>RDRW01000028.1:0-365000 GCA_007896445.1 Puccinia hordei | reverse complement strand
TGATCCCTGTCATGCAGGCTCTTTGGGAATGCATGACTGCAGAGATCTGTCAATCAATAATTTCCCACTAAGGATGTAATACATTTATTTTGAACAGTTGTTCAATTGTTATTTTCAGAAGGTTCTCATGTTATTTCCTTCCTCTGGTTCGTGGTCTTTGTCCCTCTGAATCATCCTTAGTGTATTTAGTATTTAATTAATTAAAATAAATAAATAGATAGATAAATATATAGTATATTACTAGTATTATATACTTATATTATTAATGTCATATGTATTTATTTTATTATGTTCTTATTTAAATACATTGTTATTTTGTGGTTTTGTACATGTATTTATGGTTTTTATTCTGTATTTTAATGTATAATAATTAATTCAGCGCTTTAGTGGTAATATTCTTTCAAGTTGTTTTACTACTAGAAGTTTTAAGTTATCTGGGGGACTTTGGCTGAAGTACCCTAGGTTATTTTACACGCTCTTTAAGATTATGAAATAATATTTCCATTTATTTTATTATTTATTAACATATTCATTGTTTTATACTTAATATTGTATTTGTTTATTTATTATTAATTTACTTTGTAATAATGTATTTATTATTTACATATTACTTTTTATATGTTGCTTTATCTTATTATGATTCATTTATTACTCTTTGGTAATTCATTAATACTATATTTTGTATTTTATGTTTATTGTTGTTCTAGTCAGGTTGTCTCTGAACTAGTAGCAAGCTGACAGAGATGACCTTAAGATTCACAACTGGCTTGCAAGGGGGATGATGGCTGGATATTCATCATTTTTGTTTCCATAAAGAAATATTTATATGCACATTTG
Organism: Puccinia hordei; assembly: GCA_007896445.1. Classification (NCBI taxonomy): domain Eukaryota; kingdom Fungi; phylum Basidiomycota; class Pucciniomycetes; order Pucciniales; family Pucciniaceae; genus Puccinia; species Puccinia hordei. The sequence goes on along the minus strand of RDRW01000028.1, from coordinate 364,163 downwards.
TTTCAGAATTACCAATTGTTTTCCAAAATCCTATTCATACTTACATGATTTCAATATATGTTTGATTCACATGTGTATATTTCCTATTCTCATGACAGGTAAAACATTGGAAATCCAATTGTGATGGAGATTGTTTTCTTCCATGCTCATTTCATTTCATTATCCATTTCTCTTGGTCATTTTGTGTCCCATTTGGTGAATTACTCAGACAGGGAAAGGTATAACAGGGAGGGTGATAAGAGGGAATTAAAAGATAAGAGGGAATTACAACAGGAGGATTTATTGATCAAGTGCTAGCCACTTTTCTTTCATTTTTCTTTTCATTATTCTCAGTACCTCTAGATCTTCAGTATTCTCATCAAAATCTTTCTCAGATGACATTAAAGTCTTGAGGTCATTCATGGGCGTTGATAAACACATGCCAACGGCGCACGCCAACGCCAAAAAATGGTGTGCGGGTCTCACACACCCTTGTTTTTTGGCGTGTAGGCCCCGCACGCCAATTTTTTTTGGCGTGTGGGAGCGCACGCCAGGCATGCGGGTCCCCCCTTGCTCATGTAATCGAATGGGAGGGCCCATTCAATTACGTGAGCGAGCCGGCTGACGAGGTTATACAACCTCGTCAGCCGGGAGGACTTCCTCCCGGCACAAGGCTGTATAACCTTGTCAGCCGGGAGGACTTCCTCCCGGCTGACGAGGTTATACAACCTTGTCAGCCAGGAGGCAGTCCTCCTGGCAGACGAGGTTGTATAGCCTTGTCAGCCGGGAGGACTTCCTCCTGGCCGACGAGGTTATCTCGTCGGCCAGGAGGACTTCCGTGGGATGGATGTCAATATTATCTTGTTTTATGAAGTCTTTTGGGAGGTTAGGGAGCCAGACTTTTTCCAAGATAGCAGGAGCTTTGCCTGTAGTAGAGTGGACACTGGTGCTATTAGCAAATTCCAAGATGGGTAGTAAGGAGACCCATTCATGAGTGTACCCATCATTGTCCTTAAATTCAAGTCCATAGGCACAGAACCTCCTGATCATGTCCTCTAATGTTTGGATCATTCTTTCAGCTAGCCCATCAGTCTGAGGGTGGGAAGCAGTGGAGAAAGAAAGCTTTGTGCCTAGCATACTGTGCAACCCAGTCCAAAATTCAGAGGTAAATTTAGGTTCTCTGGCAGAGATGATGACTCTTGGTATTCCTGTCCTTGGCATTACTCTGTTCCAGAAAAGTATAGCAGTTTCCATGGCAGAGTCTTCTTTGAAACAAGGAATGAATATTGGTGCTTTGGAATATCTGTCAACTACCACTAGGCAGGCATTATAGCTAGCTGCTCCTCCTGGTGATAGGATGTTACCCAGTCCATGTTAATTATATCCCAAGGCTTGGAAGGTTCATCTATCTTCATTAGTAGTCCAAATCTTTTTCCAGTTGTTTTATTTGCTTTTTGACACCTTTCACAGGAAGCACAATACTCAATAGTGTCTTTTCTCCAAGTGGTCCACCAAGCTGCATCAGCTACTTTCTCTATAGTTCTGTCTTCAGACAAATGACCAGAGTAAACACTATCATGACACTCATGGAGGATGGTGTTGATATTAGGGGTGTCTACAGGAAATTGCACAATTCTCTTTTCTGCTCAGTGAGTAGTTTATCACATATGGAAGCAGCTGATAATTCTTGGTTGATGAAGGAATCTAACAAGGGATCTGATTTCTTAATGGAAGATATTTCAGTAGAAAGAGAGCTTTTCCCTCCATTTAGGGGTTTGAAACTAAATTTCTTTCTTTTATTCTCATTGCCAATGGTGAAATACCTTTCTTTACTGTTAGTAATGTCTAAACCATATAGAGACATGTAATAATTTCCTAGAATGAGGTAATTGATTCTTGCATTCTTCATTACTATGAACTCAACTATCATCCTGATAGAACCTCTGGTATGAGGGAAGATAATTGGGAGTTCTACAATTCCTAGAGGTTGTAGTTGGTCACTACAACTGTGGAACTTTGCCTGAGTTATAGGTAACAGATTTGCTTCCCAATCAGGTTGAATAGAAGTCAGTAGAGTGGAGCTGATGATGGAACAAGAAGCTCCACTATCCAGTAAACAGTTTAATTCATTCCCATTGATGAGGATACTAGTAATTTTCTGCAAACCAATCAAGTAAGCTTTTCCTCTGTCAGGTTTGCATCTCATGAGTCTGGCATCTTCTACATGAGAAATCTGGCAATCAGTATACCAAGTTTGTGGTTGGTGGGATTCAGCTTGTATTTCAGCTATGGAGAATTCAGGTGAAGGATCAAATTCTTTTGCCAAGAGGTTGAATTCACTTATGAAATTAGAGGTACCATCTTGAGATACAACTGCTACAAAGTTGTTCTTATCTTCATTCTCTATTCCCTGTTCATCTTCAGAAGGAAGAGCTTGGTCATAATCATATTCTTCACCATTCTGAGGGTCAGTTGTATCCTCAACTGAGAAATCAGCATCTGCATTATTAATGCTGTTCATCCTCTTGCGGCATTCTCTAGCAAAATGCCCAGTCTGCTTACAGAAATTGCAGGTGACTGAAGAATTAACTCTAGGGGCAGGAAGGGTATTGGGAACAGTCTTATTAAGAGGAGGATTTGCTCTAGGAGTCTCAGCTTTTCTATTATTATTGTTCCAAGATGGTCTTTGGGGAACATTGTTAGCTTTATAACTCCTTAAGGCTCTTTCAAGAACTTCTTCTACTATGATTACCATGTCCTCAAATTTCATTTCTGTGTCTTCTTTCTTGTACCTGCTTTTGACAGCATGCTCCAAATTACCAGGGCATTGTTTCAAGACTTTCTCATGCTTTCCATCTTTTCATCAAGAAAGTCTTTAAGAGATTCAATGGCATTTTCACAGCCAAGGTCTTCTTTCTTAGGGTAGACATTTTCTAAGTGCTCACTTAGTTTGAAAATCAAATAAGGGACAATTTCAGACTGAATGATTTCATTTAAAGAGTGATGCATAATGTTTTTGAAATCAGCCACACAGGATTCTAGAAGTGTACCAGGAATAGTATCCACTGTACCACTGAGTTGAGATAATAAATCAGAAAACAAGTCCTTTATTTTTTCTTCTGATAACAGGGGAGTATCCTTAGATATGTTATTATTTAAATTGGTTAAGAAAAACTCTTTAGAGGAGGGGTCAGAGAAGGAATGGTTAAAGGAATTTCCTTCTAGTGATACTGGGCTTGTTGATTCTGAAATTGGTTCCAAGGTTGTTGTCTTCCTCTTCCCCTGCCTCTGTTGTTGCTTCTTCCACGCCTCCTGTTGGCAAATCCCACTTCTCTCTCTGTCCTGATCATTAATACTTGAGCCATTCTGACCATGGTTGAAGTATTCCTTCTTCCTCAGTTGTTGTTCCTGTTTCTGGAACCACGGCCGCGTTGCTGAGGATAGTAAGGCTGGGCTGGAGGAGCTATGTGCGCGTACTGCGCTGGGAACTGCTGCTGGGGTGGACCATACTGGGGTTTTGGGCGGTTCCAACCCTGCATATGTTGAGCCGGTCTTACCGCAAAAGGCTGAGGTAAAGGGGACAGGCGTGAAGTACACGGATATGTTGATGGAATCTCTGGGGGAACGCTGACTTGTTCCCTTGACACATGATGGGAACACCCCAGGTACTGGACCTTGGGCATAGGTAAGCGCTGTCTGATCGCAGGTTGATTTGACGGCAGCGTATGCTGAGGGGGAGCTAACGGAGCCGGGTGGGCATGCTGGTTGGCTGGGAGTTCTGGGCGACGGTCTGGGACTTGGTCTGGCTGCTCTGGCACCGGTGGTGGGGGATTTGTGGAGAGCTCTAGCTGAGCTAGCTCTTCTCTGGCCGACCAATTCTTGCTGATAGCGAGCATTCGTTCTTGGCCCACCAAATCTGTCAGCATGTCCTGGCTGGATAGAGCTTGGCAGAGGGCAGTTCTCATCAATGGTACGTCTTGACTGTTCCAAGCTTGGACAAATATCAACCACTGTTGGTCCAGCGCAATCTGAGCAAAATCCAATATCGAGGCGTTCACCACCCCTTCCATTGGCGCGGATTCCTCCTGGAGAGTGGGTGGTTGAGCCTGGGGGCTCTGGGATTGGTTCTCTTGAGAGCCCATTGAGTCCGCTGGTAGGGACTGCATCCTTGGGAGAGAAAAAGCCTGTCTTTCCACAGGAAGAGGCACCGGAGGCGATCTGTTCAACGCTAATACTATCAACGTCGCCAAGGAGTTTATCGTTGCGGGAGATACACCCGCGTTCAGATCTATTGGAGGGGATAATTTGACCCGTCTGTGGTTGATTAGATCTGGGAGCGGAGGCAGGCTGTTTGCTAGTTCTACGAAGGCGTTCTGTCGCTGCTGGACTGAGGGCGTAGACGCGTTCAGCAAGTGGTCCAGGCTGTTGCTGTTCGGCTGAGAGATTGCATCCATTTCTAAGATGGGACGGCATGATATTAATGATCAATATTTCTTGTTAGTCACAAGTTCTTAGAAACAAGTAAGGATGGTAATTAGGAAGGGAAAAGATCAACCTTCAGAGTAACTGATAGGATCAGAGTTACTATTAGACTCATCGATAACAGGTTCTTCAAGCCTTTTGGATGGAGTTCTTTTCTTTTTTTTTAATTTTCTTCTGCTTCTTAGTAACAGCAGTATTGATAGGAACCCAAAGATTACGGTTAACTCTTTGGCCGTTAGCTGTTTGGACTGCTCTAGACTTGTTGAGCAACTCTAGATCACTCGGCGTAGAAGAAGCGAGGACTGATTTAGGACTAGGAGAACGAGATGGGTTCAACAATTCAGACGAACGCGGTTAAAAAAGAGATTCTTTAGGAAGGAGAGCCATGCATTTCTGTTTCCTAGTCTGCAATTTAAGAAGTGAGGTATGCAACAAAATTATTAGGAAAAGTAGAAAGAAAAATTATAGAGTCTTGATTAGAAATTTTTTCTCGAGATAAGATGTCAGAAGAATTGACTGAAATGATAATGATGGCCTTATTTTTATTATTTATTGATTTTTATATGTGTTTGTTTTTTTGTTTTTGAATTTTAGAGGTATGTAACTTCTCTGAAAAAAAGTTTTTACAGCAGTTATAGCGGAGAGATAAAATAAGAAGAGAGGTCTGAGGATATATATTTCCCAATGAGGCCCCCAATTGTGAGCCTGTTTCTCTTGAGTGACAACAGAACACAAGGAATTGGGGAAAGATAAGTAATAAATTACTTAGTGGGAAAATAAACACAATTTATGAAATGGTAATGAAAGATCTTAAATGATCTGGGGAGCAGCCAACTGAGGGTCTGCCTCTTCTTCCTCAAATGAAACTGGGAGAAGGAGCCTGGTCAAAGGAAACTGAACACCAGCCAATCTTTTTCTGGTCAAAAGAAACTGACACAAGGATCCTTAGACGGAAACCTGGTTGATTTTCCCTGATAAAATCAACAAAAATGCAGGGGGATACGATCAAGGAGTGATCAATTAATCTGTTCTTAGTAAAAGCTTTATCAAGCAGGATTTAATCCTATAGAGTTATACCAATAATGGTTTGCCAGTGACTTAGTAGAAAAAGGGAAAGGGGGGAGGATAAGACAGAACAGACAGACTAGAGATAAAGGACTGGGGAGAAGTTGATGATGTTGCAGAAGAAGGGACTCACTGGTTGATTAAATTACAGTTGGACTGGGAAGTAATCAGAGAAGTGAGGGCCTTACTTAGTATTCCAAAATCTTGTTGAGGAAGCTACTGGGTTCAACTGGTTGAAGTCCTTTTTCTGAAGTGTGTGTGAGGAAGCTGCTGGGTTCAACTGGTTGAAGTCCTTTTTCTGAAGTGTGTGGTTGTTGTGTGGTATTCTGGAGTCTGTGTATCTTCTGGGGTGTAGAGGATACTCAGACTCAAAAATTTTCATAGTTTGATGACATAAGCAGTGCAGGCTTGTGCTCAGCTTGCATCTGAAACACGGCGTAACAATATATAGAATACATTCACCAGTAATTCATTACCATGTGAAGGAGTAAGATATAGAGAAAATGCTCAGTTGTAACTAGGGCTAAAATATGATGAGGAAACAGAATCTGAAGTCAAAACAAGTGTAAGTTCAAAACTGTAAAAGATATGATTAATTCTTGGTCTAAAAATGTGTGTAAGGAAGACTTTTAGGCTAATGGTATTAGCTCTAAGGCTGACAAGGCTGGTAACCTTTGTGACTACCAGAAAGCCCAATTTGGGAATTTTCTTCTCCAGAGCTAAATACAACACCTCTGAAGAGCAATTGGAGACCAGAGCCTACAAATGGCTTAGTAAGCAGGAAAAGCACCCCAGTGCACTACTTAAATATGCTACATATTTAATAAGAAGAACTAAGGAGGATAATCATACATCAAATCATATGGAAATAAAGACAAATCAATACCTCCATCTATAACACATTTACCAAGCGCAGATATTAGGGGGTACCAAATGTGAACAAAGCCACCATTATGTTATTTAGTGATTTTAAAAAGAAAAAGAAAAAGAAAAAATGCTGGTCCTTCATCCACCCCTTTTGGAAGGGTGTTGATAAATGCATGCCTACGTCAGGGGCAGGCTGTTCCCAGTATGGGTGTGCAACAAGAACACCCCTCATGGGAAGGGCATGCAACAAACACACCCATCCTATGTGTACAGGATGGGTGTTTAGGGTCACACACCCATCCTATACATGTAGGATGGGGGCGCAGGGTTGATGCCAATCCTATACATATGGGCTGGGAGTGAGCCCGCACACCCTTCCTATGGGTATGGGAAGGGCGGGCAGCTGCACACCTTGACTGGATGAAACACCTCTGGTTGACAAGGCAATACAGCCTTGTTGACTGGAGGGAGTCTCTCCGGTTGACAAGGTTTGTTGACCGCAGGACATCCCTCCTGTTTACAAGGTTGTATGGCCTTGTTGACCAGAGGAAGTCCCTCTGGTCAAAGAGGTTGTATGGCCTTGTCAACCGGAGGCACATCCTGCGGTCAAAGAGCTTTCATACAACCTCCTTGACAAGAGGGATTTACCTCCGGTTGGAGGCAGCACAGCTTTCACGCTCTGTGATGCCAAGGACTGTTATCCTTCTAGCTACACAAGGTGCAAGGCAAAAAACAATATAAAATAAGGGTTTTTGGGTGATTTTTAATATCTTTTTTATTAATATAAAAGATATTAAAGGTTTTTAGGAGGGGCCTGCGAGCAGGGGTGGTTTAGTTCCCTCCAAAGGTTATTTAAGACCTTAATAAACTGGGGCCTGCAAGCAGGGGTGGTTTAGATCCCAGTGATAATAGTGGCTGAAAAGGGCCACAACTCCTGAAAGAAAAAGACTTACTGTAGGCCTTAAGGGGAGGAGTGGGGACTTTTCAGAGGGAAACTGGGCAGCTTGAAGCGGTTGGAAAGGTTTGGTGGACAGCTGGACAGAGTTGGAGTTTAGAGAAAGAGGCTTTGAGTCTTGAGGACTGATTTACTGGGCAGGACACTAGTAGGCTGGACTGGTGGAATGCTGGTGGTAAATATGATAAAGCTGGGGAATAAAAATACAGGGGGAAGAAAGGGCCTCTTGAATGCCTTTCTGGAGCCCTGATGGCGAAAAATCAAGTGTTATTTTGGCTATGGGAACACTACAAGGAAGGAGTTTAACCTTAGTAGAAATAAATGATGTAATTTATCAAATTATTACATGTACAGGCTGTCAATAATTGATACAGTCTGTCAGTCATCTGTAGACATCATCTGAGGGCGCTTCAAGAGCTCTTAGTTTGATGTACAATATGTATTGATCACTTGATCAATAGAATAAAAAAGAAATAATCAAATTATAATACAGAATCTTATTTCTGTTTAATTTGGTTATTTCATATATACAGTTCTGTACCATGGGAGTTGTTGTCATACTTGCATGGTGGGCTCTTTTACAGCTCTCTATTCAATTATTTGACAAGCAAAACATCCTGGGAAAAGTGTCAACATTTATTATTTTCCCGTGATAAAAAGATGCTTGTCATTTATGTTAATTGTACAAGTTCTTTTAGACTTGTATGAAGTATTCTGATGGTTTCTTTGTCCCTTGTTTCTTGTCTTTCATGTGTTATGATATTATTAAATTTATACTGTATGTATTTCTATAAGTTATTAATAATACAAAGACTATAAAACAGCGTGATATTTATGTCAAATGTTATTTAATATTTTATTTATGTGTTTAAAGGATAATTACATAGTTTATTTAAGTAATTATCCCGCTTTTTGAGGACTTCTACTTATTAGAATACTCTCATATTACATATGTTTATACCTAGTAAGTATTTTAGCGCTTAGTAGGAGTATTCTTTCAGTTAATTTTATTATTAGAAGGAGTACGTTTTCTAGGGTACTTTGGCTGAGGTACCCTAGGTTATTTTACTTGCCCTTTCAGAATATGAAATAATATTCTCATTTCTCTTAAAGGTTAATGAGTTATTATATATTTTTATTTTATTATATTTGTTTATTGCATTATTACTACATAATAATGTTTATATTTTACAATGTTATCTTTTTCCTTATGTTTTATTATAATTTATGTTACATTATTACTTATGTAATAATGTCTCTTTCCTATGTATTTGTTCTAGTCAGGTTGTCTCTGAACTAGTAGCAAGCTGACAACAGCCTTGTCAACAAGAGGGATTTCCTCCGGTCAACAAGTGTATGGCCTTGTTGACCAGAGGAAGTCCCTCTGGTCAAAGAGGTTGTATGGCCTTGTCAACCGGAGGAACATTCTGTGGTCAAAGAGGTTGTATACAACCTCCTTGACAGGAGGGATTTCACTCCGGTTGGAAGAATCAAAGCCTTGTCAACAAGAGGAATTTCCTCTGGTCAACAAGGCTGTATGGCCTTGTCAACCGGAGGGACTTCCTCTGGCTGACAAGGCTGTGTAGCCTTCAACCGCAGGGAAATCCCTCCAGTCAAGGTGTGCAGCTGCACACCCATCCTATAAAAATAGTATAGGAAGGGTGCTGCACACCCATCCTATAAACATAGTGTAGGAAGGGTGTGCAGCCCCGCACGCCCATCCTATATGTATAGGATGGGCTTGCAGCCCTACCTTCCCATCCTATACATATAGGATGTTTGGGGCGTTGATAAACGCACGCCAAGCGCGCACGCCAACGCCAACCCGCACGGCAATTTTTAGGGTCTACACGCCAAAAAAAAAGGGGGTGTGGAGCCCACACGCCAAAAATGGCGTGTGGTTCCCACATGCCATTTTTTTTTGGCGTGTGGGCCCCGCACGCCAAATACAATTGGCGTGTGGGCCCCGCACGCCAATTGTTTGGCGTGCGGGTCCCTCGCTCACGTAATCGAATGGGAGGGCCCATTCGATTACGTGAGCGAGCCCTCCCAGCTGACGAGGTTATACAACCTCGTCAGCCGGGAGGACTTCCTCCCGGCACGAGGCTGTATAACCTCGTCAGCCGGGAGGACTTCCTCCCGGCTGACGAGGTTATACAACCTCGTCAGCCAGGAGGAAGTCCTCCTGGCCGAAGAGGTTGTATAACCTCGCCGGCCGGGAGGACTTCCTCCCAGCTGACGAGGTTATACAACCTCGTCGGCCAGGAGGAAGTCCTCCCGGCTGACAAGGTTATACAACCTCGTCGGCCAGGAGGAAGTCCTCCCGGCCGGCGAGGCTATACAACCTCGTCGGCCAGGAGGACTTCCTCCTGGCTGACGAGGTTGTATAACCTCGTCAGCCGGGAGGAAGTCCTCCCGGCCGACAAGGCTATACAGCCTCGTCGGCCAGGAGGACTTCCTCCTGGCTGACAAGGTTGTATAACCTCGTCAGCCGGGAGGGCTCGCTCACGTAATCGAATGGGCCCTCCCATTTGATTACGTGAGCGAGCAGGGACCCGCACGCCAAAAATTGGCGTGCGGGGCCCACACGCCAATTTTATCTGGCGTGCGGGGCCCACACGGCAAAAAAAAATGGCGTGTGGGAACCACACGCCATTTTTGGCGTGTGGGAACCACAGGCCATTTTTGGCGTGTGGGTCTCACATGCCCTTCTTTTTGGCGTGTAGACCCTACACGCCAAAAAAAAATGGCGTGTAGGCCCCGCACGCCAAAAAAAAATTGGCGTGCGGGTTGGCGTTGGCGTGCGTTTATCAACGCCCAATTTTTGTGTTTTTTGCAAACCCTTCCTGTCAGCTTGCTACTATGACAGAGAAACCTGCCACAAGCATTTAAAAACATTTGTTACAAAATTACATATGAAAGACATAGTATATCAAATAAAAATTAAGATATTATTTGATATTCTGAATTCGCACTAAAATTGTCCTAGGGTACCTCACTCAGAGGTACCCCTAATTCCTACTTCTTGACTATGTAAATTAGCATTTAATAATGAGAAAGTACCTTTAGAAATAAAAGGCACTCACATTATTGTATGCTTATATATATATACACATATGCTTAAACCCCATTTCTAGTCACAGAAATGAGGTGTTGTGTAAATTAGGGGAGATAGTGTAAACCCACCGTGTTTCACTCCAAACCCGCGTACTGCAGTCCCCATGCCTTGAAACCAACCCGTGTGACTGAGAGCCCACTCCAAAGTTGAAGGACAAGCCCCCGCGCAACCATTAGACCCCTCACAGGCTCTCAGCGTGGCACGCGGAAACCAAGGCCAATGAAATATACACTCAAGGCAACACAAAGCGCCCCAGTAACTTCATTACATATGTTACATATGTAATAAAGATTGCTGGGTACTATAATAAATATTTATATTATTATATATATTAAAAATAACTACAGTAATACTTAAAAACAGTACAAAAACAAGTACTGTGGCTTATTATAAGATAACAATAAGCCACAGATACTACTAATACCAACCAGTACTAATGTATTAATTACTGTAATTAATACAATAATGAATATAATATAATACAAAAAATATGTATTAGCTTGGTGACTTATACTGAAGGCATAAGCTTCTGTAGCTTCACCAAGAAGGCCAAAATGTGGTCAAAGCGCCCAGAAGTTGGCCAATAATACCTATAGGGTCCCCAGAGGGATCTCAAGACTATTTAAGGAGCTCTTCAACCGCCCAAAGAAGGCTCCTCATGCTTCCCAATACCCACTAGATTACTTACCACCATTTACTTTAGATATAAATCTTCATAAACAGTCTGGTAAGTTCCTTAGTAGTTATTCTTTAGCCTTGTCTTCCCCAACAACACCACAGTGACCACCCAGCTCTACAATCCATCCATCAAAGCACCCAAAGCTGTCTTGTTTAACCCTGAATATCCTCAAGCTCCCCTCAGGATTATTACTAGTAAGTAATAACCCTTTTCTTGAAGATATTCCCCCTTTCCTTTCCTGGGATTTAAACCACCCCTGTGTCAACAGTCCCAGTGTTCCAGGTACCTAAATGCTCTGCATTGTTACCTGCAAGATACCTTAGAGGGATCTAAACCACCCCTGATTTATCAGGCCCCTCGGTTTTAATTATATTAAATTTATTTAATATAATTATTACCTTTTTATCCCTATCTCTTTACATCACAATTCCCCACATTCTTTGGGAATTAGACTCTTTTATCCCTTACCCAGAGTCATTACCCTCTTACCTTGTACTTTGCACCACGTGCAGCTAGAAGGACTTATCCTTGGCATCATGTAGGCTGACACTTCCCAGGAGGGGTGTGTTTGTTGCATGCCCTTTCCAGGAGAGGCGTGTTTGTTGCACACCCATCCTGGGAAAGTTCTGCTACCAGGGGTGTGCGTTTATCAAAGCCCCTTTTGGAAACCACAGACTTTTTCATTTTTGGATAATGGATGGGTTTGAACAGTGGATTTGGCCATATGTTATTCCCCCTGTTGTAATTTTGGCTTATTTGGTGGCATATTTCCTTAAAATTATGCTAAAATTAGAGATTATTTAGTCTCTTCAACCAGATGATTTCCCCAGTTATAGAACATACTTAGTATCTCCAACCAGAGAATTGATTCCAGTCAAAGAGAATACACACTCTCTTCAAATTGAGGAAGTCCCTCCCATCAAAGAGCCTGTGTAGTTTCTTCAACTGGAGGAACCCCACTGTCATGCAACCAACCCAAAATACTAAGAGGGGATTTAGTTGGCTGTAAGAGGGAGATGTAGAAGAGGGAAAGTCTTGAAGATAATTTAAAATAAGTATTGAAGATAAGTGCAAGGATGAATTTGAAGATGAGGATGTGTGAGCTTCAGAGGGGATGGATCCATTTAGTACTCAGCCAGGATGATGGAAAGCTGCATATTTCATTAATAAGTGTAAAAAGATGTTATATTAATTAACTGAGGACAGAGAGATTGATGAAAAATACAAGAGCATTTATAATAAACGTAAAGGCTATGTTTATCTCAAAGATAAGTAGATGATGCATAAAAGAAAAATGATAGAGTATGCACTCAAGGTGAGAGGTAAAATGATGTTTGAAGAATCTCAGTAGGAAGGAACAGTAAATGATGTTCAAAGATGAACTATTGAAATGAAAAAACATGATAGTCAAGGATGATTTGTCAAGTGAATGCCTTTGGGTCAAAGGTGAAATGCCTAACACGGAATGTATTGATTGAAATTCCAGGCTATTGAAATGGTTAAGTGACAAGCTAAGAGTTTGAGTTGAGTAGAGCATTCAAGCTAGTCCGGGAAAGGATAAGCATTGAAGCTGGGTCAAACCTCCAGGAATGGTAGTTCATAGTGTTGACTTGGATGATTTGAGTAATTGTTGAAGATGAGGTTGACTGTCCACCTTGGTTAGGTTTCACACAAAAGGAAGCTGAAATGTTGATCAAAGCTGAGGAGCATTTGAAGTTCAACGGATATGGTAAGGTTGGGCCATGGTGAGTTGAGCCCATTGGTCATAGTGTGACACCCCTCTGGTTGAAGAGTCTACCCATGTTCTTCAACCAGAGGGACTTCTGTTAGAATTCTACCCCTGTCCCAAAAGCAGGATTGTTCATTTCTTCTTCTTTGTCTTTCTTTTCTGTTGCTCAGAAGTTAGGCCCCCTATTGTCATGTATTTCATCTGCCCCATCTGAAATAAAAAGATCACTTAGTTTTGAGCCTATACCAGCTAGACTTGCTCCGCTGGTGACTTCTTTTCCGGTGTTCTGAGTCCCTGAGTGTTCTGCACTCTTGATCGTCCCAGCTCATCCCACATTCTCATAAGGCCTTAGGTCATATTTCTTTCAACTGCCTCTGGTCAGTGAGACTGTGTATTCTCTTCAGCAGGGGGAAATCCTCTGGGTAAAGAGACTAAATCCACTGGGTTAAGAGACTAAATCCTCCAATTGAAGAGACAAAATCCTCTAGTTGAGAAGAGACTAAATCTTCTGGTTGAAGAGACTTCACATTCTTATTTACTGGAGGAAGTACCTCTGGCTGAAGGGAGAGAGGCCAGGGTTATTTAAGCAAGCCTGAATCCAGGTTCACTTACATATACCCACTTTAAAAAATAAAAAAGGAAATAAACAATTTATAGGTGTGGGGTATACCCACACCTATACATACAGGAAGGGCCTGAGGGTTGAACACACTTTGTATGTGTATATGTATTCCCTATATATATACAAATCAAAAGGGCAATCAAACTGCATTCCCTATTCATGTGTATGCAAAAAGGACATGCAGCCTGCAGACCCTTTGTATTTATATACAAAAAGGGTTTTCAGGCTGCACACCCTTTTTATGTGTATTATATGTATGGGTATTCCCATATGGACATGAAAGGAACGTGCCCCCTTGTGTTGGCATGCATTTATCAACACACAGACTATTTCATTTCTCAAAAAAAAAAAAAAGAAAGACCTATGTTGACTCTGTTTACGGATACAAAAGACTATAGCCCCTGTAGCAACACTGGAAAAATTGGAATCAGACTTGAAACCTCAGGAGTAGGGACCAATGAATCAAACATATATAAATTTCAAGAAGAATAAATGATTTTTTTTTTCTTGGGAACTCCCATTAATTCAATTTCTCAAAGAAACACCTTTACATAAACAGGAACTTCCAATCCTGGAGGAAGATTATTCCAAACTGATTCCCAGTTAATATGGCCATCCTTGTGAGTATATTTTTCTTTCAAACTTTCAATTAAAGGTAACAAATTTGTATTCAGGCCATGTATTCCTAATAACAAAAATTCTGCCCTTCTATCTTGAATACGTTGAGGAATTATATTGTTCATATTTTCTCTTTCTTGATAATTATCTTTCTTATGTTTGGTTGAATCAGGAATGAGGGTGCAGATTAAATTTTTACCTCTTTCACATAAGCTGTTAATTTTTTGATAATATTCTTTGGGAAATGTTTTTATTAGCCAATAGCTATCTGCAGATTGATACCAGCTGATTTCCCTGTACCATGCTTGATGCAAAGTAATCTTAGTCAGATTTTCAATGTGCCAGATAACCTTTACCAAGCCCCATGATGCAATATCATCTTCTTCTCCCAATCCAAGATAGTGAATAAAGTGGAATACATTCCAGAAATTAACTCCATTTTGTTTTTCTGCCATTCTCAGGTCTTCCCACATTTGTATTGAAAGTTTCCACTCTGGTTTAGTTTTTACCAGAAAATTGTCTATTTGAAACCTCCTATGGAATTCAAACTTTCCTAGGATTTGTGGGACAAGTTTTTGAGCCATCACAAGAGGATCATTGGCCATTGTGTCCCACGGGTATTGAATATTAATTGACCAATAAATTAATGGTGGGAATTCTTTTTTGGTTTGGAAATAATCTTCAAATTGATTCAAGAAAGTAATGCTGGGTTTCTTCCGATGAATATAATGCTGCCTGATTATCACCCAATTCTCAACAATAGTCTTTTGGACTATTTGGGTTGCTAATGTCAGGATTCTCCTGTGTAGTTCATATTTGCCCAGTGGAGGTTGAATTGTTTCACAATTCTCAAGTGCACCTGTGATAAATTTTGGATTTGAGTTCCACAAGAATTTAAGTGTTTGGTAAGTTTTATCACTTAAACAACCAAGTGGGAGATAATTTTCTATGTTGGAGAGCTTCAAGTGGTTCTTCAGGATTTCAAATGCCATAAGTGATCTTCCATAATGGATGAAGTCCTCTAGTTCCTTCTTGGATAATTTCACTTGTGAGTTTTGCTCAATTTAGAGCATCATTAAAACTATCTTTGGTAGAGATTTTGAGTCGTGCACCATCTCACTCCATTTCCCCTTGATCACCCCTTGCAGTATTTCACCGGGACTTGTTGATGGGAAGGGTTGGAAAGCTGACTTAATTTTTTCCATGCGTCCGTGTTTCATTTCTATTTCTTCTTCCGTTGCATCACTCGGGATATCCTTGAATAAATCAGAGACACTCTTGCCTTCACTTACATGATCCTTGGTAGTGCTCTTGCGTTGACCTTTGGCTACAGCTTTCCCACCAGCAGAGCCATTAGAGTTCTGTAGCTTCTCAAAAGATGATACTCTTTCATTGACTCCGCCCAATTGCTTGTTGACATCTCTGTTAGGAGTCCCCAGTTTGTAGATAAATATTAGCTTGGGTTTTTCATCAAATAAAGATGGAAGAGCCCAAGGTAAATCCCCACCAACCTTCCATGCACTTCCGTAGTATCATTCTCCAGAGGAAACTCCTCGTGTGCCTTTCCCAAAATGGCTTGGTTTTTCCGTCTGTTCTTTTTTTTCTTTTTCTTTTTGTTAACTTCTTTCAGAGTTGAATTTTCCAAGTTGATATTTGTATCAGAGCTATGAAAGAAAATGAGAGATGAGCGTTTCTTTCTCAAATGGGGTTCATCTAGCTCATGACGCTTACCTTTTTCCTTCAGACATAGTCAATCTTGTTTGTTCTTCCTCCTCATTCTTAACCTCCAGATCTTCTCCAGCTATCTTATCAGACACGTCCACGGGCAACGTAACGGGGAAAATCGGTTCCCGTATGCCTTGGCTACCAACCTGGTCGATGGAAAGTTCATTCCGATTCTTCTCGCAATCAAACCCGCATTTCTCAAGACATTCTGTGGTGATCGAACCCAAGACATCCGGAGCAAGACTTCCAGACGTGAGAAAAGTGGGGCTAACTGTTAATATACTAAAGGCAATTACCCATCGTAAAATTAGGTTTTGTTTAATCTTTGGCATTTTTAATCCAATCGGGAGAACAATTGGATTGATGTGATGGGCATTCAATCACAATTGCAAATCATTCAAGAAGCCAAACTGCCAACAATCCACACAGTAAGACATACACTTGACCCCAAGATAAATACTGATTAGGCTCTTACCTGTCACATTGAAAGTGCGTAAATATGTTGGTTGTTTTCATCAGGTTGGCCTTGACGGACGCGGTGACAATACTTCTTGCGGATGCCAATTAGGCGCTAAGTAGCAACGACGGCATCACTGTTTCACTTCGCAAGTACTCACTGTGAGAGATACAGTGTGTAACTGCTACCTAATTTGATCGCTGTAATATTTGCTGTTTTAGCAAGGACCTGTCTGGATGAGGGTGACCTTCGCAGGTAGATATGAAATATGTTTCCACTTCATATAAGAATTGACCAATTCAAGGTTTGTACCGAGTGCTAATGCTATGGCTTTTGCAGCCGTGCAATCCTACCTAGAACTAATGATCTACTGTTATTCAAAAGTTGAAAATGTATAAAAGGGCATTTTTGAAACATATTGTATCAACCTTTAGGCCTGTACTGTAGTTTCCCTAGTATTGTACTTCACTTTGGAGAATATAAACCATAGTGAATGCGTGTTTTACCTATCTCTTACCGAATCAACGTAACTCCGATTGTTGCTTTTTTTTCTCTATGGAGACACATATGGATATCGAGGTACGGGCGGTGATACATGTAGGACGTTGTTATAATGTTAAACAGTGCAGTGGTATAATGTCCTAATGGGCGCGTAACCAACCTTCTGCTTATTCGAATGATCTAAAAATGTGGGTATCTATCGGCGAAGGCAAAGCACTCCATCAGGCGAGACTAAATAATCTAATCTTCGGTCATGAGCTTGAGTGGGTATATAGTCCTCCTCGGGCAAGACTTGTTCTCGGAGACATATCCCGACCAAGATTGGCGGCTTAATTTTCTCCTTCTTTTCCGATGTTCCTTTTTCGCTTTGATGGTTTGGGTTAGCAATCGAAGGTCTTGATGCTACTGAGGTATACTCGTTGAGGTATTCATCGTAGTATCCTTTTCCATGACCGAGTCGATTCCCATATCGATCGAAAGCCAAACCTGTCACGTGTTTAATTAACGCCACCTTACTTGGAATGAGGTTTTCTTCTTTGTCTCTTTTTCATCACACTTACCAGGTAATAAAATCAAATCTAACCCTGTAGTGAGGGCTTTTCCAGGTTATGAGAATTAGTGATGTTGTACATAGGTCACGTCACATCAGATTTCCAAATGGATTTGAGGGCTGAAGAAGCACCAACCGTTTTCAAGACCTGATATCTTGGCAGGATCGAATTGAAAGACTTGGGGAGACGAGGACGAAGCTGAGAAAGATACGGGTACTAAGCCGGTTTGGAATTCGGTCCAGCTCTCCAATTCTAGCATTTCCATTCGATGAGAGCCCGTCTTGTTCTGATCGGCTGATTGTAAAGGAGAATGGATGTAGGGTAGGAAAGTTTTCTTCTCTGCGTGGTTGAAACGAACAGTATGTTGATACAAGCTTGGTAAGTATTAATCCGAATCTTTTCACTCCTCCCCACATAATAAGAAAGATACTCGACTGGTGTCTAGCAGGTTCTTGATGATCGATTCCGTCGGTAATTCGCCTGAGCTCATCGACTTGTAACAACTCACTCGATTGGAATCCACATAATGCTTGAAACTCTTCAAGTGCCTTAACACTTCTTCGCCTATTTTTTATTAACAATAAGATCTGGCAGTTAAAATTTACCTGGATCTAAGAGACAGAGAGAAAAAAAAAGAATACCTTGACTAGCCAAAGAATCGGATGAGATATCCTTGAGGACGTCTCGGATCTGGCGACGGATAAGGAGTTTCTGGCGGCCGATCGAAGGTTGAAAAGTAACGTTGGCGAGGTTAGAGGTAGAGAATGTGGCAGATTGAGGTTGGGCCATGATACGGCAGACTGGCCTGCCAAACATCTTATCCCAAGTACCTACGACTACGATCGTATACATACAATACCAGGCAAACTTCAGCCAGTTTTCTTAGAGTTTGAGGTGAGGATGAATCAATCGATTGGAGACCAAATGGGCGCATGTGTCAAGGGCAGATGGCCGAGTGGTCTAAGGCGCTAGTTTTAGGCTCGCATGCTCTGCACGATCACTAGTCTTCGGGCGTGGGTTCAAATCCCACTCTGCTCAGTTTTGCTGGATGCTTGCGCGGTCGAGATTCCGGTTGTTGTCAACAGCCCAGTTCACGTAATTTCATAAAATCCAATCTGCTCATGCCTTAAAATTTTACATAAAAATTCAACTTGCGCTGCTCGTGTATACACTCACCTCCCTAAAAAAATCTATCCCAACCTGCTCACTCCCCCCTGACCGGTCCAACATTCACCCAACTACTCTACCTCCAACTCAACACACCACACACCTCAAGAAAACCAAACACGCAACATGGAATCTCAGCTCCCAAACTTGGTATGTCTTATTTCTCATCTCACATCTTGTTTCTCATCTCACATCTGTAATGTGCAGTTGATGTAATTTTTTTTTAATTAAACCTCGCAGTCACCCAGCTCAAGTACGAATGTTGGAGATTTAACATTGGACTCGGCATCATCACAGGTTGAGTCATCTCAACAGATGAATAGTATGGTCATGGATCACCCCGATGGCTGTCATCCTGCCGAGGTGTGTTTCTCTTTGAATTTATCTTTCTCTTGTGGGTTGATGATATCTGATTGAAAGACAACTTGTTTGTTCTCTTGTTTCAGTTGGATAACTGTCTACAGCTGAACTTGTCAAGTATGGATCTAGCCCAGTTGACTACAAACCCCTCCCAAACATCTTCCACCGGTACGCCACCCCCAGCAAAACGCCGCCATTGTACAAAGGCCGAGATGGCTGTGGCTCGTGCAGAGGAAGAACAGGAACGCCTGCGCAAGGAACACAAACGAGAGATGGCAAAGCTAATTAAAGACCAACAATCATTGTTGAAGGACCAAGAGAACCAGTCAAAGAAGCAACAGAAGCTAGCCCGAGCCGCTCTGGCAAAGGGAAAATCACCTCAATTATCTCAACCTGAGAATGACAACCGAGGGAAATTGTTTACATGCCACAATTACAACAACATCTTGACGTACCTGGAGGATCCAAAAAACTACACCGCCTTGTATAACAATGGCTCGCAAACTACACTCAGTGTGAAACAGATGACAAGGTCTCAAGCGTTTGAGGTCTTTGCCTCATGGATGAACCAACTGAACCCCAATCTCTTATTAAATGGAAGGCCTCTTCAACAAAGGATTGACCGATGGAAAAAGAGGTACCTCGATACAAAGAAATACAAGGAAAATACCGGAGCCAGTATTGAGAATCACGATGGACCCCAAACTCTCTACAATCTCTTGGAGGCCAAATGTATGTGCTATCACCGCCTTGATGATCTCCTCAGAGAAAAGGCCAATGTCACAGCGATGTACGAGTTTGACCTTTTGCAACCGCATCAAGAAATCGAGTTCTCCGGAGATGAAGATGGAAACAAGGTGATTGATAATTTTGATCCAAACAAGGCAACAAGCTCAGAACGGCAACCGATGTCTCCAGATCCCATTCAAAGCACCCCAACTTCATTGGGGTGGGAGGCAACCCAAGATAGCACACTGGATGAAATAAGCATCCATTCAAACTTGTTTTCACACACGACTCCTGCTGATGGAACGGCGTCGCTTCTATTCCCCACTAAGAGTTCAACTCCACCAACAAAAACTGGCGCACGCGGGGCTCCTCCAACTTCCAGCAGGGTTTTCCAAGCAACCCCAACTCCTCCACAACATAATGCGAAGATTTCCTTGGCTACCGCGTTCAGTGGATCCACCGATGGCGGGTTTAAGATCCTTGAGCAAAACATCCAAGTCGAGCAAGAGAGAATGGATCGTGAGGATAAGCGAGCTGATAAAAATGATGCGCGGGAGGATTGAAGAGATGAGAGAGAGGAGAATCAATGGGTTAAACAGCTTGAGTGGGAATGGGAGCGGTACAATTGAGATGAGCAGCGTGCAATTGCCAAGGAGGAAAACAAGGCCAGAATGAGAGAAGAGAAAAAAAAATGGTCATGGACTTAATTGCAAACGGTAAATCAATTGCCGAAGCAGAGGCTATTTTCCGTCTCATCTATCAGTGACCTTTCTTGTCTTGTCTCTCTTTTGACCTTTATCTTTTATGTCTCTTTATTTTCATTATATCTTATTTTTATTATATCTTTGTGTCTCTTTATTTTCTACGCAATCTAAAGACAAAGATCTCATTGCAATCCAAGAAGAATTTTGTCCTTGAACGCGATGTCCGCTACCATGGGCAAAATTGATACCTTACTCCAGACAGTTATGTTCACTTTATACGGGAACCAGTATGAAAACCAAGAAGAGCATCTGCTCCTCACAATGTTTCAGGTCAGGCTTATATCTTGCTGCTGCAGACCATCCCACCCACAGACTTTCTATGAGCTCAGCGCAGTCCGTACTATCTGCTCAATTTGAAACTACTACCAACTTTGGCTCACTGCTACGTGCAAACACGCCTGTATCACGGATGATGACCACTTATACGCGGCGTGGGCCCAGTCAAAGTTATCTGAAAACCGTCTTGGCCGAGCAAATAAAGAGCAGATTGAGGACAAAACCGGGTCATTACCTGAAGATCTTCCCTGTGGAATCTCAGCTTGACCAAAGTATGTATAGTATTGATTCAAATCGGCTCTTATCACACAACTGCTAATCCCTTCCATCTTGATGCTGGTGCCTTTTTTGCTAGCGCAGATACCAAGATGCTTCACCCCCTTTTTTGTAATAGTTATTTATAATCTTACTTATTTATAGTTTATTTCATCATTGAGAGCATAACATGTAATGTAAGAGAAAAAACATGACGTTACAAGAGAATGGATAATCTTTCAGGCTGGAAGAACTCCCTTTTTATAGCTGAACTGTACACAATCAGCGGTCAAACAAGTCCAAAAAGTCTCCGCATCTTCTTTGGGGTCAGTTGGGCAACCACGATTGATGTGATCCATGTGATCCAAGACTGTCTGATCCTCCGCATATATCTCTATCCATTGGTTGCCAAGCTGGGCGAGCATATTGTGGAGGATGATGCAGGTGTAGAGCCATGCAGCAAATTGTCGCATATTGCTGCAACAATAGAGATGTAGACGCATCTCTCTCAAAGAAGACCAGCGAGATTGGAGGACTCCAATTGTGTGTTCATTTCGGACGCGAGACTTGGCAAGGCAGTAGTTGAAGCTTGAGTTGATGGGGTTGTTTGCTGCTGGGACCTTGTATGCTGGTATGCAAGTATTAGTCAACTCGTAAGCAGAGTCAGCCAACAAGTATTGACCTAGATACAAAGAGGAATATGTGAGACCTGATTCATCAAACAAATTTAAAAGCCAATCAGACAAATGGTGTACCGTTGTCAAAGTAATCAGAAGGGAATTGATGCAGATGCATCCTTTTGTAAACTCGGCTGTCTCCACATGATCCTGGCCAGCCGGTGATGAATGAGGTGATATACTTGTCACAGTCGCATACAATCTGAGCATTAATTGAGTATCGTCGTTTCCGGTCGTAGAATACTTCTCCATCATATCCAGGGCGCTGGAACAAGGGAATCGTAGTGCCATCCACAAACCCAACACAACCGGCAAAACCCTCTTCCCTCATGACATCTGATATCTCGGCTCGGCAATCTTTATCGGGCCACATAACGGATTTTTGCCCCAGAGAAGTCAATGCTTCAATAACCCAACGAGTTACTTTGATGATGGTGCCTCTTCCAACATTCAATGTCCTTGAGAATCGCCCCACCAATGCCCCATTGCCATTTGACCCCAATAGTTTGAGTGTAAGTGCTAGTTGATGTGCAATGGGAAGTTGGGGTCGAATTCCACCACGATGGAAGACACAATTTGTATAGATTGAATTGAGAACTTCTACAAATCCTGGTTTGGTTTTCCTTGAGGCCTGTCGGAAGTCTGCATCTGGCATGTCAAACAATTTTTGCATGTCAAACTTGTCACGGGTTATTGGTGTAGGACGGGGATGGAGGTATCAGTTGATGAGGAGGATTTGTAATTGTTCTTCAAACAATCCCCAGTCACTGAGGAGGAAATCATACATAAGTTGAAGAGTCTTGCTACGGGGGAAAACAGCCTTCGCTACCAATAAGATAGATTTTTTCCCAAAGAGGGCGGAGTCGACCATGTTGTCAATTTCAATGTGTTCCAGCCAGACAATAACCAAAAATATGTCTTGAATGATGCATTGTTGTTTGGTATGTCCTCTCATTTCACTAACACAGGGAGGAAAACAATTGTTAGAATGGAAAGAAACAGATAGGATTCAAATACACTTACAGGTATGCCAGGATAGTTGACCCGACTTGAGGGCTGGGAATAGTTGATGTTTGAAGGGGAGAGGAGTGTACTGAGGAGAAGTGGAATGGTCTGGGGGAATAGGGGAAAAACGTTGAAGGAGACTTGTGATGATGGTTGCTGTTCCATCTGCTTGTTGCAAGATAGGGGTTGCTTGTCGGGATAAAATCACGGGGGGATTTTATGGTAAAATTATATCGTTGTAAATTTTTTATTTGCCGATGAGCTGCTACGTGAACTGGGCTAATGCAGCTGTTGGAACACGAGACTGGGATGAAGAGCTGTCCGTGCTGCGGCGAGTCAGTGAGATGCATGTGACAGGTATGTCACAACAGTTTCTTCGAGTTGCATTGGCCTCATAAACTTCCATGGATCGATTGGACCAATATGCATTGGTCCATTGGTTTCAGGGGCTGTTGCCACTTGCCTCACGTTTGGGGCGTTGATAAACGCACGCCCATCGGCGCACGCCCACGCCGAACGCACGCCAATAAAAAGAAAGGTGTGTTCCCCGCACGCCTTTTTTTTATCGGCGTGCGGGCTGCACGCCCATCCTACGCCTGTAGATGGGCGTGCGTGCTGCACGCCCATCTACAGGCGTGCGACACTGCAGGCGTGCAGTCGCACGCCCTCTTCAGAAAAAGGCGTGCAGCTTGCCCGCCCCTTCAGAAAAGGGTGTGTGGGTCGCACGCCCTTTTTATGTGTATAGGCAGGGGGCAAGCCCCTGCCTATACACATAGATCGGCGGACCGCCGACCTATGTATATAGGAAGGGGCGTGCCCCTTCCTATATACATAGAATCGGCGTGCAGTCGGCACGCCAATTCTATGTATATAGGAAGGGGCACGCCCTTCCTACATACATGCTGACGTCATGCGTACAAAAGAATGTACGCATGACATAAGCATGCCCCCCCCGCCCCCCACCCCCCCTCCCCCCCAGCGGATTTCAACCGCAACCACCACCTCACTCGATCACTTCTCCCCCACCTGACAGCACCTCCTCCACATCAACCCAGCCAACCCAAGCCGACCCACCCGACCCAAGCCAACCCACCCGACCCGATCCGACCCACCCGACCCAATCCGAGCGAGCCAAGCCACCCGACCCACCCAAATGTGGGTGTTTTTTTTTTATCCTGCCTGAGCCCCCCTGAGCCCCCCGTGCCCCCTGAGCCCCCCGTGCGCCCCGTGCGCACCGTGCCTCCGTAAGATAAAAAAAAATAAAAAAAAAAAAAAAGGAAAAGATAAAAAAATAAAAAAGTAAAAAAATAAAAAAAATAAAAAAATAAAAAAATAAAAAAATAAAAAATAAAAAAATAAAAAAATAAAAAAATAAAAAAATAAAAAAATAAAAAAATAAAAAAATAAAAAATAAAAAAATAAAAAAATAAAAAAATAAAAAAATAAAAAAATAAAAAATAAAAAAATAAAAAAATAAAAAAATAAAAAAATAAAAAAATAAAAAAATAAAAAAATAAAAAAATAAAAAAGTAAAAAAATAAAAAAATAAAAAAAAATAAAATTAAATTAAATAAAAATAAAATAAAATAAAATAAAAATAAAAATAAAAATAAAAATAAAAATAAAAATAAAAATAAAAATAAAAATAAAAATGAAATAAATAAAATAAAAATAAAATAAAATAAAAATAAAAATAAAATAAATAAATCAAGAAAAAAAAGATTATGATAAAAAAACCAAAAATTTACTCAGGGCCCATTAGGCCCTGTATTGACAGTGGGACAAGCCCCAAAGGGCCTAGTAACGGGGCCAACAGGGCCCACTATGACTGGCCAAAAGGAGCCAACTGTGCTCCCAGCCGCCCAAGTTTGACATGTTAGGCCAGGGCCCCTTTATATCTCCGCATAGGTATCCAAGGGCCCCATTCCCCTTGTCCAAGCCCCGGACGGGCACACCAGCACTTGATGTTCTTCCACTCAGATCCAATTAATCTCTCCACATCTTCATTATTATTATTTTCATGCCAGCTGATTATTTCTTCTTGTTCCTCTGAACGCACAGATATCAGCAAGTATTCTTCGCATCAACTTTTATTACCCTCCAGAAGTGTAATTTTATGTCTATCAAAGTAGATATCATCCAAAATTACTCACTCTGGCCGTTATTTACAGCAGAAAATGTCTCAGCCAGGCCAAAACTCCTCCTACTACCACCTATCTCCCAACCCATATGGCGTCCACAATCAGCCGCACCCCCAATACCCTAATGCAATAATGCATGCCAGTGGTCAGCCTAATGTCACCCAGTCTCACATGGCACAACATGTATGTAAACACTTCCCAATGCTTCTACTTAAATAACTGGCTCACACAGTCCTTCCTCCTGCCTCCATCAGCCGCAACCACCAGTCCCATTTGGGCAACCCCCTTGGTTCCATGCCCCATCCAACTCCACCATCCCTCCTCAAAAGTCTGATCAACTCCCCAGCTTCCCCAATTACCTACACAATGCTGCCGCATCCTCAATACCCCCAATCACACATAATCCCACAAACCAACACCCCAGCTTCACCAACCATGGCCACCCCGCATACCCATCAAACTCAATGGCCTTTCCAATTCCAAATCACGGGCAACCTGCACCCCATATGGGCCACCAAATACCATCTTTCAACCCATACAACAACCTTCCCCCCCACCAATCATCCCAAACGGCCTCCTATAACAATAGTACAGCCTTTCCTCACATTCCAGTCACCAGCCAACTCAATCCAAACTTTCCAAACTACACCAATCCAGCAATCCCCCTGCAACAGACGTCCAACATTCCTCCCACCCACCAACCCAATCAACCAACCTCCTATACATTACAGCAGGAAATGTACTCCAACAACTGGAATGCCCCCCAACCAATCCAACACCCACCATCAATACCCAGCAACCTGTCTGCATCAATACCCAGCAACCCGTCCGTCAACCAGCCCACATACTACTGGGACAACAACACCAACCAATCCGCTGTCGAAATCAATTCTCTGCTTGACTCTTTAAGTCCGCCTGCCCCATCCGCGCAGCTACCTACAGCAATTGATCCACTGGCTTCCTTGGTTGTCCCTCAAATGACTGACAATACAGCTCAAGGTAGGTCTAACTTTCTCTTGTAATGTATATTTATTGAGAGCTGACAAACTGTAAATCATTAGCTTTTCCCCACAATTTCCTGCCTTCTGCAAATGACCTGCCTGCTCCCTCTTTTCCCACCCAAACCAATGAGGATCAAGCTCAAGGTGGGTCTTAGTTTCTCTGGTAAAGTTGCTTTATTGGGAGCTGACTATTTAGTGATGAATCAGGTGGTTCCAACTCTACAACATCTGTGGTACCGTCTGCAGTCCTGGCTCCTGCAAGAACCACCCAGGAAATGTCTGTTCCCTCCCCAATCCCCCTGGAAATGTCTGTTCCCTCTCCAATGACTGAGGAAAATCCCCAAGGTGATTGTAGCTTTCACTCAGAAAAGACCTTTGCGGTGTTCTTACCAATGTTTTATTGTACAGATCTCAGTGCATCTGCGCACCACACCAATGACTTGTTGATGGCCCCAAATCTCCCGGATGGAAATGCTTTGCCCAAAGCCCTACTGACCAGTGAGGATGTCAGACTGTTTGACTACTCTGTGGGAGGTCAGTGCCTCATTGATTTATCATACTGTTTCCAATGGATGCTCATGGGAATTAATTTCGTAGAGCCAATGGACCCTCCACCTGAATACCTGTTCACCTGTGTTGACAATCTGAAGAAATTTGTGTCCACATGGGCCACCGAGCATGGTTATTGGCTGGCAGTCTCAAAATCCAAGGCGGGGAAGAACATTTACCTTGCCTGCTCACTGGCTGGAGAAGAAACTACCACCCTGGACTCCTGTCGGGCTTGTGAATCACGTAATAAGCGAGTTGGATGCGCCTTCAAGATTTCGGGCCACTGTTCATGTGCCAAGAACCGTGAAAACGACTATTGGGATCTCCGCAGAAAGACTGTCCCTCACAACCACAATGTCATCCAGAACAACTACGAGGCCATCCACAAGACACTTGGGGCAGAGGGCCAAGCAGAGGTGGCTTGACTGGCCTCTCTTGGTTTGCAACCACAGGCAATTGCCCGGCAGCTGAGTACGACTGAGGGACGCTTTGTCACAAACAGGACAATTTAAAACACAAAAGCAGCGCAGAAGATAGAGCGGAGGGCCGGCGACACCCCCATCAACCATCTTCTACGATGCCTCAAAGGCTCCAACTGGGTTCACGATGAAGTTTACAATGATGATGGAAAGCTCCTCTACCTATGGTTTGCGCACCCTGGATCAATGTTACTTGCTCGCAAGTTCCATCATGTGGTTAATATTGACTGCACCTACAAGACCAACCTCTGCAAGTACCCCTTACTGCATGTTGTTGGCCAGACCTGCACGAACAACTTGTTCTCAATTGGATTTTGTCTCATGAGGAATGAGAAAAATGCGGCATACTCTTGGGCTCTGAATAAGTTGAAGTGAGTGTGGTGATTGTCTTTTTTAGCATGAGATTGATAATCTGATGGTAATTCTACATACACCTATCAATTCTTGCAGGTCGGTATGGGAACCAGAGAGCTCTCCAAAGGTCTTTGTGACGGACAAAGAGGTGGCTCTCCGAAATGCAATTGCGGAGCACTTCCCAAATGCAAACTCAAACCTATGCGCCTGGCACATTGATTGGAACATTGCCACCAACTGCAAACAGGCTTTTGCATCCAAGGCAGAAGAATGGACGAATTTCATGAAGCTATGGCACGAGGTTACATACGCACCGGACGAACCCTCATTTGACACAGCTTGGGGAAAGCTTCAGGTGGACCTCAGGGAACGAGAAAATGTTCTGGAATACCTTCAGAACCATGTTCTGCCCTGTTGCAAACAATTCATGTCTGCATGGGCTGGGAGAACCCCGTACTTGGGGAATCTGACGTCATCTAGAGGTGAATCAGCTCATAGCTGGCTCAAAACATACGTTACATCTGGCAAGATCGACTTTGCTACGCTGTAGGACTCTTGTGGGACACTAAAATATATTTGGTGAAATATCCGCTGAGGGGGAAATAAATTGCAAATAGGTTGAAAGGCTATTACAACTTACGGGTGGTTTGAAAGACCTGCCCCTCTAAATGGTACTATGCAAATAACTAAGAGTCTTGTAATCAACATTTATAAAGATATGGCTGATTCCAAGATAGATCTTACTTTTATATAGTAATCTCTATCAGACCTAGATACCTCAAATCACTATTCACGTAGATCTGTTACAACTTCTAACAATGATGGATAAAGATAATCCAGCGGGATTAATTCTGTAATATATAAATTGTTACTAATAATGGGTTGTTAATTGAAGGTTGGTAATGATCTCTTCCTTAAGCAATCTCTTGATAAGGCACTTTACTCAATACTAGAGCTCCTGTTACTACTACTACTTGTTACTGTTACTAATACTTATTTGTTACTGTTACTACTGCTGCCACTACTACCACTACCACTA
Source organism: Puccinia hordei (assembly GCA_007896445.1). NCBI lineage: Eukaryota > Fungi > Basidiomycota > Pucciniomycetes > Pucciniales > Pucciniaceae > Puccinia > Puccinia hordei. The sequence continues at coordinate 336,019 of RDRW01000028.1, read as the reverse complement.
ATACTACCACTAACTAAACCTACTACCACTAAAATAAAATAACCACTGTGACCAAACCTCTGTAGGCTGATGATAAAAAAGGGAAATGAAAAAGGGGGAAAGAGGCCTCCTTATATAGTGAAGAGTGAGGGATTTTAGCTCCAGGGGAGCTCCTTGTGAGTGTGCTATGCTGCAAGATTTCGCCCTGGGAGGGAATTAAGCTGCAGGAAACCACACATACACCTTATCTGCCTGCATATGCTGTACCAAATGATATCCTATGTTGCTAAGGGATATAATCTGTTGCACAGCCCCTGGATATCCGTACTGCACTGCCTGCCAAACAATGAGGGAATAATGCTGCAGGGACATATCTATACACCTTATCTGCCTGCATATATTGCACAGCATGATATCATGTATTGATATGGGAACCAAACAACATGACACATAATCCACACGCCTGCATGACCAGCTGTTAACTCCTTCCACCCAGAATATTTGGGGGTCAAAGCCTCTCCTCCCACATTGCTCCTTCCTCCCTTCTTCCTCCTCACCTAATTAATTCCTCCCTCCAAATCACGAAATACTGATTCCTCCACCCTTATAATGCCATATACCACCCTTATAAAGGTGGTATAACCCTTATAACTGTCTGTACCAATAACATCCTTCCATCCTTCCTTCCATACCTGGTTGAGACATGATCTCCCACTACTTACCACCTTACCTTCTGCCTTCCTGGTTGAGACATGTTCTCCCAAATCCCTTCCACCTCTTCTATTCCCTTCCTTTATACCCCATTCCATCCTATGTACCCCTTGTCCTCAATTCCATTCCCCATAACGCCATGCTGTCTGTAATCCTATTGTCCTGCGTAGAAGTGTATCTTAAATTTATTATACTATTCCTCCTCTTGTAATGAATGTTGCTTGTGTGTATGCTATCCCAATGCTTCCACCATGCGCTTTTGGCATTGTCACGCAAATGGAGCACCACAACGCTCTTCCTGACCATTTCATCAGCTGTGGACCGGCAACTGGACGAAGCACAGGTCACCATTGGCCATGAAAAGATCAAAGGGCTATCCGGACTCCCAAATGTTTTCAAGCCGCTTCACACCAAGATCTCAACCCATGCCCTCAAATTGGCACTCAGAGAGTACAATGAGTACTTGAAAATGAAGAAGGCCAAACGTGATGATCCGGTCAGGCAGTGTACGGGGAACTTCAATGCGGGAATGGGGGTCCCATGTGCACACTTGATTGAAAAGTTGCTTGAAGAGAAGGGTGATGTGGAACCAGCGGACTTTCATCCCCAGTGGCAATTGTGTTACAACCCTGATGGACCAGTCAGTGTATAAATCTGCCCCCTCCTCCATAACCCATTGGCTAATCCTGTTTGACCTTGCTTAAATTACAGAACCTTGATGAGGAGCCGTATAACTTTGACGATGATTTTGAGGCGCTAAAGCAGGAGATCTTGGAATCTCACCCCTCCACAGCTTTGCCGGCACTGATGAAGAATTTCCGTCGAGTTGTTGCAAACACACATGTGGTCCCACTGATTGAGCCAGACCCCATCAGACAACAATCCAAACCAAATCAACCTTGGAAGAAGAAGAATGGAAGCCGCCGTGTGCAAACCCGAGATCCTACTCAGGCAGAAATCGTGGAGTCTCATATTGAAAAGGCACAGACAGCCAAAGGGAAACAGCGCGCAAGGACCAGTCAGAATCAAGCGGGCCGGAGAAGGACAGACAAGTTGCAACAAGATAGCTCTTCATCAATGGAAGACCCTGATGAGCTGCCCACCTTGGCCAGACTGACCGCCCCAAAACCCCGAGGCCAACCAAGAAAGGCTCCTGATCCCGCAACATCTTCTGAAGACAACAATGAGAGCCCACCATGTGTGGCCAAGCGACAAGGCCGACCTGCAAAGTCTCAGCTACCATCTACGTATGCAGCCAACAAAGACTACCAACCAGGCCGCACGTCACATAAGCAGAAAGCAAGTCCCCCCACTTCCGACCGGCCCAAGTCCCAACGCCGTATGGAAGAGAAGCCCTCAGTATCATCTGCAATGAGTCAGATGTCTTTGGCAAAAGGGAGCTCCGCAGAAGGCAGTCATTCTGGGTCATCTAGTGGAGTACCAGACTCATTCATTGATCAATCTGATGGCAGTGATGGAGATCCCTTTGGGTCTGAAGGAGATGCATGTGAATTTGCAGAGGACAATCCGATTGATATTCCTCTTGCCGGGACTTCAATGTCAACTTCCCTGGTAAGCCCCTTTAATCAAACCAACAAGATTCTCCTAATAGTGATTGGCCTAATTGTTCTGTTGTATTTTTACAAATCAGGATGCTATTCCTATGTCCTATACGGAAGGTGATTATCAGGCCAATGCCCCCCCCAGGCCACCCACTTTGGAGGTAAATTCAAGGGTTAGGATGAGCCCATTCAATGAGTCAACATTATAACTGATTAGATTTTCTGGTTGAATTCAGGATGAAAATATGGTTTTAAAAAGTGGTCCCACCTTAGGGACACTGGATCAAGCCTCTAAAGAGGTTATGTCTGATAAATCAGTAGGTGAACATAGTGTGAATTCATTATGATTACTCATGAGAGCAAAGAAATTTACTCACAATCTTGTGCTTATGCTGAATTTGCCCTCATCTCCCCCAGGTTGAGGAGTTACCTCCTTGGGTCATTAAGTATGTCCAATCAAGTTATTACCCCAAAGGCGATGGCAACTGTGGGTATTCTTGTGTGGCACATGCATTGGCTGCTGAAAAACCCGAGGGCCCGTATGCTAGAGACAATGGGTGGTATCAAGTGCGATTGGACATGTTACACGAGCTGGACATCAACAGGGCACTTTGGACGAGAAAGCTAGGTGGACCAGAAATGTTCGAGAAGACATACGACAGCATTGCCGTGGAGAATCCCAAGGGACCAGTGCCCACTTCCAAGTGGATGGGCAGGCTTGATGGTGGTCCTATTCTGGCTAATGCATACAATAGGCCAGTGGTGTTCCTCACAAACGACCGAGCAGCTGGCTGCATGACGTTTCTCCCTTCAACTGTTGCACCCAACCCCAAACCAGCAAGCCCAATCTACCTTGCACTAATTAACGGGAATCACTGGATACATGTTATAGTCAAGCGTGGCCTAGTACCTTTCCCTCCACCGTCCATACCTAGATCATTTCCAAAGAGCCAAGCTGCTGGTTGGTTGAGCATCATTGAACCAGCCACACTTCTTTACTCCAAAAATTGCAAGCCAATGTAACACCCCTACTCTGATTTGTAATTACTATATTAAATTTGTTTCCATAAATCAAAGTAGAGTAATGGCTGTCAACATTACTCCTGAATATTGTCAGCCTCCTTGATGCCAAAGACAAGTCTTTCTAGCTACAAGTGGTGCAAGGATACAAGGAAAGAGTGGTATTACTCTGGGTAAGGTTTTAAGGTTATAATTCCCAAGTAAAACGGGGGAATTGTGACGTAAACTTTAGAGGAAAAATAGGAAAAATAAGGTAATAATTATATTAAATAAATTTAATATAATAGGGGCCTGATAAATCAGGGGTGGTTTAAATCTCTCTCAGGTGCTTGCAAATAAATTTCAGAGGATTTAAGTACCTGGAACACTGGGGCCTGTTGACACAGGGGTGGCTTAATACCAGGAAAGGAAAGTGGAGAATATCTCCCAGAAAAGGGTTATTACTTACTAGTAATAAACCTTGAGGGATCTTGGGGATATTCAGGGTGAAACTGGACAGTTCTGGGCGCTTTGATGGGTGGATGGTGGATCTGGATGGTCACTGTAGAGTTGTTGGGGAAGACAGGGCTAATAACTACTAATAAGCTTACCATACTGTTTTAAAAAGTTGTATATCTAATAATACATGGGTAAGGTTGTTGGTGGGTATAAAAAAGCATGAGGAGCTTTATTTGGGCGGTTGAAGACCTCCTTAAATAGTCTTGAGTGACCTCTGGGGACCCTGTAGGTATTATTGGCCAACTTGTGGGATATTTGGACCACATTTTGGCCATTTTTGCTTCCTTGGTGACGCGTCAGCAGCCCCTGATTTGAATCCATGTCACCAATTGATTTTATTAGTTTATTTATTTATTTATGTTGACTTACAGTCTGTAGTACATTAGTACTGGTTGTTATAGATTAATACTAGTGGCTTATTTGTATTTTATAATAAGCCACAGTATTATTTGTACTGTTTGTTCAGTCAATATAATTTTATTTATATGTCTAAATAATAATACAATCTGGTATAATCATTTATTTAGTCCCCATTAATCTTCATTACATGTGTAACTTATGTAATGAAGTTAATTGGGCGTGTTGTTGTTACTTTGGGTGTACCTTGGATGACTTTGCAGTCCGCGTGCCAAGCTGAGAGCCTGTAAGGGGCCTGATGCTTGCGCGGGGGCTTATATTCCAACTTTGGCGCGGGCTTTCAGTCACGCGGGTTGAACTTCAAGGTATGCGGACTGCAGTGCACGGGGTTTGAGTAAAACACATTGTATTTATACTATCTCCCCTAATTTACACAACACCTCATTTCCGTGACTGGAAATTGGGGTGAAGCATATGTATATGAGTATATAAGCATAAAGTTAGGTAATCATACTTTTAACTGATCATTAATACAATTTTCAGTTATTAGTATCATATCATATGTATAATAATAAGTTTTAGTTGCACGCCAAGACTGACACCTATAATGTAGGAAAAAGATAAACCAAAAGGAAAATAATGCATCATTTGGATGGAAGTGATCAATAGAACATGCAACATGTAGAGCTGGAGACACAGGATAGGAGTTAAATACCATACAAGTCAGAAGTGACAGTTGGACAATTCTATTTCTATATCTTGAGAAAAAAATGTGGAGTAGGTGGTGAGTAGCAAAGTAGTGGTGAAATTCTTTGTAGGTTCTTTCCCAATCCACTTGGGGGAGTCCATTCTCACCAATCTTATTGAAGCCCATAGCACACAAGAAGTCCAGAAAATATATACGAAGATTGTCTAAAGTTTGGTGGGGCATTGGGAGAGTAATACCACCATCCACCTTTTGTTTAAGGACTTTGGCCGCAAATTCTAGCAAGGCTGAAGCGTTGGCATTGCTGGCAGTCTGTCTGTTGAATGTGAAGACTGATGTTGGACCAAAAACAAGCAGACCAGCTAGCATCTGGATCTGAGAGGGTGTATTCCTTGTGGAGCACTCATCCATCCTTGTATGCTTTGGACGTGGCCGGGTAAAGTCGGATAAGCTGCAGATATACGCCAGAGCTGACATTGCCCCTACCAGGTGCTGTGAAACAAGCATGAGGCCGCCAAGGTTTGGTGAATTGGCATTGAATGTCCCCAGGTTCTTGTAGGTTCGTTGGAAGCCCCAGTGAGCAGAGTGGACCTTTGTTGTATCTAGTGGAAGGGGTTCCCATTGGGCGCCCTGCTGTTTGAGATGACGAAAAGCCCAGCATTGATGTAAAGCAGATTTGAGTCGGAGGTATGCCGTGTCAGGAGGAGAGATGAATGATGCCATGTTTGAGGCCAGTGTGTGTACCTGAGTTTGGTTGGTTATCATCTTGCTTTTGTTGGCCCGGACAACTTCAATCTGATCCATGTTGATCATGTCATGAGTGATCAGAGACATTGAAGTAGCAGGGTGGAGGATTTTTTCTTAACCGCACCACAAAAATTGGTCAGTGTCATTTTTAATTAAATAGATAGTAACTAGGAGAATTACCTGATTTGCAAGCAGCCAGAGTTATTGTAACGTCCCGCCACACTCTTTCCTTGAAATTGTGGTCCATTGGTCCATGACGAGAGAGCATATGGGGGAGGTGATTGAGGACATAGGCGATGTTCTTTATCATCTTCTCAGCTGATGTGATGGACCATGCAATGCCACGCGCCAAATCGTTGTTCAAGTTTTCTACCACTGATCTTGGAAGCAGTGGGCCTGGTAAAAATAGTTCCACAGCTGCAACAGACAGACAGACATGAGTTTGAGAAGTGTTTAATGTTTAGAGGAGAGGGGGATGACTCACATGCATCCCGTGTGGACCTTGCAGGGCGAGGAGGGCCTGTTGACCTCTTGCTGGGGTTTGAACTTGAGCTGGGCAATGAACTGGACACTGCACTAGTGGTTGCGGTGCGGGAGAACTTCATGCCTTTCAAGTGTTTGGCCGTTAGGACAGTTGGGTGAGGAGTGAATAGGTGGCTTGGGAAGTTTGGGCCGGTTTCCCTTGGGTTGATACGCACAATCTGTTGATGAGAGGTAGAGGAGCCCTGTTGAGGGACTGGGCTTCCACCACATGAGGGAGGATTGTCTGGACTTGGGGTGTGATGCCGGGATTTTTTGGATGTAGGATCATTGGATGTAGGATCAACAAATATTGCAGTTGGATAGCGGTAGCGAGCCCGGCGTGGGTGAATTTCAACAATAGTGGAATGTGGGCGTGGGGCCGCACGATGGTTGTACGGCAAAGAGACTTGTGAGGCTGGAGGGTTGATTCCCAATTCTTCAGGGTCGGTTTCTCCCTTGGCATCCGGGCCGTTTATATTGTCATCACGGTTTTGAGATAAGTTATGCAAGGCTCGTTTGGCATTTTGGGATTCCATGGCGGTAGTTATAGCATCAAGTTAAGCCTCATTAGAGGTGGAGAGAAAGGTGCTTTTGCCTTTGCTGTTGCGCCTGGGTGATCTTAATGGGTGGATGGGGCCATATGCCGGGTTCATAACATTGGGCAAGCCGTTGTCAAATGGAGCGGGTTCGTTGTCCCATTGAGCTGGTATGTTTTCAATTCGAGTGGGTTCTGGTGTGCGATGAATTTTTTGTGCCGCATTGTTTGCTGAGAGAAAATCTGACAGTTGTGGAGCGGTTGTTTGAGGTGGTGGGAGGTCTTTGGGAAGATCAGGAAACCAAGGAATGAATCGGTTGAGGTTAGGAGGTGGTTGGTTGACGTTAGGAGTGGAATGTTGGATGGTTTGGCTAGCTGGGGGGTCAAACGTGTTTGTTGGAGCTGGGCGAGTTGAGGACTCATGACCCTCATCGTCTGACTGCTCGTATTCGGCTTTTATTTTTTTGGCGAGAACTTCCAGATACTTGTATTCCTCGGGACTGCATGCAGGATTCTGAGCAAGCTCAGTGCATTTTTGCCAGAAGTCCAAACCTGATTTGCAGTGTTTTGGGGTGGAAAGTGGTAAGCAGGAGGTTTATTGTCATACATCTTATGAGGAAACAGAACTTACGTGATTGTTCATGACTACCAGACACTGTTGTTGCGTGGAAATACGTCTAAAGTTTGATGGAGGAGGAGAAAACGGTGTTGCTGTTGGTTGGATTGCAAAGTAAAACAGATGTCAGCTGCTGCTCCTGGAATTAAGTACCTTTTTCAGTCAGAATATGAGAAAGGGGAATATCAGCCCTTGCGGGGGGTTTGGGGGGGCACTTTGGGTGTGTAGGGGGCTTAGACGGGGGACTTGGGGCCTGATATGCATCTGTGGGCATTTCCCGGGGCCCTTTAGGCCAAGATGTGTCCCTTGCACATTTTTCCTGGGCCTTGGGTGCAATGGGGGGCTTGCAAGGGGGCCTATTGGCACAGTCACACCTTGAATGTGTCCATAGGGGCCACTGGTTCTAGTTGGCCCCTTTTGGCCAGGCCCAGGTGGCCCATCTGGCCCCTTTTGGCTGGCCCATCTGGCCCCTTTTGGCCAGGCCCAGGTGGCCCATCTGGCTCCTTTGGGCCAGGCCCAGGTGGCCCATCTGGCCCCTTCGGGCCAGGCCCAGCGGGCCCATCTGGTCCCTCTTGTCAAGATTAGAGCTCATGGAAAAGAGGCGATGAAGGGGCTTTCTTGAGGGAGCCTAAGAAAGGACCGAGGAGGACAGGAAAAATAAGTTTAAGGCTCATACTCGATGATTTTTATTTCATATAAGAGGAGCAGCCTTTAAGTGAACAACTAGAGAGCCCCCTTGCAAGATCCAAAGGGGGCCTATACATGACTAATCACTAAACAGGGGACAGTTACTGGGGACAGAAGACAGGGGACAGGACAGGGGACAGGACAGGGGACAGGAACAGGAACATACTGGGGACAGGACCTGGAACAGGGAACTGGAACAGGGAACAAGGCCACTTGGCCATTCAGGACAGGAAACAAGGCCACTTGGCCATTCAGGAGGTGACCACATGGCCAAACAGGAACAGGAATAAAGAATGAGAGCGGAGTAGGACCAGAATTCTGACACACCCCCGCGCGAACAGGCGACAAAGGTGGTAACAGGGGATGATAATGGCTACAAGGAGATGATGATGACGAGGGACTGTTGGTGACAACTAGGAGCTGGTGGCGAGGAATAGAAGCTTTTGGCAACGACTGGTAGTTGGAGGAGACAACTAGGAGGTGGTGGCAACGACTATGAGCTGGTGGCGACGATTGGGAGCTGGAGGCGACGACTGGGAGCTGGTGGTGACGACTGGGAGCTGGTGGCGACGACTATGAGCTGGTGGCAAAGACTGGGAGCTGGTGTCAACAACAATGAGCTGGTAGTGACAGCAAGGAGGTGGTGAAGTTGTGGAGCTGGCAGATGTTGATGATAATAACTTTAAAGAGCTTCCGACGACTCAGAGGAGCTACCGATGACTCAGAGGTGCTACCGAAGACTCAGAGGTGCTACCGACGCCTCAGAAGTGCTACGAACGATCCTGAGGGGCTTCCGACGACTCAAAGGTGATTCCAGAAACTTGGAGGTGCTTCCGACGAGTTGGAGGTGCTTTCGATGGTAAGGAGTAGGTTCCATTGAGTGAGCTGAGAGAGATGGTTTGAGAAGAGAATCGAGACTGTAAATCTGTCAAGATTAGAGCTCATGGAAAAGAGGCGATGAAGGGGCTTTCTTGAGGGAGCCTAAGAAAGGACCGAGGAGGACAGGAAAAATAAGATTAAGGCTCATACTCGATGATTTTTATTTCATATAAGAGGAGCAGGGGCGTTGATAAACGCACGCCAAGCGCGCACGCCAACGCCAACCCGCACGCCAATTTTTTTTGGCGTGCGGGGCCTACACGCCATTTTTTTTTGGCGTGTAGGGTCTACACGCCAAAATAAATTGGCGTGTGAGACCTGCACGCCAAAAATGGCGTGTGGTTCCCACACGCCATTTTTTTTTGGCGTGTGGGCCCCGCACGCCAATTGTCTGGCGTGCGCTCTCACACGCCAAACAATTGGCGTGTGGGAGCGCACGCCAAACAATTGGCGTGCGGGGCCCACACGCCAATTGTTTGGCGTGCGGGTCCCCCCTCGCTCACATAATCGAGTGGGAGGGACCACTCGATTACGTGAGCGAGGCCGGCTGACGAGGTTGTACAACCTCGTCAGCCGGGAGGACTTCCTCCCGGCCGGCGAGGCTATACAACCTCGTCGGCCAGGAGGAAGTCCTCCTGGCTGACGAGGTTGTATAACCTCGTCAGCCGGGAGGACTTCCTCCCGGCTGACGAGGTTATACAACCTCGTCAGCCAGGAGGAAGTCCTCCTGGCCGACGAGGCTGTATAGCCTCGTCGGCCGGGAGGACTTCCTCCTGGCCGACGAGGTTGTATAGCCTCGTCGGCCGGGAGGACTTCCTCCTGGCCGACGAGGTTATACAACCTCGTCGGCCAGGAGGAAGTCCTCCCGGCCGGCGAGGCTATACAGCCTCGTCGGCCAGGAGGAAGTCCTCCTGGCTGACGAGGTTGTATAACCTCGTCAGCCGGGAGGAAGTCCTCCCGGCCGACGAGGCTATACAACCTCGTCGGCCAGGAGGACTTCCTCCTGGTTGACGAGGTTGTATAACCTCGCCGGCCGGGAGGAAGTCCTCCCGGCTGACGAGGTTATACAAACTCGTCAGCCAGGAGGACTTCCTCCTGGCCGACGAGGTTGTATAGCCTCGCCGGCCGGGAGGAAGTCCTCCCGGCTGACGAGGTTGTATAACCTTGTCAGCCGGCCTCGCTCACGTAATCGAGTGGTCCCTCCCACTCGATTATGTGAGCGAGGGGGGACCCGCACGGCCGGCCTCGCTCACGTAATCGAGTGGTCCCTCCCACTCGATTATGTGAGCGAGGGGGGACCCGCACGCCAAAAAATTGGCGTGCGGGCCCACACGCCAATTTTATTTGGCGTGCGGGGCCCACACGCCAAAAAAAAATGGCGTGTGGGAACCACACGCCATTTTTGGCGTGTGGGTCTCACACGCCCTTTTTTTTTGGCGTGTAAACCCTACACGCCAAAAAAAAATGGCGTGTAGGCCCCGCACACCAAAAAAAATTGGCGTGCGGGTTGGCGTTGGCGTGCGCCGTTGGCGTGCGTTTATCAACGCCCGAGGAGCAGCCTTTAAGTGAACAACTAGAGAGCCCCCTTGCAAGATCCAAAGGGGGCCTATACATGACTAATCACTAAACAGGGGACAGTTACTGGGGACAGAAGACAGGGGACAGGACAGGGACAGGACAGGGGACAGGAACAGGAACATACTGGGGACAGGAACTGGAACAGGGAACTGGAACAGGGAACAAGGCCACTTGGCCATACAGGACAGGAAACAAGGCCACTTGGCCATTCAGGAGGTGACCACATGGCCAAACAGGAACAGGAATAAAGAATGAGAGCGGAGTAGGACCAGAATTCTGACACCTCTGGGCCAGGCCCAGCTGGCCCAGGAGCCGGCGGGGTTTTGGGTGAGGGGCAGGGGGGCGGGGGGGGAGCGGGGGATTGGGGGGACGGGGGAAACAGGGGAAACGGGGGGACATCGACTTACTTGGCGATGTCCTGGCGGCTGGCTTGAGGTTGTCGGGCGGCTGGCTTGAGGTTGTCGGGCGGCTGGGTCGTTCCGGCGGCTCGGGTTGGTCGATCGGAAAGGGTGGGCTGGGCTGGGTCGTGCGGTGGCCGGCTGGTAGGTGGGTGGGGGCGGTCGGTCTCCTGGTGGGCGGTCGGTGAGATGGTGGTTGGGGAGGGATTTCAGGAGGGGGGGGGAGGGCCGATCGGTGAAGGATGGGGGGAGGGGGCGGGTGGGGGCATGCTTATGTCATGCGTACATTCTTTTGTACGCATGACATCAGCATGTATATAGGAAGGGGCACGCCCTTCCTATATACATAGGTCGGCGGTCCGCCGATCTATGTGTATAGGCAGGGGCTTGCCCCCTGCCTATACACATAAAAAGGGCGTGCAACCCACACACCCTTTTCTGAAGGGGCGGGCGAGCCGCACACCTTTTTCTGAAGAGGGCGTGCAACTGCACGCCTGAAGTGTCGCACGCCTGTAGATGGGCGTGCAGCACGCACGCCCATCTACAGGCGTGCAGCACGCACGCCCATCTACAGGCGTGCCCACGCCCAAGGATGGGCGTGCAGCCCGCATGCCAATAAAAAAAAGGCGTGCGGGGAACACACCTTTTTTTTATTGGCGTGCAATGGGCGTGGGCGTGCGCCCATTGGCGTGCATTTATCGATGCCCTAATACATGTATGTATTATGTGTATGGGGATATTGCATGCAATATCCCCCCGCACGCCAAACAATTGGCGTGCGGGGCCTACACGCCAATTTATTTTGGCGTGCGGGGCCCACACGCCAAAAAAACATTGGCGTGTGGGAGCCACACACCAATTGTTTGGTGTACGCTCCCACATGCCAATTGCTTTTGGCGTGTAGACCCTACACGCCAAAAAAAAATGTCGTGGAGGCCCCGCACGCCAAAAAAAATTGGCGTGCGGGTTGGCGTTGGCGTACGCTGATGGCGTGCATTTATCAACGCCCAACTTGATTCCCCCGTCTTTATGGAACAACCGCCGGGGTTTGAAGATTCTAGTCACCCCGACTATGTATGTGAAGTCAATAGGTCAATCTATGGCTTGAAGCAATTGCCCCGCCAGTGGAATCAAGAGCTTCACGCCGCTCTTGTTTCTCTAGAATTGACGCAATCCCGCTACAATCCGACTTTGTACTTCAAGACTTTGAATAACCGGCTTCAAGGAGCGCTCACAATCCATGTGGATGATCTCGCCATTGTTGGCGAACCGGCCTTTGTCCATGATCTGATTCTTGCTCAGGGCAAGAAGTTCAAAGTCGGTGCAAATGAAGAACTTCATCATTTCCTGTCAATCAAAATTACTCGCGATACTCGAACCACAGAAGTTTTCCTCTCTCAATTGCACTATATCAACAACATGTTCAAACGTTTCAACAACGGCCCATTCACAACGGTCGCGACCCCTACTGATTCCATCTTTAAAACACTAGTCAATTTCCGTGCAGACAAACCCTCCTCTCCAGGTCCTTATGCACAGCTCATCGGATCGCTCCTGTGGGCAGCTCAGTGCACCAGACCGGCCATCTCTTTCTGCGTCAGCAAACTATCCCAATTCCTCAAAGACCCGTCGGCGAGTCACTGGTCGGCGGCAATGCGAGTTCTAAATTATCTAATGACCACAAAACACCTATGTCTTTGACTGGGTGGTGATCTGGTGTGCTCAGGTTACACGGACTCTGACTGGGCTGAAGATCGCCAGGATCGACGTTCAACTTCCGCGTTCACTTTCCGGATTGGAGGTGGAGCTATCTCTTGGAAATCGCGCAAGCAGGCAACGGTGTCTCTCTCCAGCACCAAGGCTGAATACAAAGCTCTTGCGGATTCCTGTAAGGAAGGCCTGTGGCTCAGAAATATACTGACTGAGCTTTGCATTTGTCCACAGTCAGCTCTTCCAATTCATGTTGACAATGAGGGCGCTGAAGCCCTTGCCAAAAACCCGGAACATCACTCAACAACAAAACATGTTGATGCCCGGTATCACTTCGTTCGTGACTGCGTATCCAATGGTGTCTTCACCATTCTTCATGTCTCGACTCACGCAATGTTAGCAGACATGTTGACAAAGCCTCTCCCTCAAATACTTCTGGAAAAACATCAAAATATGTTTGGTCTTGTGTGAATTTTTTTTTCTCTTTCTCCTCTTTTTTTTGTTTTTTATCCTCTTCTTTCTGTTAGTATCAAAAGTTATCAGCAAGGGGGGGTGTTGGAGTAGCCGTGTTCACTTTCTCCTTTTCTCTTTTTCTGCTTTCATCTTTTTATCTCTCATGTCACACTCTGTGACACTCACTTGTATTTCTCTCTTAGTTCATATACTGATCCAGCAAGCGGGAAGGATTCTTTTCTCATCCTTCCCAACTCACTCATCTGCTTGCTGGCTCAGGTTAGTCTTTTCTCTCTTCCTCTCTTTCTTCTCTTCTGATGATCCTTGCAATACATTTCATCCTTCCCAACTCACTCATCTGCTTGCTGGCTCAGTTCGCCTCAACAAGCTACAGGCTGTCAGGTCTTGTTATTTCAGCCTATCTAAGTCCATGTTACAGATGCTGTCCTCATACAAACCAGTGTCCATAACTCAGGAAACCATTCAGGAACTTTCGTGGTGAGTTGTCATTCCACAACCGTCTGTTGATCCTCATCATCTATCTTTCCCACTGCGCTATGTTTCAAGGGTCCAGAATGTGGCCCAGCAAGCTTCAAGTGTGCATCATTTTTCCAAACAATAGCAATCATTATTCCCTCTTTGTGGATTGAAACAGGCAGTTATGGGTAGCTTTCTCAGGAATAAGTAGTCCTCACTGTTACCCTCAACAAGACCATCTCACACCAAGTCATCCACCCCCTCCACCAACAATTGAGAAAAGTTTTTAAAATGCACCCAAATTTCAAGTTTACTAAAGAGCAATTGGACTGGCTCAGAGAAGTCCAAGCCAGAATTGACACAATTGTAGAAAATGAATTGGAACCATCATCCAAGCAAGGTGCTCCATGGTCCAAAGAGCGTTTCTTCAACTTGTACCAATATGCCTGGTATACACAGTCCAAGATTCGTGCTGATTCCCACGACCTCAAGATTCCTTCCTGGGCTATTCCCAGCGTGCGGGCCTCCTGGATGCTAAGCGCAACATCTTGGGAAAAGGTGAGTTCCCTCACAATTTTCCACTTTGTGTAGAAGCCTGTTACAATTTATTAAAGTCATTGTTCCACATTTTAAATAGCCAATCTCTTTCTGGGATGATAACCCCACTGAAGCTGCCTGACAACAAATTGAATGTAATGATTGAATTCAAGCAGTTTTAAGGCAAGTTTGGACCCTCATCCCAGTCTGCAACTATGTTATTTGCAAATTCCAAAATGATCTAATTTTCTTCCTTCTTCACATCAATCACACATCAAGCCTCCAGCAAGTGGTCCTTATGTGCAAATTACCCATCCAGTTCTGGATTGTTTCATACTAAATCTGTGAAACATAACCTCTCCCAACTCTTATCTGCCTGCTATTAATTTTCATTCAATGTGCAAGTTGTTTCTGCCCTTCTCAGTAAGGAAACAGGATGGAAAGTAGTTCCCATCAGATAGCTCTGAAGAATTATACCTTTTTTCATCATCCACAGGAAATGGGTGCACATCCCTGTAAGCCCTGCTCCTCATAGGCTTACACAAACCTGTCACAAGATTATATAAGCTGTTCTGCTTGTATTTAGTCTCTTCTTTCCCCTTTACCTAGACAGCAGAGATCTTTCTCTCCTGTCTAGGTAAGTACCTTTCCTTCATTTATTCTCTTCTCAATTCCTTTTCTCATTGCCTTCACTTGTAGATACTAAATCAAGAGATCTTTCTCTCCTGTCTAGACTGCAATTCATCCCACTTTGGTACTAGAACCCTCCAGAGGCTCTTAGCCTGGTTCCTCCGTGCCACATTTCCAACAGCTTCTTTGATAAAGAACAGTGAAGGGACTCAACCCTTACAATGCCAGCCTTCTAGGTATACTCCTACAAGTCTAGGAATTAATGCAATTTACCGTGCAGCTGGGATGGAATCATTTGAACAAATACGTACTCCATCCATACAATTAGTAGGAATGGGTGCTTTCCACTTGACACATATCAGAGCTACTCAGAAATATCCACCCACAAATCATTTTGTGTTCAGTGAGGAGTTCCCCAACTGGTCTATGTACGGCTATTTACGCATTCATGGTCTTAATAACAGTAGTAGATACATTCAAAGGATAGTTTAGAGACACTGGTCTTGATAAGAATTGAAGCCTTGGTATACACAGCTATTTACAACTTTACGGTCATGACAAGAAATGAAAAATCTCAAGGAATGTTTATGGACGCCGTCCTTGAAAAGGGTGTAACATTTCATTTCAAGTCATCTACAAAACTTCAGTACCTTGTCAGTGCAAGAACCATAGAAGCCAGAAATAGGATGCTTAACTTACAATCCTAAACAGTTGGGCCTTGCCGGGTTGTAATCCCCCTCATGGATTGTAAAATGAGTGGTACTCCAATTGGGGGCTTCATTTTCAAGCTTGTCTTCTCCACCACAGATAGTGTCCCCAAGAATGTGGTATCGTAACAATCTTCAGGTAGCTTGCAAGGAGTGTCAACAAATTCCCAATGGACTTCCTTCTTCTCGGTTGGTTGGCGGTAAAGTAGCTTTCGAACTTGAGGATATTGAGCTTTCTTTGTAAAGGCCACTAGCATCTCATCTGAACATCAAACAATTTTGTGGAAATCTTCACTTCTCCAAATTGGGCAAATGCGGATTGGTGGGAGGCTTCCTGTCCCATCTTCCCAGTCTGAAACAATGTCTTGTTGACTGAAAACAAGCTTCAACTGGTTATTGTTGGAGCGTGTGGACATGCAGTCAAAGAGCTTTTCAGATATCTGAACCAGAAACACAGGTCCAAATTCAGTATTCAATTCTCCTTGTGTGAAGTAAAAATCTAACTCACTTGTTTCCTTGCTCGAGTCTTGGAAGTTTTAGCAGACTTCACCTTCCTCAATGTCAGCCTCAGTGATGCCAAAGACTGGAATCTTTCTAGCTACACTGGGTGCAAGTAAAAAACAGGTGGTAACACAAGGGTTTGTGTCAAGGGGAAATGGGTAATGGTTGATTTAAAAGAAAAGGTTTTAATAAAAACAATAAAGTTTTTATTAAGGGAGGGGCCTGAGTTACAGGGGTGTTTTATTGTGCCCTCCAAGGTTCTGGTCTTTTTGGTAAAAGAGTATGCCCAGACAGTAGTATACTACTGAAGTATATAAGGAAATAACACTCACTAGTTTATTTCCAAGAAAGATAACTTCAGGAGGAGTATGACTGGTCTTGAGGCGCTCAAATAACTGGGTAACAGGTTGGTGATGAGTGCTGATAAAGGTGAAAGGTTTTTGGATGAACTTCAAGTATAAAACAAGCAAAAACTGGACTATATAACAGGCTATAAGACTGGTTGATATGGTGGGTAAAAGCTGGTAAATGTAAGTGAAGATGGGGATATCATTTCTTGGGAAGGAAGGGCTGTTTATATATCCATTCTGGGCTCTTGGAGGCGAAGCAGAAGCTCAGTTTTGCCTGGTCTAGTCTCCTACTAAGCCCTAGTTACCTGTATAACTGGTTTGGTTACGGTAGGGCTTAGTTACATGTTTCAAAAGGCCCAAAGTGGCTTAATGTTCCCAGTAAGGTGAGTACTTTCGTGTCTTCCTGCCTTTTGGACCAGTAGTCTATTTACAACCAACAAATTGGGATATCTTGGCCTTAGTAGGAAAAGTATTGCCACGGCGTTGGTTGTGGCTTCTATTACAGGTGCAAGGTACATGTAACTGTGGAAATGATGATGTAAAAATTATTTATGCATCATACCCGAACTCTATTAACCTTAATTACATAGTCTACTAGCATATATTTAAGGTTATGTAGATCTTTAAGTCATATGAAAACTTGACGGCCTTGTAAAGGGATGTGAAGGAGTAATAATTACGGGGTACTTTTGCTGAGCTACCCTAGGTTAATTTACATTTAGATTCAGAATCTGAAAAAATATTCTAAGTTTTCTCTATACTTTAGAAGTTATATCTAGATTCTGTGTTATATGCTTTGTTTTAATAATTTCTTTTGAAACAAAAGATGTAAGGTGTGCATTCTTTTGAGACTAAGAATATAAGTTTTATGTTGGTAAAATTTTCTTTGGTCAGGTTGTCTCTGAATTAGTAGCAGGCTGACACTCAAATTCTCTGTTTCCTCCACATTCAAACCAACCAATTTCTTCAACTCCTTTCCTTGTCCTTGATCACATCAATCCAAAAGCACACTGATACTCGCCACACCCTCCAAGAGAATTCCACCTTCCCCCTTGGCCCAGTAGAGATAATGTTTCAATAAAATCCCACCCAAACTAGCATTCCAAGTTGAAGTCGTGAAATATTTTTCATGCCATTGAAACGTGATCCTCCCAAATCCTGCGGATTGGATTTCTTTCTCACAGGCTATCTTTGTTGTAATAGGAATTTTGAAAGCTGGACACTCGAAATTTGGAGAAGATGAGAAGGGAGGTGGAGGGATACTTTGTCTCAGGTGGTTCATTTCTTCATCATATTGCCTTTTTATTTCAGCTTTGGGACATTCCAAATTTTCCGATTCAAACTTTTCCATGTGCTCCTTCAAGCGGTGGTAACGTGTTGTGGTCCACTCAGTCTAAGTATTCACTTCTCTTTCTGAAGGTGCGTCAGGATACTTTTTAACCGTGTCAGGCATTCCCATCAGGAAAAGGGCAAATGTCCAAACAGATCTGGCAAGAAGGGTTGATTGGTTAGGCAATCTCGGCTTGCCTACTAAGCTTTGCAGTTTGGGAGCAATTTTTGTCTGAGAGCTTGAGGACAATTGGTTTTTCATCTTTTGCTTGAGTATGTTGGCAAGCTCCACATATTCTTGACCTTCATCCAATGAGTCTGTCAAAATAATGCATCACAAAATCAATCCTACCTCATCACAAAATTTTCAAGTCCAAAAAGATGTCAGAATTCCAGTCTTGTTGTCCGCTCACAATTCTCATAAAAACCATTCATCAAAAATAATCATTATTATTTTATCCCCAATCACTCTGCAATCAAGCAGTTTTACATTATTATCACTCAATGTTATTGTTTTATGTCACTCTACTAATCAGGTAGTTTTAATTACATCACTCTGCTATTTGGCAGTTTTATTCCTCTCTAGTATTTAGCTAGATCACATCACTGTCACTGCTTATGCTTGTAGATTTTACAGTATATGCTTGTATTTGTTACAAGAAAACCACATTTCTGCCATTCCTGTTGTTTCGTATTTAGCCAGATTATTTGTCAGCTGAAATTAATCATCACGTTTGAGCATAAAATTCTTTTACATCCTGCTCCCAGCTCCTTGGTCCAATCAGACCCTCCACAAAGATTGCCCCCTTTCTCGAGCCTCATTTTATGAAGGTGAAATCTTGACAAAAGAAACCTTACCCGCCACATTTCCTGGATAACAAACAGGGCATTCATTATATTCAGCCTTCCAAAAGAAACACTCTTTAAGCATAGACATATAACTTACCTGGATCTGGGTCTGCCTCCACTCCCCTAGCTACATTTAGCAGTCTTTCAAAATCTGGATCCTCCTGAGATGATCCATCAGGTCCTTCTATTTTGATATCATTTGTCCCAGCCGTGTTTCTTGTTTCTGCAAAAGGCAATACATTCATGTCTGAAAAGGAGGAATTGATTTGAAACTATGTCAATTTAAGGGTGTAACGCACAGAAGTGGGAAATATCATCCGCATTGAATGTCATACTGGAAGCAGCTTAACTTATGAACACTATATGGGGATGTTGGGGGTGAATTCAAGGATTTGGGAAATTCAGTAATGACAGCACCGGTGAATGATAGATGATGGTGGATGGGAGAGTTTGATCATCTTTATATATTCACAACAAATCCGTCCACATCATTGTTCCTTTGGTTGATCCAAAATATCACCCCACCTTTGTTCTCAAATCTTAACAAGCCTTTCTTGTTTTTTCAAACAATTAATACAAATAAGATTCACAGAATTCATCCAATTGATAACAAACATAGCTATCAAAAGTCATATGTAAACATTTTTACGTTTTGTCAAACAAGATTTCCATGTCTTCCTCAATGTTTCCCCGCCAAGCCTGTGTGGAGTACATACACAATCCCATTGTTAAATAGTGTTAGTCTTTCTTGATGTCCTAGTAAAAACTCACTGTATTCCCCAAGCTGACTACAGATACAGTTTCCCTTTCAATCCCAAAGGTCCCCCCCTCATTGTACATCAGTGCCACATGTCCAAAAATCATCTCCTTTTTTATCACCTCCACCGGTCCAAGGTCATCAAGTAGCAAACAACAATTCAGTCCTTTATGGTTGACGTAAGGGTTATTTGCCTCTTCATGCGCATCCAAGTCCTTAAAGGGGCAAACCAACAGTCAAGCTTCCTCCTCCTCCCCTTTCAACTTGAATATATCCTTGATCTTTCCACAAGAAAGATTACCATTTCTTGAGTATTGAATGTTTGAATTTCCAGAAATTACTCTGTTTTTATCAATTGTATAACACCAATTGTTTAAACTGATTGATTGAAGCCGTACAAATCTTTGCACCCCTTCATAGTTACCATGCCCAAAACCCTTCTTCCACTTTGCATGGATTTTGCTAGTAAGGACCATTTCCTGTTCCCTTTGGTGGTCAAGGTCTCCATCAGTACCAGATTGATTGAGGTTCCAGTGATTTTTCAATTTATGGTAGCAAGCCTGGTTATTCCATCTTGTAATAATGGTCCCATGGATTTCTCCTACCACCACAAAGCAAATGTTTGAACCGTTTGAGTCATTATTACACACACAAAGATATTTACAAGAAGTATTCACATACTTGGATGATTGTTCCGGGGTATCTTCCCAAGAACCCCATTCAGCCTTTCATGGGCCCAGGCTGCAGTGGCCATTGGTGGCCCAAATCTTTTGATGACTTCAGGGTAGTGCTGTGTGATGTGCAAATTTGGCTTGGCTGTTTGCGATCCCCATCCTTTCTGCAAGACCTGTCAATATTCACATAGTAATTTTTCCAAATCCTTGAGGTCTTCTGCATCTAGGTGATGCTTCATTAGTATGTTTGTAATTGAAACAAGAATGATAGTTGAATCCCGCAGTACATCTTGATTAGTTTTGGAGGCATCATCTGTAATAGGAAGCTGATGCGCATTAATCCTCATCTGAATCCAGAGTGGAATGAGGGATATAATAGACTGTGTATAGCATTAACCACTCCGCTGCTTTGAGAGATCCCGCACCTCTCAATCCAAAGTTTTTTGGAACCCTGGTCACCCAAGATGGTACCTTGGTCACACAAATTGTCTTTTGAAGGATGCGGAGCTCGTCTTGTGTTATCTTTGGTTCCATCATCACCTCTCTGATCTATTGACCCGGGGGGATTATTCATTCCATACACCAAGCTGTTTTGGTATGTTGATCCAGACTTTCCACTAGTTTTGGATTGATCACCTGAATAATTGACAGGTCTTCCCATGGCTGATTTCGAAATATTATCTCTACTTTCAGAGCAAAGATGCAAGTTGTACTGATGTTTTGGCTGTTCAGTTGATGGGCCAGCCTCAATTTCTGTGAGCTTACAAAGGTTTTCAGAGTTCAAAACAGTTTTCCTCCTCTTGGTGCTACTGATTGAATCCAAGATTTCGCCAGTGGTGGTTTCCTCTGACCGTTGCCTTCTTTTGCTTTTGGGTGCACTAAAAAATCCAGCAAATACTGATCTCGGTTCTTCTTTCTTGATTTTTTTTTTTCTTTTTTGATCAGATTGTTCAGTTTCTCCCCCGCCAATCCAGTATTTAAATAAGTCCAACTGTGATCCTTGAGATTTCCCAAGATCAGGCCATGCATCAACTCAATGATGGAGTATTTGATTGGTCTCCAGTAAGGGAGCTTATTGAGAATTCTACTTTGAACACATTTTTTTTGTCACTTCATCTTGCTCCCACGTTGTTTTGCACGCTTCCCACTCTGTAACCGCTTGGACGTGCCATTCATGTGTTCTAGCTGGCCACTGGTTCTTTTCAAGAGATTGGATGTCATGGATTGGCAGTTCACAATATGAACAAAATAGGGTTGCTGAGTGACCAGAGAATCCTGCAACCTTGTGCATGGCTGGCAAATCGCCCATTAGTGGAAATATAATGGCTTGTATCTTGCGACCTTGTGGAAATTTAGATGTTTCAGAAAAAAAGACTCCATCCCAGAACTCCAGAAATTCTTCAACAAGAGGTTCCAAGATGTAATTCATTTTGGTCCCTTTTGGTTCTTTTGGGCCAGGTATGATTCCAAAGACGTAGATATTTTCGGGCAAGTATTGTTGATTCAGTGGTATGTTGAGACACACAAGAGCAACTAAACCAACATAGAACAATTTCCCCCCCACTTTATTCCCATGCGGATTGAACCAGTCAACATATAAGCTGAAGACTAGATTTCCTTCATATTGGGTATACAGCAAGGATGAGCCTTCTGGACCTTCAAAGCTCTTCCAAACACTGCCATGCCAAACATCACTCATCTTCCCAGTTGCATCTTGTTCCTCCTCCAAGAGATCTTCAAACCCAACTATCCAAAGTTTATTACCAAGCCAGTTCTTCAATGTCTCGCACCTGAATATTTGATGGGGTTCTTCATGGCCTTGCTTTCTTCCCCGCTGAAACATATTGGCTTCACATTTCCCAATCCCATCCCCTTCCGCCCTTCAAACATACATCTTTGAACTTGAATACCAGACACCTGTACACTTCTCTGGTATACCCTTGAATTTCGATTTGACTATCCCCTCACTGATTTCTTTCTGCTTTTCTTTTTTCTTTTCTTCAGCCCTTGATTTGGTGTTCTCATTGAGGTTATCAGAGTCTGGAATGGGGTATAATTTGAAGCATTCAGGGCAGCATATACTTTCTTTGAAATTGACGTCAAATCCAAGCCTTCATATCATCGTCACTCGAGTCAGAGGAATGTTTT
This sequence comes from Puccinia hordei, assembly GCA_007896445.1. Classification (NCBI taxonomy): domain Eukaryota; kingdom Fungi; phylum Basidiomycota; class Pucciniomycetes; order Pucciniales; family Pucciniaceae; genus Puccinia; species Puccinia hordei. Next base: position 314,102 of record RDRW01000028.1, on the reverse strand, counting down.
TCAGGATTTTGTCCCCATCAAAGATAAATTTGTTGGCAAGGTCTTGGATTTTCTTGCGCTCCATCTTCAAAAAATCCATGATTACTTTATCGCTAACGTGGGAAACCAAACATAGTTTGGCTGCTTGGAACATTACTGCGAAACTATGCTTTGGAATGAATCGGAACGACTTTGCTTTCATCAATTGAGTATTAACAACATTGTCTTGGTGAAAGCTAGAACTTCCATGACTTGGCACATGAGGTCTGTCTCCATGAAGGATCTCAAGAATTAGATTCAAGTTTATATGTTAGCTTTCACATCTTTCAGAAATCCAGTCATGGTCCTTACTTGGGCATTTTGAACACTCTGCATCCTTGAATTTCCGTCCTTCATCTCAGTGCTTTCCTTTTTTTTCTGGCCTTATTGATTTCAGCATTATGTTTCTTGAATGATTTCTGTGAAAAAACTTTCCCAATATGGTCTGTTCTTCCATTTGACTTGTATTGTTTGTTCTTGCAGTTCATTTCTGTGCATTGGCACACTTTCCAGCCTTTTGGTAACATGGTGTTTAAGCTTTGATTTTTCTTCTAAACTATCATCAGATACCCCACCAGGAAATTCTGGTTCAATTTCAACTTATACCATGCATATGCATATCCATATTCTATATGTGTGTGAATCAATTATGTAAGCATTCAGGACATAACAACCTCATAAGGTCAGGGACCTTAACATCTTAAGGTCGGCGACCTTAACATCTTAAGGTTGGCAACCTTAATGTCTTCAAGTTTGGAGACCTTAGTGTTATTAAGGTCAACAAACTTAGCGTCCTAAGGTTGATGACCTTGACTTCTTTGAGGTTGGAAACCTCAACATTTTTAACATCAGTAACCTTAACATCTTTCAGGTTCTTGACCCAAACATGTTTAACACTGGTGACCTTAAGGTTGGTAAGGTCAGAAACCTTAACATGTTCAAGGCAGGTGACCTGACCTTGATGAATTTGAGGGAGCCAACCTGAAAGACAGGTTGCCAAAATTAACGTCTTTCAGGTGGCCATCTGTAAATACTTTAGCTCATGGTCCCTAAGTACCTCAAGTTCAACATCCTCAAAGACCTTGCCTCATGGTCCTTAGGGCCCTCAAGGTCACTTTCCTCAAAGATCTATAGATTACCATGGCATCACGTCAAACAGTGTTAAGGACGCTGTCCATAACTCTCACAACTTAATCTCAGTCCCTCAGCCATCTTAAAACAATTTGAATTTTTCCAAGTTATCAAAACTGATTGAAACATTCAAAACGTTTTCATCACTTGGAGAGGTTACCTTGTAAACCCAAACATTTTGGGATTCCAGATTTAAACTAACCAACATCCTTCAACAAGCAAGGACCCCATTTTTTCCATTTGTCAATCTCAAACTTTTGTTCCAAACAATTTACATCCTTTGAACCAGATTATTTTGCTAATCTCTTAGGTCCTAAATTATCTTCCACCCTTTGCCCTTTCACTGGTCCCATCCCTTTGCTCCTTTCTTTCTATGCTCACTATCCTTTCTTTATCAACTTAATTTACAAACTTCTGCATCCCATTTATTCTGCTCCTTTGTCACTTCAAATAAAACTCATATGATCCCTGTCAAACAATATGTTGTTCCCACTACAATGGCGACTTTTGGTAAGGGGCTCCTTCTCCATGATTTCTATAAAGCAGCTTCCCTCTGGACTTTTCACTCTATTTTCCACATCCTACAAATCCTGAATCATGCCTAGGTTCCTTAAAAATGGAAAGCACTCACCAAACAACAAACTGCTCAACAAGAGTCGTTCTTCCATTACTCCCAGCTCTAATGCTCATTTTAGCCGCTGCATCCATTCCTTTTGCCAACTTCTTCTTAAAATAAACCATCATCCATCCAGTCATCAACTTTGCAATCTCCCCCTCTGCCTTCTGATCTTCAATCAGTCAATATGATCACTCAAGAAATGGCCCTGAAACGGCTCTCCAGCCACCTTCACCCTGCCACATCACCTCAACAACCTCACTCTGGCATCCCTCTCACCTACCAGGAGCTTTTTCTAGAAGACCTTGCTCACTTGAAATTCCATCACCCCACCTTCTTATGGTCTGAGCCATGGGATGCCCATTGGAACCAAATCCTTGCAAAGATAATCCTAAAACACTGGAATCATGCTCATTCCCAAGGTGCATTTTCAAGATTTCCCTTTGTCACCTCTGACAACACCCCCTCAAATCAGACATCCATTCTCCACCAATGGTTTTGTGGCAAATTTGAAGACATCAAATCTGGAAAGACCTCTCCTGAATACAGGGCCAAGAAAGCTTACCAAGTCAAGAAATCCAAGTGGAGAAAAACCGTCAGTTCTACCATTTATCTTCATCCATCATATCTTTAGCACAAAATTGATCATCACATTCCTTCAGCTTTCCCAACATTGAACAGAGGTACTTTCTTCCATGGATCTTCCACCTGAACAATCCAGCCTTTTTGAAGACCCCCTCTGCTCATCAGATACCGAACAAAGTCCCAATGGGGAAATCAAAAGTCTTCAGTGCTCCTGGAGATCCCCTATGTTTTCAGCTTTGGCCCACCAGCTTGACAGATCTTACATCCAAATGAAAGCAGAGACAGACACAAACCACAATAGAAATAAAAATGGCTATTCTTTCTGGGGTCTTTGGAAACAAGGCTTAAAACAGGAATCAACATCCAAAGGTCCAGCTACACTACCCCGGAATTGCTATCATCCGGACATGCTTTCTTCTCTCACACTAACAACTATTCAAGCCCTTGATCTACAAGATGAAGTTGATCTAAGTTCTATATTTAATAAACTTGTTACACAATAGGCAAGTTTCAATTATCTCACCTTTTTTATTCATTCATTTCATCAACATATTGGCTAATTCAAACTCCTCATTGCCAGACAGTGGGATACTCAACCTGTACCCATTTCCAACATCAAATCTCCATCAGAAACTCACAAAACAAATAACAATCCAAGTAAAATTTCACTCACATGGACAACTCTGCCTTCTTCCTCTTTATCTGATTCACATTCACCTCAATGCTATCAGAAATACAATACTGGACAACTTGTACAATATTTTTCTGTCCTGGTCTGTACAGCCTATCCACTGCTTGCTCCTCCAATGAAGGATTCCACATCGGCTCCTGTGGAGATTTTCATCAATGAAATCAATGTTTTACTTACTTGTATGCAACTTGGAGTTCAAACCAAAAAATTCTCACCATGATGTACACTTTTTGCACACATCTTAGATCAATTCCTACACCCCCACTTCTTATAGTTGCCAAAAGTACCTGACATTCTTCCAATTTTCTGAAGCGCTCCAAGTTGTCACACCGTGTCTGCATATCTAAGCTTCCAACAAGCATTACCCACGAAATTCCCTGTTCATCCAATGCTACCCCAATTCTAAGTCACACAAGAAATATCCATAAGTCCTTGCTTTCACTCCATAAATCAAAGAACTACTTACATTGAGAGAAATCTTGAATACTCAGAGAATTCAACTGCCTTTGGTGGATCCCCACTATTTTCTTGATGCAAAAAAAGCTTCAGGTCTTCCACCATATGTAAAATCTTTGAGCTGTCCATCCAAGAAAACACCTGTGTTCCCGGATTTTTCTCAACTAGAGCAGGATGATTGCACATCTGTTGTAAGTCCATAACCTCAGAGAAAAAATTGTTGTGGTCCCATGGCTGTCCTTCTTGAAAATTCCTTCCAAATTGACTAGCAAAATTCTTGTGTTGAGAAGCATATTTTTCATCCCATGGTGCAATAAGCCATAAAGTGACCATTGTTTCTTGCTTTTCAGGCATCTTCAATATTGTCTTCTTAAGTCGGTGTAGGCTAATATGATTCATCATATTATGCAATGCCTCAATTCCCTTGGGATAACTTGCTTGAACCCTTCCCTCAATACAGCTTTTCCGCAGAAGATCATTACTCCATGGCTCTAACCTGATGAAATGGATCAAGCTGTGCAAATCCACTAAATTATTTTGTAATGGTGTTCCTGTCAAGCATATTTGCCAATCTGCCTTTAAGCAATTCAGAACATTGTTTCTTGTTGTTTTGGGATCCTTCACATAACTACCTCAATTCCTATCATCATCAGAAATCTTCTCTTCACTTCATTTTTTACCATTGAACATTGTTGCTTACTGTGCTTCATGCAGTACTATTCAAAACTATTCCAATTCAGATAAATCCAAACACTTTCTCCTTTTAGAGTCAGGAGCTTGGCCAGTATTCACAATCAGTGTTTCTTATGTGACCAGAACCATTGCACTCCTCCTCACATCACTCAATCCAATCGATAATTTCTTGTTGGAGTGAAATAGCTGATATGGAAGACTTCCAGGATTGAAATGTTGTTTGATTTCTTTGATCCAGCTTTCAATCGTTGTTAATGGAGCTATCACAAGGGTTGAAGGTACTCTGAGGGGGCTTGAACCAACTTGTATTGAAAACTCCATTGCGCTCCTTTCGCTTAATCGGATGAGTGATAGGGTTGCCAAAGTCTTTCCTAGTCCCATTTTTTCCGCCAAGATACCTCCCTTGGATTTGAAGTCAATGTGAGAACTAACTCGGCCATTTTTCACAGCATCAGCGTATACTTGTTGAATCCATTTGTTTTTGTGATGCCGCCAGATACTTTCTCCTGTTGTTGGGGAATTTGATTCACAGCGCACAAGGAATTCAACCGCCTTGATTTGATTTATCATCAGTTGAACTCGGCAACCATGAACACGTCCATCTTTTTTCAGTCCTATTTGTCCATTGGAAAAATCCTGTTCTTGATGTGTAAAAAGTATCTGAGGTGAATTGAAGAAAAACAATGGTTGATAATTCAATATTTCCAAGAGTGAAATCTTTGCCCAGTTGAAGATGCTTTGGACATGCCAAGATTCTGAGGAGTGGGTGAAAACAAAAGCATGAACTAGTCCTGACTCCTGCTCCATTCCATAATAATTGAAAAAAGCTCTTATGAAGATTGTATTCCAATAAGATTCACCTCCAAGAACCTCTTTGGTTAGTGGCTTTGATACACTCCCAATATCCCCAAGCAATGGTCCAATCCAGGAACTTATTTCTTTGTCTAGATTGCCAACCAATTCGGATTGTGAACATCAAACATGTATATTCTTTCTTCCTCAATGGAGAATGGCATAGCTTGGTGTTTTTACTGGTTTGGTTTGTGATCTTAAGATGACTGGTAGATGACAGAATCCTAGGCATACAAACTGAGACATTGTGGAAGTAAGTGATTCTTTCTGGTGGCAAAGAGTTTGAGGTATCAACAAGTTTATCGGATATAAATGTAAAAGAATCATTGTTTGTGTGCTGTGTCCAAACCCATCATCCGCATGCTTTGTCACTAGATACCCTTTTTTTTGTGATTTTTCTTCCCCAAGCCCTAGGGCAATTTTTTGGGTTCTGACATGTGACTTTGAAGCAATTTACATTTCTCTCAGATTTCATCAGGGTGTTTTAACATAAAGTTTCTCAATATCATTGTTAACATTCATCACTGCTTCCATTCTGTGCACTTAGGCCTAAGGCTATCTTTTTAATTGTCCAACTAGATTACAAGAACAATTGATGTGAGAAATTGGTTAGTAAGCATTTTGTAGATGGGTTCAGAAAAAAGAAGCAGACCTTACTGTTGTTTACTTACAGCCTTAATCAAGATTTTATAAAAGGTGTAACTTCTTGAAATATTCAACCATGATTGACAATGATCATTGCAACAAAGCCTTGAATTTAGGTGTTGCAGGCAGGCATAGAAGACCACAATATACAAATATTATCAAGAGAAACCTGATTTTTTGAAAATCATTTCTAAATTGAAATTTCTAGAGAACAGCACACAACTTGGAAATATCTAATAAATTTAAAATTTGCTATTGGAATTGTCAATGATGATATCAGAAACATGAATTTATAGCTTTTTTGACTAAACTTCCAATAGCCCAGTTCACATTGGCCACTGTAACACAATTTTTATGGGCGTTCATAAACTCACGCCAACAGCGTACGCCAACGCCAACCCGCACACCAATTTTTTTTGGCGTACAGGGCCTACACGCCATTTTTTTTTTGGCGTGTAGGGTATACACGCCAAAAAAATTGGCGTGTGGGAGCGCACGCCAAACAATTTGCGTGTGGCTCCCACACGCCAATTGTTTTTGGCGTGTAGGCCCCGCACGCCAAAAATAATTGGCCTGAGGGTCCCACACACCAACAATTGGCGTGTGGGAACGCCCGTCGGCCGGCCAGGAGGAACTCCTCCTGGCCGACGAGGTTGTATCACCTCGTCAGCCGGGAGAAGTCCTCCCGGCTGACGAGGTGATCCAAACTCGTTGGCCAGGAGGACTTCCTCCTGGCCTACGAGGTTATACAACCTGGTCAGCCGGGAGGACTTCCTCCTGGCTGACGAGGTTGTATAACCTTGCCAGCCAGGAGGAAGTCCTCCCGGCCGACAAGGTTATACAACCTTGTTGGCCAGGAGGGACTACCTCCTGGCTGAGGAGGGTGTATCACCTCGTCAGCCGGGAGAAGTCCTCCCGGCCAACAAGGTTATACAACCTCGTTGGCCAGGAGGGACTTCCTCCTGGCTGACGAGGTCGTATCACCTCGTCAGCCGGGAGAAGTCCTCCCAGCTGACAAGGTGATACAACCTTGTCAGCCAGGAGGAAGTACTCCCGGCTGACGAGGTTGTATCACCTCTTCAGCCGGGAGGACTTCACCTGGCTGACAAGGTGATACAACCTTGTCAGCCAGGAGGAAGTCTCTCCTGGCCAAAGAGGTTGTATAACCTCGTCGGCCGGGAGCACTTCCTCCCGGCTGGCGAGGTTATACAACCTCGTCAGCCAGGAGGAAGTCCTCCCGGCCGACGAGGTTGTATAGCCTCCTCAGCCAGGAGGAAGTCCCTCCTGGCCGAGGAGGTTGTATAAATCAAATTGGCCCTCCAAGTCAATTACGTGAGCGAGGGGATGTGTATATCCCCATACACATAATACATGTATGTATTATGTGTATGGGGGTATCGCATGTGATATCCCGCCGCACCCCAAACAATTGTTGTGCGGGGCCTACACGCCAGTTTTATTTGGCGTGCGGGGCCCACACGCCAAAAAAAATTGGTGTGTGGGAGCCACACGCCAATTGTTTGGCATGCGCTCCCACACGCCAATTTTTTTGGCGTGTAGACCCTACAGGCCAAAAAAAAATGGCGTGTAGGCCCCGCACGCCAAAAAAAAATGGCGTGCGGGTTGGCGTTGGGTACGCTGTTGGCGTGCGTTTATCAACGCCCCCTCCAATTGGCAATGTTGCAGCTCAAAATTCAGTATCTAATTTTCAACAACAAAATTGTGTTCTTTCCAGCCAGGGCCATCTGCAATTTCCAATTAATCCCGGACAGTCAGAAGTCCCAATCACTTCTTTCCATAATGTGCCTCCCCATTCTTTGCACACAAACAAAAACCAACCAACAACACAAACTAAAAGGACACAAAAAAAAAACCGCCAGATCATATGTTGACGATTCCACTGGATCTCAAGAAATGTTGGTTCCCACCCCAAGGGAATCAATCACTAGATTCCTGAATGAGAATAGCAAGCCATCTCAAATATCCCTAGCTGCTCCGCCAACAACGGACAGCGTTATGTCAAAGTCAACTGGAGATATTCCAAAACTTGCAATGGAGAAATCCAAAAAAATCATGTCAAAGGAAGATTAGCCATTTTTCTTTAAGCTGAACAAAAAGCAACAGAAATAAATTGCTGCTGCTGCAGTTCAGCGTCAGGTATCTGTTGGCATGGTATAAAACCTGCTGTAAGTTGGTTTTAGTGTATACAAAACTTGGAATCCTGTTCTGACAATGACCCCAAATAGTGGCCAGAAGCAAGCACTACGTGAAGCTTCAGTATGGAAAAATTCTCAAAAGAAACACAGAGCTCTCTTCAGAGGAAGTAAGTGCAATTTCTACAACAACTTGGATTACACTTTGACTATCACATTGACCAATCATTCTCTACACAGAAGGACAGGGTGTGAAGGTCTTGGGGGCAATGGTGGAGCTTTCTTTCACATGGAATGCCCTCAGCCATGATGAAAAACTTGCTTACCAAACCAAGAAAGATTATGCATTTGGTGACAATTCCAGTTCAGATTGTACCGGATTGAGAGTGAATTCAGAGTCACTTAAACTTGCTGAAAAACATGTTGACAATTGGATGAATGAGTGGCGAAAAAGAGTGAGCACAAATCATTTTATATTTTGATGCACTCAACCAAGCTACTTTCCATTCCAAATTTTAGGTGGCACACATTGCTAGCAGCAATCAATGTGAGATTGTAATGTTTGCATTTTCTAATCACCTGGCAGATTAAAACTTCCAGAATGTACAAGCAACAGCAGGAGCAGCAGAAGTTGTGCAAGAAATATGCTCAGCAGATGGAATCAAAAATTATCAAAGCTGACTTCAATCATTCTTGACTGGTGAAAGTTTGAACAGCATCTCGGCTTGCACAAGTAACAGTGATACATAAAGTACAAGTATATTTACTTAAAGACATCTTCACTTTTAAAAACATCTGTAATTCACTAATCTCAATTTTTTCCCTTCTTTTACCAGTCCATCAAAGCAATACTGTCAGTGTTACACATGGAAAACTGGTTTATTTAGTTTGTTGGTCAAGCCCATGTTCCTGAAAGGCAAACCCATTGCTAACCCTATTTATTTTGAATATAGATTGTGCAACCAATGGTCTGGAAGATTCTTGGACTTTGCAGGGATGTGATGATACTCTAGGCCGCCTGGGTTACAAAGTTATTTTCATGCCAGGAGCCATTTCACAACCAACATGGATCAAATCCTATAGTAGTCAGCTTTGCCAACCGCAGGAAAAGTTGATTAATAAAGATATTGATGACGGTCTCATTCAAGTTATACAGGATCAACATGCTCTGGTTGGGAATGCTTGAAAAAATTGTTAGCTTACCTTCTAGCACGCTTCACAACGACAACCCTCAATCACAACCACTTCAAGGCAAGAATGAAAACCAATCTGATGTACCATCACACACCTCTAGAGATCCTGTCATCCCATAAATCCATGCTCTCATTGATATAAACCGGTGCTCTCATGTTGAACTAGTGCTTCAATGACAATGATTACCCTCAGTCTTTGGGTCAGATCATGTTTAGCTGTTTTCTGTTAGAAATCCGGCCTTTTCCAACAAAGTATCCGCTCTGGAGAGCAATAAAACTTGTGCAATACATAATCCAGTGCATCTAGGTTTGTATTTTTATTTTGATTTATTTTCTTATACATAATATATATATATATATATATATATATATATATATATATATATATCAAAGTATTTCATATGTTCAAGCCTTCCTTGTCTCAAATCATGACAGATTGGCAAACAAACCCATCACCTGATCAATCTTCCCCCTGCCCCCACTAGGTTCTCTCTAGTCCTTTCCCCGTCCTGACCACTGTCTAGATTCAGAAAAACTCTCTTCTCCAAACTAACTGCTTGCTTCATTGGTCTCACTTACTTCAGAAATAGGAAGAAATATACAGATAAAACCAAACAAACTGAAGTTCACCCGTCTATGTAGGTTGACGGAAGATGTCAAACAGTACTACTACCACCCAGTCCACAAACCATGCTTGTCTTTTGAGCAAGCACCAGTTTATAAGATCTTCAAGCCTCCACTCTCCTCCGTCCCATACCAAAGAACATCATCACCAGCATGGCATGTCAACGCTTGACTATCACCTGTTAGAACTTAAAACTGGGTTGACGCTGGTCAAAACCCGTATTGCATGGTGAGCTCACTCTGTGTCTGGTTCACGTCTCCAATCAGTGAGGTAACATTGCACTAACCTGGTCAAAACCTGTATCACGTGGTGAGCTCACTCTGTGTCTGGTTCCGGTCTCCAATCCGTGAGGAAAAAGAGCACAGAACCGGCTTGGGTTGAACAGACTATATACATGCTACTGCCGACTACAAATGCTGCTGCTAGTGGGTTGGTATACTAGGTTTCACGTCTAGATTACACAGGTGTAGCTGAGATGTTACTGACCTATCTCAACATCACCAACCTCAGGATTACCAGCAACACCCGTATCAGCATCCGCCCCTTGGTCTCCACCACCACCATGAACCTCATTCCCCTTGTCTGGAAAGCTTCAATCGGGCCTTACAGGTTCCTGGTACTCAGACAATCTCCACTGCGGGCTCTAAATTGGGGGACTAAACTAAATTTAGCTACCCGGATCCAATTTAGATTCACCACTGGAGGCCCTAAAGGGGGTCCTAAACTGGGAAAATCCTTCCCAGGCCCTACACCAGTCCTACATGTAGGAGGGTATAGGCACTTGGATAGAAACCTTGGTACACATAACATGGCAAATTTTGTGTGATACTCCACACCATTCCATCCAATACCCCTGATATCACCCCAAATTGGATATAGGTTACCAACACATATCATCAAAAAAAAACCCACATTCCTGCAATGGCCAGAGCAAGAAATCAGGAAATTCCTGTGGCGAGCAATGACAAAGCTGATAATGATGACCAAAACAATGATAACATTAAATTTTTTCTTTTTTTTCCCTTTCATTCTTTCTCACTCAAAAACTGATACTTTTTTTTCTACTCTATTCAGACAATGTTGATCTTCCCAGCAACTCAAAGAATAAAGCACCTAATTATACAGAACCCAAGGACTACAAGCAAACCCAAGCCCAAGCCTGGGTTCAAGTGTCCAAAGACCCCTCCATTGGAACCAATCAAGATGGATCCACTTTCTGACAGAAAATCTTGATCTTGTATCACCAATCTGTACCAAATCTGCAAAGACCTCTTAACAGCTTGAAAAACAGTGGAGTAACAACTTACAGCCCTCAATCAACAAATTCTGTGGTTGTGTTAACCAGGTCAAACAGTTTAACCAGAGTGGCGCATCTGCAGAGGATCAGCTTGTCAGAATTATAGTGAAGAGTCAAGTTGCGCGCGCGCGCTCTCGTGCTCTCAGCCAGTTCAACTTAAATCAGTCCAATCCAAACATCCCTGAACTTTCCTCATCTCGCCGGGAACCTACACATTCCTCAAACACTCAACGAACAAGATTCGATAATTCAACATCATCTTCTCTTCGTTGTCGCGAGATCATCAGCTGCAAGTTGGACGAGTGGTGGTAATTGTTTCTACTTCATCTCTCTCTCTTAGCTACTTGTAACTGATCAATTTTGTACAGTCTCCTCCTCTTGCTTTCTGTTTTGTTTGTTTCTCCTTATCTTCATTGTCTCGTCTATCAAACCAGCGATCCTTTAGGTATTTCTCATCCTTTATCTTGTCTTGTTTATTTCTCTATTTGTTCACTGAAATATAAACTTTAGTTTCGCCTCAAATTCTCTTAGATTTACAGTCTCGACAGCGACGAAACATCTAAAGGATCGCCATGGCCGATAACGACATGAATCCCTCTAAGACCAACATTCCCCTGCTCACGGAGTCGAACTACTTACAATGGTCGATGCGAATGACAGCCTATCTCAGACACAAAACTCTTCTCAAGTACGCGATAGAACCTCCGGTGGACTTGGCGGGTGCTGTAGCGGCTGCAGTTGCCACAAAACATGCAGAAGTTGCTCACATACTCATGAGTCATGTCAGCGAGACGGTTTTCGAAACGGTCATCACTCCAGACATCGCAGAATCCCCTTTTGAAATCTGGCAAAGTATTACTTCTCGATTCGCGTCCGCTTCAGTAAACAACAAAGGACGGGTGTGGCTTCGTTTCATGCGTTACGAATATGGGAACAACCTGTCGGACTTCATCGTCGACATGAGAAAAATGCTCAATGAGATTAGAATCCTCAATCTCGGTGTTCCGGATGACATTCTAAGTTTTTCCATCCTATCCAAGTTGTCAGAAGATCTATACAACATCGTCGATAATATCATTATGAATGAAGTGATCTGCCAAAATCCGACGGCTGTTTTATCAAAGCTACAGGAAATGGTTCATTTGGACTCGTCGAGAAAATCCAAGGCAGGAATCAAGATCTCCTCAAAAATCAACGAGGAAGGAACCGCGTCTGCTCTCATGCACGAATCATCCAAGGGGGGTAAGGGGAAAGGTCGTCGAGTCACCAAAATTCGATGCGAACCCGGTAAACACAACCCCTCGGCTACTAGTCACGATGCCGATCATTGTTTCCAACTACATCCTGAATTACGACCATCGTCCTGGGTCACTGCGCCTTCAACTTTAGCACCTGCAACTCAGCTCGTTGAGGTCGACGACGGTCACGAATCCGAAGTCTCCCTTCTTCTTGTTGAAGGCACGGCCAAACCAATTGTTCTCGACACAGGCGCAACGCACCACATGGTCAACGACCCTACGATCTTCGTCTCGTCAAACAAGACAAGCTTCAATATCTCCACTGGTGGTCATCGCAACTTACTGCAAGCCACGGCTATTGGCACGGCGGAATTGGTCAATCAAGATGGTAGACGACTTCGTCTTGACAACGTTCTATTGGTTCCGAATCTTAATCGATGTCTTCTCTCAGTCTCAAGGTTATTCGAAAATAACTTGAACATCAAGAAGATTGGTGAGGATAGGGTTTCAGTACTCATCGACAATAATTACGTGTTAGACGGTACTGTCATAAACAATCTGTTAGAACTTTCCTCATCTCATTTTGCTGCAATCAACCAAGTTTCCACGTGTTTATTTTCAAGTCCCATCTCTCCCGACTGGCATGTTCGTCTCGGGCATCCAAATTTAAAGTATCAAAAATTATTGGTGCCAAACTCAGACATGAAGGAGTGCGACATATGTAAAATGTGTAAATTGAAAGCTCTACCCTATGGAAGCAAATTCAAGGAGGTCAAACAGGTTCTCGAGGCCGTGCATATGGACTTGGTTGGTCCATTTTCGACAAAATCAACGTCTGGATTCTTATATTTCCTTACCATTGTCGATCAATACAGTGGGTACAAATCGGTGAAATTCCTCAAATCGAAAAGCGAAACCTTCGAAAAATTCTTAGAATTTCGAGCCTCAGCTGAAGCACAAACCGGCTTAAAAATGAAGACAATTATAACAGATGGCGGCGGCGAGTTTATCAACGAAGCCTTCCAAAATCTATGCACCTCGGAAGGGCTGGAACATCACATCTCCCCTGCATATACGCCGCAAAACAACGGCATGGCCGAGAGGACAAATCAAACAATACTGGTGAAAGCTCGTTGTCTCCTGGTGCAGTCACGTCTTCCGAAATCGTTCTGGGCTGAGGCGGTCAATACTGCCACACACCTTTCCAATCTGTCTCCGTCTGCAACAAGAAATTTCAGCATACCATATACAACCTGGACAGGTCGAAAAATCAACTTGGAAGTTCTTCGACCGTTTGGCTGCTCGACGTACTCGCTCATACCTCCAGAACAGCGAAAATTTAAACTTCTACCAACGGCTGAAAGAGGAATAATGCTTGGCTACGAGAACGATTTCTCCTCTTACCGCGTGTATAAGCTAGAGACGAAGAAGGTGCATAGGCTTCGGAACGTCAAATTTGACGAGCTGGTTTTTCCAGGTCTCAAGGATCAACCACCAGCCTCTGAAGAAGAACTTAGCGATCTAAATCAACGGGAGGATGATCAATCATTTGGGTTGGCTGGGACGGTTCAACAACCTGACTGTTCTGCAGAGACAGCTCCATTGAATGGATTCAACGAAATGGCGAGCCAGGAGGCTGCTGAATTGAGACGACAGGATGAACTGATGGCGAAAGCACCAAGAAACATCGATGGATCTATATCAACGGACAACATTCTGTCGGTAGATCGTCGTGGAAACTCTATTCTTGTATACCTCACAGAAAACGTCAAGGATAACACTCCAGCATCATATGTTCAAGCAATCAACTCGTCGAACTCTTCATTCTGGATGGAAGCCATAAAGAAAGAGGTTCGCAATATGGAAGATCATGACGTATGGATTATTGTCAAGAAGGAAGGTGATCAGAAATGCATCAATTGCACATGGGTCTTCAAGGTTAAGAAGAACGAACTCAATGTACCAATTGAATTCAAGGCTCGGCTGTGTGCACAAGGCTTTCAACAAGTAGAAGGAAGAGATTACTTCGATACGTATGCGCCAACCGGGAAGATGGTGTCTCTTCGAATGCTTATAGTGTTTGCCCTACAACGGGGACTGTCATTCCATCAAATCGACATCAAAAGTGCCTTTCTGAATGCGCCTCTCAAGGAAGATATTTATCTCAATCCGCCGCCGGGAGTGCCAGTTCCAGCAAATCACGTTCTCAAACTAAAAAAAGCAATGTATGGACTGAAGCAAGCGCCAAACGCCTGGCATGAGACCTTAACCAAATGGTTGTTTCAAGTTGGATTCAGGCGGTGCGATGCTGAGCCATGTGTGTTCTGGCGAAAAGGTACCTTTTTGTACCTGCATGTGGATGATCTAGCGATTTTCAGCAAGGATCCGGACGCATTCAAGAATGAAGTCAAATCAAAATTTGCTATCAAGGACTTAGGTGAATCCAAACTTCTGTTGGGGATGAATGTCATTCAAGGAGCCGGGTCTGTCACTCTGTCTCAGCAACATTACATTGATGTCCAACTTGAGCGTTTTGGTATCAAGGATCTGTTTCCGGCGTCGACTCCCATGAAACCTGGCGAACACCTAATTCAAGCAACAAAGGCTGAACGGGTAGAATTCCTTCAGTCTGGTAGGAACTATCGGTCACTAGTAGGCGCATTAAATTATCTAAGTGTTACAACCAGACCAGATATTACATTCGCGGTCAGCTCTCTATCTCAGTTCCTCAACAACCCGGGGACAGCACACTGGGACGCCGGTGTTCAAGTATTCCGGTACCTGAAAGGTACCAGTGATGTGGGTCTCAAGTTAACAAAGCCCTCTTCCGACGAGGTTGATCTGATAGGTTATGCTGATGCGGACTGGGCATCCTGTCCTGAATCACGGCGATCTGTGTCAGGAAATCTTGTTCTACTCAATGGAAACATCATTTCGTGGAAATCAAAGAAGCAACCTACTCTCTCACTCTCATCAACTGAAGCGGAGTACAAGTCCATTGGCGATATCACGAAAGAAATCATGTGGATAAAAACGTTACTCAAGAAAATTTTCAACGTCAAGATTCCGGGTCCCACCAAGATTTTCGATGACAATCAAGGGGCAATAGCGCTGGCAAATGATCTATCAAATCACTCCAACTACAAGACGAAGCACATGGCCCTTCGACATCACTTCATCAGGAGAGAAATCAAGATTAGATCAATCTGTCTGATGTATGTTCCATCTGATAGAATGCTGGCTGATTTTCTTACGAAGGCAGTGGGCAAGACGACTATCAAGCGTACATTACGGCGTCTAGAGGCTCTGTGCTCTTTGCCTGACCGGCAATGAGCAAAAGGGTGTGTCAGAATTATAGTGAAGAGTCAAGTTGCGCGCGCGCGCTCTCGTGCTCTCAGCCAGTTCAACTTAAATCAGTCCAATCCAAACATCCCTGAACTTTCCTCATCTCGCCGGGAACCTACACATTCCTCAAACACTCAACGAACAAGATTCGATAATTCAACATCATCTTCTCTTCGTTGTCGCGAGATCATCAGCTGCAAGTTGGACGAGTGGTGGTAATTGTTTCTACTTCATCTCTCTCTCTTAGCTACTTGTAACTGATCAATTTTGTACAGTCTCCTCCTCTTGCTTTCTGTTTTGTTTGTTTCTCCTTATCTTCATTGTCTCATCTATCAAACCAGCGATCCTTTAGGTATTTCTCATCCTTTATCTTGTCTTGTTTATTTCTCTATTTGTTCACTGAAATATAAACTTTAGTTTCGCCTCAAATTCTCTTACAGCTAAACCAAGCTCTCCGGCTTTACACCGAGGATCAGCAGACACATTTCAAACACCTCTGTTGCTAAAATCTCCTAGTTAAAATTCCAAAGTGAACCACTTACTGTTGTGATAACAAAAAGAAGGCAAGGAGTGCTAGGAAGAAGAGAGCTTGAAGTCCCAGCAGTAAACCCCCACCATCCAATCCTAATAATTCCACTCCGGCACTGTCTGAACCCATCTCTGACTGGTAAGGCACTGGTACTGATCCTTCAATAATCAAGCGTTGTGGGAGAACTTATATACCAGAGGTGCAGCACTGAAGCTGAGCCCGCAGCCGCGGGCTCAGCGGCAGACTGAGGCTGAGGTAAGGGGGGTACTTTCCAAATGTCATCGGACATTCCGCGGGGAAACGCACGAGGGCGCAGCATGTGACATTCTATAGTTGGCGCGGACGAAGGCTGCTTCAGTATGCCCAACGTTGTCAGCTTGCTACTATGACAGAGCAACCTGTCACAAGTTTCCTACAAAAATTATTGTAAAAAATATAGAATATCAAATAATAGTGAGAATATTATTTGATATTCTAAATCTACACTAAAAATAACCTAGGGTACCTCACTCACAAGTACCCCTAATTCTCACTCCTTCACTATGTAAATTAGCAAAGAATAATTAGCAAGTACCTTTAACAAAAAGGAACTTGCATTAATTAATGCTTATATATATATATACATATGCTTAAACCCCATTTCCAGTCACAGAAATGAGGTGCTGTGTAAATTAGGGGAGATAGTGTAAATACACCGTGTTTTACTCAAACCCCGCGTACCGCAGTCCGCAGAACTTGAAGTTCAACCCGCGTGACTGAAAGCCCGCGTCAAAGTTGGGATATAAGCCCCCGCGCAAGCATCAAGCCCCTCACAGGCTCCCAAACTTGGCACGCGGACCCCACAGTCACTCAGGTACACCTAAATCAACAAAAACACGCTCCAGTGACCTCATTACATATGTTACATATGTAATGAAGAGTACTGAGGACTAAACAATTAAATACATTAAATGGTATTGTTTATTCATACAATACATTGATTGAACAAACAATACAAACAATACTGTGGCTTATTATAAATACAAATAAGCCACTAGTATTAAATCTATAACAAATAGTACTAATGTACTACAGACTGTAAGTCAATGTAAAGAAATAAATACATTAATAAAAATCAATTGGTGACGTGTATTCAAAGCAGGGGCTGCTGAAGCGTCACCAAGAAAGCAAAAATGGCCAAAATGTGGTCCAAAGATCCCACAAGTTGGCCAATAATACCTACAGGGTCCCCAGGGGGAACTCAAGACTATTTAAGGAGCTCTTCAACCGCCCAAAGAAGGCTCCTCATGCTTCCCAATACCCACTAACAACCTTACCCACTTCTTATTAGATATATACATCTTTATAACACAGTCTGGTAAGCTTCTTAGTAGTTATTCTTTAGCCCTGTCTTCCCCAACAACTTCACAGTGCCCATCAAGCTCCACCAACCATCCATCCAAGCGCTTCAAACTGTCCTGTTTCACCCAGAATATCTCCAAGATCCCTCAAGGTTTATTACTAGTGGGTAATTACCCTTTTCTTGAAGACATTTCCCCATTTCCATTCCTGGGATTATACCACCCCTGTTCCAACAGGCCTCAGTGTTCCAGGTACCTAAATCCTCTGCATTTATTTGTAAGATACCTTAGAGGGATATAAACCACCCCTGATTTATCAGGCCCCTCTGGTTTTTAATTATATTAAATTTATTTAATATAATTATTAACCTATTTTTCTCTCAATTTTTACGTCACAATTCCCCCACATCTTTTGGGAATTGTAACATTGTACCTTACCCAGAGTTAATATACTCTTTCCATACATTCTTGTACCACCTGTAGCTAGAAGGACTTGTCCTTGGCATCAGGGAGGCTGACAAACGTAGGGGACCGGGCGGAACCACGGGGTTCGGGGCGCCAGGCCCGCAAGCGGAGCGGGGGCAGAAGGAGCGGAGTTGTGCGCAGGGGAGAAACAGACAACTGCGGGGGTCAACGGGGTATAGCAGTCGGGGGAAGGCTGCAGTGCAATGCGGGATTGAGGAGATAGGCAAGTAGGGCTCCAGGGACAGTACCGGGGATTGCGGGACATGACCGGGGGGACTGTTGTATAAATGGAGTGTTGTACCAGGGTTGCGGGTCCTCATCTTATCTTATCATCGAAGTAGATAGCTATGAACTACAGCTCATATAAGAAATCTCATTGTTTTAGAACTCTCTCAGCGACTTTCAGCGTGTGCTAACAAGCGGAACTGTGAAGGGCAACATCAGGAAGACAAACGCAAGAGGAACGGTCCCCTTGCTAAGTATAAGGTGTTGCAGGGAATCCAGTTGATTATCCTCTAACAGTTGTTTATCCCACAGAGGAAATCAAAGAACCACCGGAACCAACCAGGAAGCAGGGCAACCTACCATTTTTTTCACCAAGGTCGCCATTATTTCCACAGCGTCCTGTTTGAAAAAAGAAGGCAAAATTGTTTAATCAATTCCTGATAAGCTGAACAAGTGCTGATGACTGATGACAGCTGGCACAAGGGGGGTCAAGTGTGCAATGGGTGTGGAAGGATATGGATTCCATGGGTGAGACAAATAAATCTAACAAAGAAGGAAGACAGGGGAGGGACAGTGAGAAGGACAGAGAGACAAGAAACAGACCATACCTGATGACAGCGGGCACAAGGCGGGTTGAGTGTGCAATGGGTGTGGAAGGATGAGTAAAAGTTTCTTCCACATCCACTGTCTCACGTGTACATGAAGATGTGTGAAAGGTGACTAACAATAACGTGACATGTGTGTGGCATATGGACGCGGAAGCGGAAATGGAAAAAGACACAAAGACACCATGTGAACTAGCTCAAAAATTCCATGCCAAAGATGCCGCTTGGAAGGATGGCATTGCTAGTGCACTGGCAAATATTGCATCTGAAGCAAAATGACTTAATGACATCTTTGATAACAACTTGAAATCACTCAAACGCATTGCAGAGAACAGAACTGCGGCCACTCAGCTTGCTATCATGACCAAGGATCTTGATGGTCTTGATGATGAGAAAAAAGAGTTCTTTAAGCTAAAGAGGGCTGCAATTCTCCAATCTCTCCTGGGTGAAGGAAACCCACATGCAACATAGTCTTATACATTGTTGTCATTTTTTTATTTCTCTTTATTTTTAAATTATCAATCAAGCATTATATTGGTTGGTCTAATTCAAAATTGTGCGGTGAGAAAAGCAATACACTACAAATGAGATAAAAATGAGATTGTTGAATGAGCTGAAACAATAGAAGCAGCTAAGAATCAAATTCCTGTTGTCCTTTGATCTCCCATTGATGTTTTATGAGATTTTTGCGGATCTGAAAATGAACACTAGAATCTTTCATGGAATTATAATTATGAATAAAATCAGAAAAGGAAATAGATGTGTCCTCTTGCAAGACTTCAACCTGTGTAATGATGGCACTTGAGGGGGAATCTTCATAGAGATAATCCAAGTATGTATCTTGCTTGTTCTCCATAATCATGTTGTGGAGAATGCTACATGCCTTCATAATGTTCTTGAGATTATGATGCTTCCAGCCTTGGGCTGGGCAAGAAACCACAGAAAATCTAGATTGAAGCACACCAAAGGCATGCTTGACATCCTTGTGTCTTTCTTCTTGTAGCTTCACAGAGTGTTTCTGGTCTGCTCGGGGCTTCAAAAATGATTGGACAAAGTTTGCCCAGTCTGGATATATTCTGTCAGCAAGTGTCAGCTTGCTACTATGACAGAGCAACCTGTCACAAGTTTACCACAAAATTATTATAAAAAATATAGAATATCAAATAATATTTAGAATATTATTTGATATTCTGAATCTACACTAAATTTAACCTAGGGTACCTCACTCACAGGTACCCCTAATTCTCACTCCTTCACTATGTAAATTAGCAAAGAATAATTAGCAAGTACCTTTAATAAAAAGGAACTTGCATCAATCTATGCTTATATACATATACACATATGCTTAAACCCCATTTCCAGTCACGGAAATGAGGTGTTGTGTAAATTAGGGGAGATAGTGTAAATAAACCGTGTTTTACTCAAACCCCGCGTACCGCAGTCCGCAGAACCTCAAGTTCAACCCGCGTGACTGAGAGCCCGCGTCAAAGTTGGGATATAAGCCCCCGCGCAAGCAACAAGCCCCTTACAGGCTCCCAGCTTGGCACGCGGACTCCACAGTCACTCAGGTACCCCCAAATCCATAAAAACACGCCCCAGTAACCTCATTACATATGTTACATATGTAATAAAGATTACTGGGGACTACATAATTAATTATATTGGATGATATTAATAATTAATACATTTAAATAAAACATATTGAATAAACAAACAAGTACAGACAATACTGTGGCTTATTACAAATACTCATAAGCCACTAGTATTAATAGTACTAATGTACTACAGACTGTACCTCAATATAAATGAATAAATAAATAATAAATATCATAATAAAATCAATTGGTGACGTGTATTCAAAGCAGGGGCTGCTGAAGCGTCACCAAGAAAGCAAAGATGGCCAAAATGTGGTCCAAAGATCCCACAAGTTGGCCAATAACACCTACAGGGTCCCCAGAGGGAACTCAAGACTATTTAAGGAGCTCTTCAACCGCCCAAAGAAGGCTCCTCATGCTTCCCAATACCCACTAACAATCTTACCCACTTCTTATTAGATATATACATCTTTATAACACAGTCTGGTAAGCTTCTTAGTAGTTATTCTTTAGCCCTGTCTTCCCCAACAACTTCACAGTGCCCATCAAGCTCCACCAATCATCCATCCAAGCGCTTCAAACTGTCCAGTTTCACCCAGAATATCCCCAAGATCCCTCAAGGTTTATTACTAGTAAGTAATAACCCTTTTCTTGAAGATATTCCCCCATTTCCATTCCTGGGATCAAACCACCCCTGTTCCAACAGGCCCCAGTGTTCCAGGTACCTAAATCCTCTGCATTTATTTGTAAGATACCTTAGAGGGATCTAAACCACCCCTGATTTATCAGGCCCCTCTGGTTTTTAATTATATTAAATTTATTTAATATAATTATTAATCTATTTTTCTCTCAATTTTTACGTCACAATTCCCCCATATCTTTTGGGAATTGTAACTTGTTCCTTACCCAGAGTTTATATAACTCTTTCCATCTATCCTTGCACCACCTGTAGCTAGAAGGACTTGTCCTTGGCATCAGGGAGGCTGACAATTGGGGGTCTGGCCGGGAAATTTTCAAATTTATTTTTGAAATAAAAAACCCGTAATTTCTTTTAAATTTTTTTAAAAAAAAAACCCATATCAAAACCAATAAAAATCATCATTTTTTTACATACCTTATCCCACAAAAAATTCAAAAAACTAACAAAAAAACTGTCTTTGTTTTATTTTTTTAAAAAAAAACCCAAACCCAACAAAAATAACAAAAAATCGTAAGTTTTTTTATTTTTTTTTAAAAAAATCAGTAATACAATTAATATACATACTAATAAAAATTTTAAAAAAATATTACAGTATTAAATTACTTACAATTCCTCATTTTTTTCCATCTGCGGCGCGTACAGTGAATCTTCAAGAAAACGCCACATTAATTCAACACTATCTTCGAATCCTTTGACTTAAAAAAGAAGAAGACATTCGAAATTACGTCCCCACTGACTGGGATCTTCTTACTGAAGAAGAAAGAATAATCCTTGCCGCTTATCACTCTCACCTGAGAGAGGAAAGAAACCTCGAAGCGGAGATAACTCTCCACAATTATCTACGAGGATTAAAATTGAAAAAAGAGAAGATAGCTAAAGAGAGATACCACGCGAGAAGTAAGCATTATCCTTTCTTTAAAAATCTATCCAACAATTACTCATCTACATACCTTTTTTTTAGTGGCATCCTTCGAAAATACAGCTCAAAAAGAAGCAGCTCCTACCGTCGACGAAGGAAACAAAAACCCACCTAGTAAGTATTTATTACATATAAAAATACACAATAAATATTAATCTAACATGGCTAAATCCACTAGGTCGACCAAGCCAGAGCTTCGAGGTCTCCTACCCAGTCCAACAAGAGCTCGCGGCGGCCAAGGAATTGCACCAGCGCGTCAAGAACTTGAACATGACAACTATAGCGCGCAAGGGTCCCGTCCCAGCCACGCCGGAGGCCACCCCAACTCCCCAAGAGCTCTCAACGACGCCCCAAGAGCTCCCACTTCCTCAAACGGAAGCGGAAACCCCCATGGACGTCGATCAGAGACCCCAAGAGTCGTCGGCAGCTACCCAGAAACCCCCTTCCACCCCGGAAATCCAGGTCCTCTCGAAAGAAGACCAGATCAGACACCGGGTGAAAGAGCACGTTTCCATTTGGAAACAGTGCCAAGTGTCCTTAAGACAGGGGCCTACAGAAGAGCTGAGAGCCTTGCTGACTACGGCGCAAGACAGCCAGAAAGCTCTCCAAAAACTCATTCCCAACGACGAGATAGAAGCATACGTGAAGGGCTGGAACCCCTGGGAGGAAAAGAAGATTCATTTCCCTGCGCCTCCAAAGAAACAGACCCTGAAGTTCAAAAAACACGAACAGGGAAAGAACAGGAGCTCTTCCTCCATCAACTTCGACGACCCAGTGAAGTGGAAGAAAGCTACAGACCTCCTTCTGATAGCTGCCAATCTGTACAAGAATATAGATTAGATTCTTCTGTAATACATTCTCTGTTTGATTCTATTGAGGCTCTTAATAAGAATTTAAATACTTTAGACATTAACAATGAAGCAAATTTAAAAATAATTGTTAATAAAATAGATACAAGCTTAGAAGAAATTAAAGACAACATTACTGCGCGCACCATGAGAGTTTTGCAAACACTGGACAAACCTTTGCCCCTTGAGTTACCAGTACATCATAGTGAAATGTTGATGGAACTTAATAAAAATAGTGAACATCTTAAAAATATAACAAAAGAAATTAACAAAAATACAAATGATACTCTAGATGTTCTTGAAGAAATGCAAACTTCCCAAGTAACAATGGCAGAATATGTTATTAATTCCCTCAAAAAGGATGAAACAAATAACAACAAACTAGAGGATTTAATTATAAATCTTAATAACAATTTCAATACAAAATTTGAGAAACTAGAGGAACAAGTTAACAACAAATTATCAGTCCTTACCTCTGAAATTGAATCATTGAAATTGAAAGACAATGTAATTTCTAAATTAACAACTATCATCTCAGGTATAGAATCCTTGAAAGAGGAGAAAATGAATCCACAATACCATGAGCCTCAAGGACCCAGCAGCTCATACAGTGAAGAAGAGATGGTTAACCAAGCAACAAACAATTGGAATAAGTATGGTGACAAGGTACCTGACATTAAACCCACCACGTATCTTGACAGAGATGAAGCTCCTCACATTAATATTAATTCTAATTATTTAAACAAAAGAGAGGAGAAACAGAATAATCCTTATAAGAATCTCCAATACTTGAGTCCCAACATTGTCCCTCAAGAAAAACATAACACCCTCAATACCAATAGTGCCCAACCTAGGTATAACAATCCTTTTATGCAGAATAGACCTATGACCAAAGATACCAGAATGTCCACACCTTACAGAAACTCTGATATGACTGCTATACACAAACTTATGCCCCCCTTAAAAGATTGGCCCAAGTTTGATGGTAAGGGAGAATATGACCACATGAGTTTCATAGAATACATTGATCACATAGTAAGGACTTACCAAGCTGATGATGAAGTCATCACTTCAAGACTTACTGTACTCTTTGAAGGAATGGCTTCTACTTGGTTTATTACCAAAAGTAAAGCTGTAGGACACCAATCTTGGTCAGTGTGGAAAGAATTAATCAAAGCCCAGTTTGGCACCAGAATTTGGAAAAATGAAAAGCGCCAAGCCTTTGAAAAAGATTACTTTGATCCAACCACAGAAACAGCTTCTGAATGGTGTTTGAAACAAAGAAGAAGGATTGAATGTGTGTATGACAAAGTCTCAGATGAAGAAGCCAACAACAGATTACTGAGTCAATGTAAAGGAAATCTTGAGAGTATAATGAGATGTAGATTCCCCTCACTAGACGTAGACCTGACAGAATTCAGCAGTGTATTAAATGAAATGGTAGTCCTTAATGGATGGAACAAGAAGTACACCAGGAATAACATCCCTGAGAGAAAAGAGTTCCAAAAAGAATCCACAAAGGTTAACCCCACAACTGAAATACCCAAGAAAACTGCTACTCCTGAATGTTTCAAGTGTGGAGAAAAGGGTCATTGGAAAAATGAATGTACCAATATACGTAAAAGAGTAAATATGGTAGTAATGAACACCCCATCAGAAACTGAAGAAGATACCCAGTCCCAGTTTGAAATAGTCATGAATGAACCAGCTGAAGAAGACTTGATGAGAATCTCAGTTATCCAAGCTGACATTGGGGATGAATTATCCATTAATGCTATACATGGTGACTCTAATTTACCACAGAGATGGGATCCCTCCATGAAGGTTGGCCATATATCTGACGCAAAGTTACTCACCAATAAACCTGAAGCTGGTATGAGTTACACCATGGGGAAAACTAGTTATACTACTGTCTTGTTTGACAACAAAGAAATAAGAGTCCTCCTTGACGTAGGAGCCTTCTGTTCTTGTGCCAGTAGTACCTTTCTAGATGAATGTCACCCCAGATGGAGAGATAACTTAATGCCCATGCCAAAAGCCAAGTTCAGTAGTTGCAACTCAGCCATGAAACCTATTGGAGTAGTATCCATACCTCTAATATTTCCTCACTCTAAAGGATCTCTTAGGTTATCTGTTGAATTTGTAGTGTTACAAGATGCAGTCTGTGATTACCTGATCCTAGGTAATGATGCTTTCTGTATGTATGGTATAGATATTTTCCAGAGTAAAGATAGATTCTACACTATTGGTGGTGATTGGAAAAGAAAATTCCAAATCTGCAACATTAACATCAAGATACCAGATACCATTAACAATGTTGAAATCCAAGAAGATCTACTATCTTTCCAGAAAGAATACTTATCACAAGCTGCTGTCAGTGACATATTAAATGAGGAACAGAAGATGGATGTATTGAAAACTTGTTTTGAACATAAGGAAGCTTTCTGCACTACAGAAGAACCAATTGGTAACATCAAGGGCCATGACATGAAATTGGAACTTAATATTGACAAACCTTATCCCCCACAGTTAAGGAGAACACCCTACCCCTCCAGCCCCAAATCAAGAGAAGCTCTGGAAACACACATCAAAGAGCTACAAGAACTCAAAGTCCTGAGAAAAGTTGGACATAATGAACAGGTAGAAGTCACTACACCTGTAATAATTGCCTGGCATAATGAAAAGTCAAGAATGGTGGGAGATTTCCGTGCTCTGAATAACTACACCAGACCTGACTACTATCCTATTCCCAGGATAGACCATTCATTACACAACTTATCTAAGGCCAAGTATATCACCACTATGGATGTACTGAAAGGGTTCCATCAGATCCCCATAGCTCCTGAGAGTAGGAAATTCCTGAGGATTATATGTCACCTAGGGATTTTTGAATACCTCAGAATGCCTTTTGGCATAAAGAATGCGCCATCACACTTCCAAAGAATGATGGACTCCATTTTTGGCTCATTCATTAGACAAAACTGGATGATGGTATACATAGATGACATTATCATTTACTCTGATGACTGGGAAACTCACCTAGAAAAAATCAATATAGTACTCCAAACGCCACACAAGCAGGGTTAAAAATGTCCATCAAAAAGTGTAACTTTGGATATGGAGAGCTTAAAGCACTAGGAAGAGTAGTCTCAGGTCTTTCCCTGGCTATAGACCAGAATAAAGTGGCAGCAGTCTTAATGAAATCCATGCCTCAGAACAGAACAGAAATTATGTCCTTTCTAGGTTTCTGTAGTTATTACCGCCAACATGTCCCCAATTTTGCAAATGTAAGTAAAAGCCTCTACGCACTCTGTAATCATGATACAATATTTGAAATGACCTATGATAGAGTACAAAACTATGAAGAGTTAAAGAGACTCCTTACCACTGCACCAGTTTTAGCACAACCTGACTATACTAAACCATTTATACTGTATATTGATGCTTGTTTAGATGGTCTAGGAGCAGCCCTTCATCAGGAGTTCATAATAGAGGATAAACCTGCAGAGAAACCCATTCTATTCATCTCAAGACAAATCAAAAGTACTGAGAAGAAATATGGAGCAAGCCAAATGGAATGTTTAGCACTTGTTTGGGCTCTGGAAAAGTTACATTACTATCTTGAAGGATCTAACTTCCTAGTGGTAACTGACTGCACAGCTGTAAGAACCTTGATGAATATGAAGACCCCTAATAGACATATGCTTAGATGGCAAATTGCAATTCAGCAGTATAGAGGACATATGACTATTATTCATAAATCAGGAGCCAAGCACAAAAATGCAGATGGACTAAGTAGATGGGCCTTGCCTAATAACCCAGATAATCCTGCTTATGACCCAGAAGATGAAGACATATTTCCCATCCTAGGAATTCATGTGTGTGACTTAGATGATGCATTTTATGAATTAGTCCAGAATAGCTATGACAAGAACCCTGAGTTGTTAAAACTAGTAGACATACTTAGAAATGAAAACAGCTCAACAGAACTAATAGCCAGTCTACCAGAAGAATTAGCCAAACATTATAAACTTGGAAAGTTCAGTCTCCTAGATGGCCTTATATATTTCAGGAATAGGCATTCAAGTGTACTAGTGCTAAGTGACCCTTCCCAAATTGATAACATTCTGAAAGAATGCCATGATAATGTTAATTCTGGACACTTTTCTGAAGAAAGAACAGTGGAGAGAATTAAATATACAGCATGGTGGATCAATTGGAAAGAACAAGTACACAACTATATCAAATCTTGTGATGCGTGTCAGAAAGGCAATAAGCAAACTGGAAAAAGATTTGGCTTACTGCAGAAAATATCTGAACCAACTGACAAGTGGGAAATCATAAACATGGACTTTGTGACAGGCCTACCCCCAGGAGGATCCTTCTCATATAACTCAGTACTAGTAGTTGTAGACAGATTCTCCAAGAGAGCCAGGTTCATACCTAACCATAAAGATGATACTGCCATGGAGGTTGCCCTGTTGTTTTGGAATAGGATCATGGCTGATGTAGGTATACCCAAAATTATAATTAGTGATAGGGACCCCAAATTTACATCAGAATTTTGGAGGAACCTACATGACATGCTTGGTACTAAACTAGCTTTCTCCACAGCTTATCACCCTCAGACTGATGGGTTAGCAGAAAGAATGATACAAACTCTAGAAGATATGTTACGTAGATTCTGCTCCTTTGGATTTGAATTTAAGAATCATGATGGATACACTCATGATTGGGTTAGTCTACTACCAGCATTGGAAATTGCCTATAATAGTAGTAAACATTCCTCCACCAAAGAAGCTCCATATGTCTTGGAAAGAGGATGGATACCACGCATGCCCAAAGATACTTTGAATGATAAATTACCCCACCTGCATCCAACAGCACTAGATTTCAAGAAAATGTTAGATCTGACCCAACAACATGCTAAGAAATGCGTGGAAGAAGCAGTAGAATACAACAAAGGGAGATGGGATAAAAGCCACAAAGAACCTGAGTTTAAAATAGGAGATAAGGTCCTTTTATCCACTATTAACTTCAATAACTTGGGAGGTAGCAGGAAGCTAAAGCCCCCTTTTATAGGTCCCTTTACCATTAAACAACTTCATGGAAAAAATGCTGTGGAAGTCATACTGACAGAGGAACTATCAAGAAAACACCCAGTATTCCCAGTCAGTCTAGTAAAACAGTACCAATCTAGAACTGAAGAGGAACCAGCTACTCAACAACCAGTTCCCCTGATTGAGGTCCCACCCTCTGGACAATTGAAAGTACATAAAATCCTGAAAGATAAAAAAGAGAGGATACAGGGAAAAGACACAAGACTTTATCTTGTCAGATATAAGAACCAATCAGCAGACAAAGATGAGTGGTTACCTGAAAATAATATCCCAGATGGAGCAATTCATCTGAGAAATTACAGGGCATCCAAGAGGTCCTCTTGAATTTTTTTTCTTAAATAACCTTGTCTTTAGTTAGAAACTTACCTTTTTCCGGGAGACTTATCTTGGTGGTAGGGAATGTCAGCTTGCTACTATGACAGAGCAACCTGTCACAAGTTTACCACAAAATTATTATAAAAAATATAGAATATCAAATAATATTTAGAATATTATTTGATATTCTGAATCTACACTAAATTTAACCTAGGGTACCTCACTCACAGGTACCCCTAATTCTCACTCCTTCACTATGTAAATTAGCAAAGAATAATTAGCAAGTACCTTTAATAAAAAGGAACTTGCATCAATCTATGCTTATATACATATACACATATGCTTAAACCCCATTTCCAGTCACGGAAATGAGGTGTTGTGTAAATTAGGGGAGATAGTGTAAATAAACCGTGTTTTACTCAAACCCCGCGTACCGCAGTCCGCAGAACCTCAAGTTCAACCCGCGTGACTGAGAGCCCGCGTCAAAGTTGGGATATAAGCCCCCGCGCAAGCAACAAGCCCCTTACAGGCTCCCAGCTTGGCACGCGGACTCCACAGTCACTCAGGTACCCCCAAATCCATAAAAACACGCCCCAGTAACCTCATTACATATGTTACATATGTAATAAAGATTACTGGGGACTACATAATTAATTATATTGGATGATATTAATAATTAATACATTTAAATAAAACATATTGAATAAACAAACAAGTACAGACAATACTGTGGCTTATTACAAATACTCATAAGCCACTAGTATTAATAGTACTAATGTACTACAGACTGTACCTCAATATAAATGAATAAATAAATAATAAATATCATAATAAAATCAATTGGTGACGTGTATTCAAAGCAGGGGCTGCTGAAGCGTCACCAAGAAAGCAAAGATGGCCAAAATGTGGTCCAAAGATCCCACAAGTTGGCCAATAACACCTACAGGGTCCCCAGAGGGAACTCAAGACTATTTAAGGAGCTCTTCAACCGCCCAAAGAAGGCTCCTCATGCTTCCCAATACCCACTAACAATCTTACCCACTTCTTATTAGATATATACATCTTTATAACACAGTCTGGTAAGCTTCTTAGTAGTTATTCTTTAGCCCTGTCTTCCCCAACAACTTCACAGTGCCCATCAAGCTCCACCAATCATCCATCCAAGCGCTTCAAACTGTCCAGTTTCACCCAGAATATCCCCAAGATCCCTCAAGGTTTATTACTAGTAAGTAATAACCCTTTTCTTGAAGATATTCCCCCATTTCCATTCCTGGGATCAAACCACCCCTGTTCCAACAGGCCCCAGTGTTCCAGGTACCTAAATCCTCTGCATTTATTTGTAAGATACCTTAGAGGGATCTAAACCACCCCTGATTTATCAGGCCCCTCTGGTTTTTAATTATATTAAATTTATTTAATATAATTATTAATCTATTTTTCTCTCAATTTTTACGTCACAATTCCCCCATATCTTTTGGGAATTGTAACTTGTTACCTTACCCAGAGTTTATATAACTCTTTCCATCTATCCTTGCACCACCTGTAGCTAGAAGGACTTGTCCTTGGCATCAGGGAGGCTGACAGCAAGGTGCCTTGCTGGTAGCTATTTCCATTGATAGTATATTCAAATTGTGGTGCATTAACATTTAGGAGGTTGTTGAATAAGGGTGATCAAGTATTGAGAACCTTTATGTCATTTTGTGAAACTGGCAAGCCAAAGTAGGCATGCCAGATCCACATATTGTGAGAGGCCACCGCTTCAACAATGACGGTTGGTTTCTGAAGATAATAGCAGGGGGTTAGCCAGCTGATAATATTTTGCACAGCACAACAGATAATCATTACTTTTTCTTTTCCTTGGAATTGTCCAGCCCAACCAGATGGACAGGTCTTCCACACCCATTGCATACAATCAAGTGATCCGAGAATACCGGGGAATCCTTGTTTGGCACCATCAGAGAGCAGTTGTTCCAAGTCAGCAGTTGTTGGGTGTCAAAGATATTCTGTTGAGTAGATTTCAAAAATAGCATTGCAAAGTGTATCCATACACTCCAGCAAAGTGGACTCAGAAAGCTGAAGGTATTTGTTGTTGCAGTTGGCCACAGCTCTGTATGCAAGCAGCTGTGATCTTGATAATTGGCCTCACACCCCATTTACCCAATGCGTCTACTCTGAGAGTAAATTATTGGTCAAAATTTTGAATAGTTTCAGCTATTTTCAGGAAAAGGGGCTGTCCCATTTGAAAAAAGCGCTGTGAGAACTCCTTTTGGGACGGGGGTAGTTCTGTGAGGGGGAAATAGCAGTTATAGTATTTCAGGTATGTATGAATCTATTAAAACTGTGGAGGGTGGTTTGAAAGACCTGCCCCTCTATTACCTACAAGAGTTAACACAACAATTTTATTTATTTTTGTGGCTGATAACTTTCTTTTTGTTTTCTTTAAGAGAACTATTTATGTAGTAATCTCTTATCAGACAAAGATCTAATTTCAATGTACAAATAATAAGCAATGAGCTTGATGAAGGGATCAGGGTAGTAGATAGTGGATGGTTTGTTACAGAAAGTTCTGGTGAATGGAATACAAGCTGTTTGTAATTGATGAGGAACAAGTATTTATATGTTTATGTTTTATTTATTTATTTATTTTTTAGGTGTAGTCTGAGGAAATGAGTAGAAGGATGTTTTTGGTATAATGTGAAATATTAAAAGTGTTGTACCCTCTTCCTTAACCTTTAGTTAAAAGAGCACAATTTTACTTTTTGTTTCTTTTGTGTATTTTAAACTGATATGAAAGATTTGTTTGTGGGTCACCTGATTAAGATCACACTATTATATGGATGGGTAATTTTATTTAGTTTGCTAGCTAGATGGCGGGGAGTGGGATCAAACTGCCTGATCTCTTTCAGGGAGGGAACAACCTCCCCTTTATATAGTAAAATGTGAGGGATTTTTGCTGGTGGGATGTCTGATTGATGTATTTATGCTGTTGGGGTCTCTTCTTCTACGCTGCTGTCAGCTTGCTGCTATGACAGAGCAACCTGTCACAGGAGTTTTACACTACTTATTTAAAAATTACATAGAATATCAAATAATAGTGAAGATATTATTTGATATTCTGAATCTACACTAAAATTAACCTAGGGTACCTCACTCATAGGTACCCCTAATTCTGACTCCTTCACTATGTAAATCAGCAATTTAGAATTAGCAAGTACCTTTAATAAAAAGGCACTTGCATTACTTTATGCTTATATATACATATACATATGCTTAAACCCCATTTCCAGTCACGGAAATGAGGTTTTGTGTAAATTGAGGGAGATAGTGTAAATACACCGTGCTTTACTCAAACCCCGCGTACCGCAGTCCGCATACATTGAAGTTCAAACCCGCGTGACTGAAAGCCCGCTCCAAAGTTGGAGCATAAGCCCCCGCGCAAGCATCAGACCCCTTACAGGCTCTCAGCTTGGCACGCGGACACCAAAGTCACCCATGGTACACTCTAAACAACAAAAACACGCCCCAGTAACTTCATTACATATGTTAGACATGTAATAAAGATTACTGGGGACTAAATAAATAATTATATTAGTTTTTATTATTATTATACATATAAATAGAAATACATTGACTGAAAAAACAGTAAAAAAAATACTGTGGCTTATTATCAAATACAAATAAGCCACTAGTATTTTAATCTATAACAACCAGTACTAATTTACTACAGACTGTAAGTCAACATATATAAATAAATACACTAATAAAATAAATTGGTGACATGTATTCTAAGCTAGGGCTGCTGAAGCGTCACCAAGAAAGCAAAAAATGGCCAAAATGTGGTCCAAGATCCCACAAGTTGGCCAATAATACCTACAGGGTCCCCAGAGGGATCTCAAGACTATTTAAGGAGTTCTTCAACCGCCCAAAGAAGGTCCCTCATGCTTTTTAATACCCACCAACAACCTTACCTACTTATTATTAGATATAAATCTTTATAAAACAGCCTGGTAAGCTTATTAGTAGTTATTCTTTAGCGTTGTCTTCCCCAACAACTCTAAAATGACCACCCAGATCCACCATTCACCCATCAAAGCGCCCAAAACTGTCCAGTTTCACCCTGAATATCCCCAAGATTAATAGACCTGACTTTTTATTATTGGAAAAACAAAGACCAGAAAGCTGTAAATAAAAATAATGTAAGAGGCAGAATAATAACTCAAGAGAAAAGATAAATAACAAACCCTAAATCTGAATTATTTATTCTTATAGAGAGACGATGGAAAATTTATAGAGTGATGTCAAAGTAGATATAGGAAAGCTATGAGCAAATAATTGTTAGTGCTTGAACAATATTGAATAGAGAATTTTAGAATAACAAACCCTATGAATAGGTCTAAAACTAAGATAAAGATAATAATAATAACAATGATCAATCTTTGAAGTGGCACTACTGAAAGAGACAATGAGAAGATTAGTAAAAAAGAATGAATGATAAAAAGAGAAAGATGAAGATGACATAGTGAAATGCTAAGCAGTGCATTTCTCACCAAGTTGGCAGCTAGAAAGGCTGGCCAAGTTGAAGCTGCACCGAGGTCTAGGTTGAGTGAGAGTGTATCCAATAGTGAAATCTGAGATTGTGGTTGAGAAGATGAAGGATTGTGGTTGAGAAGATGAGGAGAAGATGATTTGCTCATGAGTCAACGACGATTAGGAGTGTCTTTGGTTGGATCTTTTTGAGGGATAGATTAGGTTTGTCTTGATGATATCAGAAGTTGAGCGTGCGCGTGCAGACAGAGCATTCTTTGAGAGCACAAGTTTCAACAAAGATCCCTCAAGGTTTATTACTAGCAAGTAATAACCCTTTTCTTGAAGATATTCCACCTTGTCCTCTCCTGGGATTAAACCACCCCTGTGTCAACAGGCCCCAGTGTTCCAGGTACCTAAATCCTCTGCATTTATTGTCAAGATACCTTAGAGGGATCTAAACCACCCCTGATTTATCAGGCCCCTCTGGTTTTAATTATATTAAATTTATTTAATATAATTATTACCTTATTTTTCTCTAATTTTTATGTCACACTTCCCCCATATTATTTGGGAATTTTAACTGTTATACCTTACCCAGAGTCTTGTTACTCTTTCCTTACATCTTTGCACCGCTTTTAGCTAGAAGGACTTGTCCTTGGCATCTAGTAGGCTGACAGCTGCCTTCATGCATGGAGTGCATAAAGTGAGCTATTTCTGCTGGTGATGTTTGCTAATCCTGCACTTCTTCATGCGGAGAGTGCATAAAGTGAGCTATTTCTGCTGGTGAGGCTATGTACTTAGGCTGTGCCACAGAGCATGTGCTCCGTCTTGTGACCATACACTAAACTATGTACTACTTCTATATATATACTATGTACTTATTATTCACTATAATTCTTTTTAACTGTATATCTTTTGATTTAGCCATGCAAACCCTAAAATAAATGGGTGACTTATAGATTAAATTTACCCTAGATTTCAATTATGCACTTATATTGCTACTGTTTTAGCTTCTGAAAGATAATGAAAGAACATAATCCTGCATGATACTTGAAACAGGGTTTGGAATACCACAGCGCCGGAAGAGATGTTTGTTGTACAGGGGCCGCTCACAGAAGTAGTGCTCCATGAGTGTCTGATAGCTTCCATCAAAGTCGTTCGTGTGGGCGGTTGGGCTGCTTGCCTGGTTTTGAACCTCCATGTGAAGGAAAAAAAAGGTTGTTGGTGGCTTCGTCATCATTGAGTAGTAGCGGTGTGACTTGCAGAACTGTGTTGATCATTGCTCTGAACCGTGAAACTTCCTGCCTTCTTTGTATCAAAATATGCAGCACCGCTGATTCAAAATCCATGGATAATAGATACAAGGTTTCTGGTGGTACTATGATCAAAACTGGTCCATTTGATGATTGAGTAATAGCGGAATTCAGGGGGGCCACCCTTTCACACACTTGAGGTCCTACTTTGAAACCTTGCGGTGTGAAAAGGCCTTTGTGTGGGTTTCTAAAAGTACACCGCAGTTGCGCCATTTTGAAATTTAGAGCATCCACCACCGTTCGGGTAACTCTTTAGGTAAGCAGAAAGTCCCCCGGCACTTGGTGGCTAATTAAAGAGCCAAACCCACCCTCAATAGTCGGTATCCGCTTGGTAGCCCTCCTGGACCTAGCTAAACACACTACGACCACCCTTGAGTCCAACTGTGCCACTCAGTAAATCACTCGGCAATGGATCCCAATCAACTTCTTCTCAATTACCTCTGGGACATTGAGGAGGAACAATGGATTCGTCGCCTCCTGCAAGCTTCCCAGCCTGAACCCAGACATAATCAAGCTGACCGGAAGGTAATTTTTCTCCGGAATCGCATCACAGGCAACAAGCGGCTTATGGACGACTACTTTATTGAAAACCCGGTTTATAACAATGTAACGTTTGAGCAACGATTCCAAATGAGCCACCATATTTTTGATTGGTTGTGTAGAGATCTTCAACAACACAATTGATTCTGGGTTTGCAAAGTGGTGTGATGTTTATGATTGTTCTCACAGTCACATATCTTTCCTGATTGGCTGATATTCACTTTTTCTAGGACTGCTGTTGTCAGCCTGGGTGTGAAACTAACCTTGGTTAAGAGTTGTAACTGAGTTAGGTTGATGGTTTAAAGTGGTTTGGGTAAGGTTAAAGTCCTGTAAAAAAGGAACTTCCTCAATCAGTGAGTCTTATCTGAGAGGCTTGCTCTAATTGCTCTAATTAGGTGCATCCAAATCAATACAAAGTATTAATAGGCATCCAAGGAGAGACTCAACTTGGGTTTGTGGTGGCTACCTTATTGAAGGTAGTCTGTGGCCAATTCTTGAGGTAATAACATCAATAAACTATAGATTATCCAGAATTGGGGGATAGTTGGAGAATGGGAACTAAGCAAGGTAAATAACTGTAAGGTATGTACTGTGCTAATGTGTTCTAAATATTCTCTGGGGGATAAACAGATGTTTACAAGCTGTTTATATATTGTAATATCTCCTCTTGGGGAGATTGTGAGCGCTTCCATGACCTGGGAGGTACTGTGGAACTTCAGGGGAAGATAGATCCTTTTGAAATGATCTGTTAATGTTTATGATGTGATTTCTACTAAGGCTGTGCTATGTGACACATCTGTGATCAGTAGTCCTTAGTGTAATTGGATCACATCATGACATTTTTATTCAAAGATCAGTTATATTGGATCACATCATGACATTTGTATCCAATGATCTGTTAATAATATTATTAAAGATGTTAACTTATGATGATGTCATTTATTATTGATACATCTTATAAGTATTAATTATTATAATATTAATTAGTTCTTTTATTAATAAGATATTGAAGTACATATCTTACACGTGAAATATTCCAATGTTAAGGAATGTGGGTGTAATCAGAGGGGAAAGAGTGATATCTGTTACTCTGGATATTTCATGTGACATGAGGGCAAAGGGCCTACAAGTTATGTATCTTGTATAAAAGGAGTACATAGCTTAACCAGAATTATTCATGTGTTATTAATGAATATATTATTAAAGTATTTATATTAATTATTGTAATTAATGTACTTTAATAATAATAATAGTAATGTAATAATAATGAATGTATAATAATAATAATAACTACAGAATAGTAATTATTATTAAAGATAATAATAATTAATATTATGTGAAGTTATTTTAAGGAAATAATATTAATAAATAGTAATAAGAATAAATAAGAATACTAATTATTATTAGAGATAATAATAATTAATAATATTTGCAGTTACGTGGTACTGTGATATTTACTCAGTGGCTGACAGCTGTGGCCAGATAGGCCTATCAACTCATAAAAAAATTACGGCTGCCATCCGGCAATTGGTGTATGGGACTAGTGCCAATATTATGGACGAGTATATCCAAATCAGGGAAACAACTGCGCTCCAAACACTCAAATTCTTTTGCAAACACATCATTGCTATCTATGCCCCCGAATACCTTTGACCTCCTCATTGCAATGAGATACAGGCTATCCTGGCCAAGAATGAATCACGTGGCTTTCCAGGGTGTATTGGCAGTATAGATGGCATGCACTGGGCCTGGAAGAACCGTCCTTCGGGGTTTGCAGGCCAGTACACAGGGAAGGAGAAAAGACCAAAAATGGTCTTGGAAGTGGTTGCTAGCAAGGACCTCCGGATCTGGCATGTGTTTTTTGGGACTCCAGGGGCTCTTAACAATATCAATGTACTTCATCCGAGCCATCTATTTGACCAATTACTTGCCGGTGCCTCTGACTCAATCAACTACACCATTAATGGTCACAAATACAGCCAAGGTTACTATCTCTGTGATGCAATCTACCCTCCTTGGTCCACTCTGGTCTCTTCAATCAGGCATCCACAGGATGGTGCCTCAAGACACTTTGCAAAACTTCAGGAATTGGCTCAAAAAGACATTGAGCGAACCTTTGGAGTCCTTCAGGCACGCTGAAACTGTCTCACTCAGGTTTGTCGGCTTTGGGAGAAGCACAATGTCATGGAGATGATGATGTGCTGCATCATCCTCCACAACATGATTGTGGAGGAACAATTGCCAATCAACCCTTTTTTGACTCCCTCTTCAGCTGAAATCATCCCAAATCATCAATACCCTCGTTTGGCCCATACCTGGGGTAGTTATCTCCAAAACAACTACAACTTACATAATCGCGCAACTAATTCCCAGTTGCGCAAGGACCTGAAGATTGACAATTGGTTGCTCTGTGGTGATGAGATGGAATAAATTCCTTGTATTTCTTATTTAACTATCTCATTTGTTTATTTCTGTGCTATGTAATAAACAAACTATATTACATGAGACAATAAAGATGTCAGCCTCCCTGATGCCAAGGACTAGTCCTTCTAGCTACAGGTGGTGCAAGAATATATGGAAAGAGTATATTAACTCTGGGTAAGGTACAATGTGACAATTCCCAAAAGATATGGGGGAATTGTGACGTAAAAATTGAGAGAAAAATAGGTTAATAATTATATTAAATAAATTTAATATAATTAAAAACCAGAGGGGCCTGATAAATCAGGGGTGGTTTAGATCCCTCTAAGGTATCTTACAAATAAATGCAGAGGATTTAGGTACCTGGAACACTGGGGCCTGTTGGAACAGGGGTGGTTTAATCCCAGGAGTGGAAATGGGGGAATATCTTCAAGAAAAGGGTTATTACTTACTAGTAATAAACCTTGACGGATCTTGGGGATATTCTGGGTGAAGCTGGACAGTTTGAAGCGCTTGGATGGATGGTTGGTGGAGCTTGATGGGCACTGTGAAGTTGTTGGGGAAGACAGGGCTAAAGAATAACTACTAAGAAGCTTACCAGACTGTGTTATAAAGATGTATATATCTAATAAGAAGTGGGTAAGGTTGTTAGTGGGTATTGGGAAGCATGAGGAGCCTTCTTTGGGCGGTTGAAGAGCTCCTTAAATAGTCTTGAGTTCCCCCTGGGGACCCTGTAGGTATTATTGGCCAACTTGTGGGATCTTTGGACCACATTTTGGCCATTTCTGCTTTCTTGGTGACGCTTCAGCAGCCCCTGCTTTGAATACATGTCACCAATTGATTTTATTAATGTATTTTATTATTATTTACATATTTATATTGTCTTACAGTCTGTAGTACATCAGTACTGGTTGTTATAGATTTAATACTAGTGGCTTATTTGTATTTTATAATAAGCCACAGTATTGTTTGTACTGTTTTGTTCAGTCAGTATATTTTTATTTATATGTATAAATAATAATACAATCTAATATTATTTTATCCCCAGTAACCTTTATTACACATGTAACATGTGTAATGAGGTCACTGGGGCGTGTTTTTACTGATTTGGGTGTACCTGAGTGACTGTGGAGTCCGCGTGCCAGCTGAGAGCCTGTAAGGGGCTTAATGCTTGCGCGGGGGCTTATATCCCAACTTTGGCGCGGGCTTTCAGTCACGCGGGTTGAACTTCAAGTTCTGCGGACTGCGGTACGCGGGGTTTTGAGTGAAACACGGTGTATTTACACTATCTCCCCTAAATTACACAACACTTCATTTCCGTGACTGGAAATGGGGTTTAAGCATATGTATTTACATATATAAGCATTTAATTGATGCAAGTGCCTTTTATTAAAGGTACTTGCTAATTCGTGTATGCCAATTTACATAGTGAAGGAGTGAGAATTAGGGGTACTTGTGAGTGAGGTACCCTAGGTTAAATTTAGTGTAGATTCAGAATATCAAATAATATTATAACTATTATTTGATATTATATGTTTTTCTTATAATAATTTGTGTAGGAAACTTGTGACAGGTTGCTCTGTCATAGTAGCAAGCTGACAAAAGAGCTGAGAAATTATGAGTGAAAAATCAAAAGGAATTATCATTGGGCCCTCAAATACCATTTCTTTTTAATTTCATCCTTGATAATCTTGAGGACCTCTTTGGTATCCTTGTTGTCAATATCATTGTCTTCACAGAGCATCTTGAAGTTGTTCATCTGGGTCTTTCTGTGATGATGCTCCATCTCTGTTTCTAGCTTTGCTTGTTCTAATACAAGTTTTTTTTCTTCAATCTTGATCTTGTCCTTTATTATTTTGTTCTTAGCCAACAGTATTTTGTTCCCTTGATGAAGAGCACCAAGTTGTTTGTGAGAGATTCCAGCGAAGTTGTTTGCTTGCAAGAGGAATTCATCATTATTGAGGCTATCAATTCTACGTTTTTTGGCCACCTTGCCGCCAATTGGACGAGAGATTGAGGAAGGTGAATGGCTGCTTATACCAGTCATACCTGAGTCATCTGGCACCACATCCATATGATCGATCGAGTCGGAGATTGGAGCAGGTAAGGGCTGGTCCACTCAGGGGTCTGCTCGCCACTTTGGAGCATATTGAAGCTTTTGCCATGCCAGGATAGCATTGAAAGCAGTACCTTTACTCCTCTCCTGATAGATCTTCTTGGTTTCTTCAAGCCAATCTTCAGGGCTAGACCCACTTGGTGGGTTCTGCTCGATGGCATTATAGATGGCGGAAAATTTCAGTGTAGCTGTGTTCATTGCGGTCCATCTAGCAGGGTTGAATCAGTAAATATAACATGCTTTATAAGTAGAGAGGCTTTCTTACCGTGTTTTTATTTGAGAATGATCATGATAATGCGCCTTAGAGTGGGTGTTGAAGTCCATCTCAACCTTTTGGTAGAAGGTCTTGCCTGACTGATTTGCAGCAAATTCTGGCTGTTCACTGACATTGATCCAAGAAATGGCCAGCTGTTCTTCCTCGCAGGGGATCCAGTTTGGTCCTCTTTTTCTTTTTTGTTGAGTACCATCGGGATTGATATCTTGGTCATCTGGGGTGGGGGGAGTCTCCATTGATTGTGCTTGAGGTTTGGTGTGAGCAGTCGGTAGGCTTGTCCTTGCAGAGGCTCTGTAGTGGGTTGTAAATTTAGAGAGCTGGTCCGAAAGACTTAAAGATTGGTTTGTTACAGAGCCTTAAAGAGGGCATGAGGGTGAGAATATGCTTACATACTCTGTAAATCTGCCTTACCAAGCGGGTTTACAGACACGAGGGTGGATGCTCTTACTCCCCCATATAGGCACGCGCGGTGGAGATGGTCTCAGGCCCTTGGCTTGTTGCCAATGCCTGTCACCTACAAAGGTGTGTGTCTTTGCCGGCCTCTGTACTTCATGTTAGAGACTAGGTTGTGATACCTGAGTGACAGCGAGATAGATGGCCAATGGGGGTTAAAGATAGCTGGGGTTTTGGGGTTAATTCTGGTTACTACGCCGCATCACATTATATTTAGTCTATGGCTGCCCGCGCCGATTCGGCTGTCTTCTCTTCTTCACCGAGTTGAGGGACCGAGACCGAGTGCTAACGTGAGCTGACAGCTATTGCCGGGCACGCCATAGAGCTGTCGCGGATTCGCTCCTAACACTTTATACAAACTCTTCGATACAAACCAGCCACGGTCTGTAGACAGGAGAGTACAGGCCGTATTGAGCGAAAATCAATCAATATGTTTTGTGGATTTTTGGTGTTGGCTGTAATCTGGTTGATTGTTTCACCCGGTTGAGCTGTATGGCCACATGAGGGCTTTCCAGCCAGCTGGTGAGTTGGGCCACTCGCGATCCACTAATCTGTTCTTCAACGTTCTTGGAGTGTAGACTGCAGAGAGATTCCGTCCGATTATAAAAACACTGACGACCGCACTCCTTTGTATAGTCACCACCCGCACTCCTTTGTAGACTCACCACCCGCACACCACTATGCTTTACCAACTGGGTTCATCTGTGACAAACAATATTCAAGCTACCCACCACATCTTGAGATATTACATATTCATCATGCTTTTTGTGCAGCTTTCAATGTTGCCCTTGATCCAGAGTCAAGGTTTTAGAACGACGTTCACATGCGACGACCAAGTTCACTCCCTCGCCGTCTGTAAAAGGCCAATGACGGAGAGGGTATCAGGCAGGGATATACTCGGTCCGTTTACAAGCTCCCATTCAATCTTGTTGCACACATCTTCTCTCGGTCGAAAGTCTACTAATCATACATCTCACCTTTCAAATTCGTTGTAATCTAGTCATTCGTGCCCTCTCCTTTGTAGACGCCACAGGCAAAAAATTATACACATGCTCCGACTCTACTAAGGAACACAAAAAACTGATGATAGATTCTCTACCGGCAACTGATTGGGATTGTTGCAAACAAGAATTCATACCGTCCGGACAAACAACAGTGCGTTCATTCAC
This sequence comes from Puccinia hordei, assembly GCA_007896445.1. Lineage (NCBI taxonomy): Eukaryota > Fungi > Basidiomycota > Pucciniomycetes > Pucciniales > Pucciniaceae > Puccinia > Puccinia hordei. The sequence continues at coordinate 273,090 of RDRW01000028.1, read as the reverse complement.
ATTCAACTACTGCCAATTCTTACCTTAGAGCCTGGATTGACTCGCATTGGGCCCTGAAACTAATTTCGGCTCTTGTTCTTATACTTGTTGGAGCAGCCGTATTCCCACAGCCTTGAGTATCGGAACAAATCATGTGTTCAGCAATGAGTATCGGAACAAATCATGTGTTGAGACCGCATCCCACCAATCTAGCTAGAATCATCTGTCCACATATGGCTTTTTCTTCTAGTCTTCTTCCTCGACATTTGTCGACATTTGTCGACATATCCACCCTCCCCCTGTATAGATAATCCAGTTATCAGCTTTTATAGATGAATATCATCACAAAACTTTAACCCAAGTCCTTTGAGCTTGGCTAAGTCTCAGATAAAAGCAAGAATTCCACCCTTATAAGAGATTGATCCTCTTGTTAGGACCCCCACAAATATGTATGTTTACATTTACTTAAGAAGATCATGTGGAAGAGTAGGCTTCAGTATATAGGTGCCTTAGCCCAGGTCCGAGCGGTGTTTTTAATGGTGAAGATGGGTCGAGGATGATAAGGATACATACATAGAAGAAGAAGAATCCAGCATATATTGGATGAACTATGATGGATCTTGTTTCTAATACAAGAAGAGAATCATCTTGAACAGGATCTTTCCCCAATGAATCTAAAAGCAAATTATTGATTTGGTGAGTTTATAAAGGAATGGAGTGTTGTTAAGTGCTACTAGATCATGCAATCCGCTTAAAAAATTAGCTAAAGCCTCGAGGCTTAAAGTAAATAAATATGTTTTCCTTGCAGCTTGATCAATCAAATTATAATTTTTTTGTTTAACTCAAAACCAATTTTACTACTAAAGATATGCTGTATTGCTAAAGACCAAAACCAGACTGGAACAATTAAAGAGTTAGAACATAGAGACAATGAAAAGAAGAATAATAACAATGATGAAAGAGAAAGGTTGTACCACTTGGACTGTAAAGAGTAAATAAAAGATACTGTTATGATTTGAGAAGACAGGAGGAAATATAAAATGGCTAAGAGAAAATAGAAAAGAATCAAGTTTTAGTGGAGAAACGTTGTCAAGCATGATACAGGAAAAGAAGAGGTCGATGATACTAACAACGATAATGAGGTTAGTTGTTTGTAAGAGGCAATCTGAATACGTTGGAGTAATGATAGAGATGAATCTTAATAGAAGAGAAATGTGATGGGAAGAAGAAAGTGGGTTAATGAATAGTCTTTGTAGCGAGTGAGTTGGGTGAGGTGATTTTGTCAGCTTGCTACTAGTTCAGAGACAACCTGACTAGAACAATAAATAAAGTAATAATTAATTAATAAAATACATATGAAAGAGACATTATTACATAAGTAATAATGTAGCATAAATTATAATAAACATAAGAAAAAGATAACATTTTTAAATATAAACATTATTACGTAGTAATAATGCAATAAACAAATATAATAAATAAATTAATAATAAAATAAATAATAACTCATTAACCTTTGAGATAAGTGAGAATATTATGTCACATTATGAAAGAGCAAGTAAAATAACCTAGGGTACCTCAGCCAAAGTACCCTAGAAAACTTACTCCTTCTAATAATAAAATTAACTTAAAGAATACTCCTACTAAGCGCTAAAATACTTACTAGGTATAAACATATGTAATATGAGAGTATTCTAATAAGTAGAAGTCCTTAAAATAGGGGATAATTATTTAAATAAACCATGTAATTATCCTTTAAACACATAAATAAAGTATTAAATAACATTTGACATAAATATCACGCTGTTTTATAGTCTTTGTATTATTAGGGGGTATCAAAGTTAAGAAATCCGCCATTTCAAATCCGCCATTTTTTTTTGGCCAAATCCGCCATTTTTAATGGCGGGTTTTTGAAACACACCTACCCCAGGGTAGGTGTGTTTCAAAAAAGAAAAATGGCGGATTTCAGCATCAAATCCGCCATTTCCAAGTCTGGGAACCCCCAAAAATTTTCACTAGACCTCATTGATCAACAACATCCTTGGGACCAAATCAATCAAAATCCACTTCATCAATCACATCCTTGGCAGCAAATAAATCACAATCCACTCCATCGATCAACATCCTCCACATATCTAAGACTAAGTCAATCATGCCCAAGGCCTCAAACAAAAAACAACTTGAAAAATCTTTACAACTAACCAAGTTTTTGATGTGTATTGACTCCAATTCAGATTCTGACTTGGAATTTGATTTCTTACTCATCAGTCACTGTCTTCTGAAGCGATATACAATCCCTTGCATACACACTTTGCACCATCCCCACTATGAACGGCAAAAACTTCATCAACTCCCAGATTCCAGTTTTTGCCAACTGTTTCGGACCATGCTTGCTTCCTTCATGACTCTAGTGGAAATGATTGAGCATAACCCAGTGTTCCAGAACAACTCAAGAAACCCTCAGAGAGATCCAGCAATCCAACTTGGAATAGCTTTGTCTTGATTTGGTAGTAATGGAAATGGAGCAGCAATTTGTCGACTAGAAAATCTTTTCTTTGTAGGCTATGGGACAATCAATTTATATACAAAAAGAATAATAAAGGTGCTGCTCCCACTTTGTTTCTTAACTTTGATATCCCCTGATTGATTGATATACAAAACAAATAATAAAGGTTCTGCTCCCGCTTCGGAAAACACTTCTTACCTGGCCAACCATTGAAGAATGCATTGAATTATCTCATCTGCAGCTTTGCAATGTGCTTGGCAGTCCCAGACACATACTTTGGAGGTGAAAAGTAGCGCTTCTTTGGTTGAGATGGAATGGAGGTTGAACCCGCAGAGCCCACTTGTTTGGCTGGTTTGCCCCAAGCACCATCATTTGAGCACTGGGAGACCTGACGAGCCGTGCGCTCCTCAGACAGCCCAGTGCTCTCCAGATGATTTTGGGACTCGGAAGGCTGGTTGAGTTGGAATCGTTCGGCTGGTTCATGAGATTTACTGGGTGGGTGGACGCAATTGACTTCGGTTGGGTGGATGAGTTGAGTTTTTGGGTGAACGCGATTCTTTTGGGCCCCTTGGGCAGAAACAACAGCAGTCTTCAACTTGGTCGTTCTACAAGAGACCATGAGCAAACCAATCAATAGAAGTGGAAAAAAATTGATGAGGAGAGACACTCATGCACATCAACCGTTCCCCCTTCTCCCACTTTTCCAAGGCCACTTCGCGTTTCTCCCTCGAGCCAATTGCCGCATGTGAGACTTTAGAGTCCAGCCACTTCTTCGAATCAAGATGGTAGACCATCAGCGTTGGTGCAAAGAGGACGTCAAGGCCTGAGCACAAGCCCACCCGTGACAGCGGTCGCGGGTCTTGCAGCAGGTCCACTTTCCCTGAAAGAATCTTCTTGACTAGTTCTTGTTCGATTGGCGTGATAAAATCAACTTTCTTTAGTTTAGCTGGCCTTTAGCTGGCCTCTCTTCCTCCATGCTTTTAACATCAGTGAGCATCAAGTCGATGAGAAGGATGGATCTGTGATATGCTCAAAATGATCAGGTAATCAACACTCAACTTGCTGCCGTCCTCCCAAATCATATTCACCCATGGTTTCTCTTTAGTCGACTTTTTGAAATCCTGTTTGCTTGAATCGATACTGATGTAGATGCATTTGAATTGATGCGGGTTTTGGTGACACAGGTCCATGACATTTTGTTGAAACGAATCACGGTTGTATTTCTATATAGATGAAAAGAAGAATCCTACCACCTATTCATTTTTGCTGTCATTTGATGATTGGGTCAATCGGAACGGTTGTTGATAAAAAAAACGCCAATAAAGATCAGTTGATGGTAACGGTAACTCAGGCTATGGATCGAGCCACAAACTTTACAATCTCTGAAAAATGACTTGGGGTTTTTGATTGGTTTCCCGAACTGATCATTCAAAAACAGTCGACACAAGATAGGGTCTGGATGACGATCATCTTCTGGGATCTGATAGTTGGCACCAGTGATGGCCTTTGATTTTTCCGACCCATCCTGGTTCTTGGGCGAAGAAGATTTCTGATCGGTCAACGGTAGCATCATTGGGCTTTCTATTTACGGAGCAAATAGCGGTCTATTTATGTATGTATGTCTAGGTTTTCATCCCCTCTAGGTTTGTCTCCTTTATTGAATTCTGGTGAACAGTAGTCAATTCAGACAAGTCAGCACTTCTCATGTACATATTTCAAGGGAAGAATCTGAATCTGAGCAGGAACATATACGACCTAGTTGACATGCATTGGCAATAGGTGGGATAAATTGGCTATTCAATGGTCTCCGTCCGATGGAAGGGTGATACGGTTGGTGCAGTGCCAGTGGTTTATCAAGAGTCAGTACTGGCCAATAGTCCGTAATCGTTTGATCTCCTTCTTATCCAGTTTACCGTCCGGACATTGTTTCCAAAGCGCCTCGAGTTGATTAGTCACATGTCTCGAATGAGCTGAAGGTAAGAGACCCGCAGCTTCTCGAGCAGTACCAGCCTTGAGAATTGGAGCCAATGGGATCAAATTCAGTTCGGCATTTGAGACAAGATCAGAAAGTAAGTAGACGTCTTTAGGCTTGGTTGCATCAAGGTTATAGGCTGGGATCGGTCAATTGGCATCAATCTTCTTGAGTGCTGCGAGCTGGTCCATTCGGACCGAGACGTTCTGATCTGGGTCGCCACGTTGACAAAGGAGACTATGGTCGGCTTTGAATGATTGAATGGATTGTTTGATCTGGGCTGATAATCCACGGATATCATCGCTGAGTTGGGCTAGTTTGTCTTGGAATATTGAGACCAAAATGAACCTTTTATATTTTTTCCAAACAATTGATTGTTTGGTGGTTAACTTTGACAGGCCCCCAACGAAATAACCTAGTTTTTTTGCCAGAATAATGGCGGATTTGAAATGGCAAATTGGGCTGAAACCCGCCATTTTTTTGGCGGGTTTCATTTTAACTTTGATACCCCCTATTATTAACTTATACAAATACATACAGTATAAGTTAAATAGTATCATAACACATGAAAGACACGAAACAGAGGATAAAGAAAACATCAGAATACTTCAAACAAGTCTAAAATAAATTGTACAATTAAAATAAATGACAAGCTCCTTTTAATCACGGGAAAATAATAAATGTTGACACTTTTCCCAGGAGGTTTGCTTGTCAAATAATTGAATGAACAGCTGTAAAAGCGCACTCCATGCAAGTATGACAAGAACTCTCATGGTACAGAACTTTACATATGAAATAACCAAATTAAACAGAAATAAGATTCTGTACTATAATTTAATTATTTCTTTTTTATTCTATTGATCACGTGATCAATACATGTTGTACATCAAACTAAGAGCTCTTGAAGCGCCCTCAGATGATGTCTACAGATGACTGACAGACTGTAATAATTATTGACAGCCTGTACATGTAATAATTTGATAAATTACATCATTTATTTCTACTAAGGATAACTCCTTCCTTGTAGTGTTCCCATAGCCAAAATAACACTTGATGTTTCGCCATCAGGGCTCCAGAAAGGCATTTAAGAGGCCCTTTCTTCCCCCTGTGTTTTGATTCCCCAGTGGTATCATATTTACAACCAGCATTCCACCAGTCCAGCATACTAGTGTCCTGCCCAGTAAATCAGTCTTCAAGACTTCAAAGCCTCTTTTCCTCAACCCCAACTCTGTCCAGCCATCAAGCCCACCTTTCAAAACGCTTCCAGCTGTCCAGTTTACCTTAAGAAAGCCTCCCCTCCTCCTCTTAAAGCCTGCAGTAAGTCTTGTTTCACTAGGAGTTGTGGCCCTTTCTTAGCCACTATTTTTACTGGGCACTTAAACACCCCTGCTTGCAGGCCCCAGTGTAAAAGGTTAAAACGTTCCTGTGCATTATTACAAACAACTTTGGAGGGCACCCAAAACACCCCTGCTTGCAGGCCCCTCCCAATTAAGTTTATAATCTTTTAATATTAATAAAAAGATTAAAATCCTCTAAAATAATTTATTCCATATTATTTTTAGCCTTGCACCTTGTGTAGCTAGAAGGTTATCAGTCCTTGGCATCACAGAGCGTGACAGATTTTTACTTTACGCCTGATTCACTTTAGTCAAGGTCAATCTTGAGAGAGTCAATTGGAAGAGAGTCAATTGAATGAGGTGAATGAGGAGGGAAAGAAAGAAAGAAAGATAGCAAGCAGAGAAGAGCGAGATAGATAATAAGGATAGGAGCGAGATAGATAAGAAGGAGAGATTTTTAAGACTTTATGAGAGTTCGAGTGGTAATATGAAGTAGTAATATGGAAAGAGAGAAAAACACCAAAGAAATCAAAAATCGAGATGAAATACTGAAGAAGATTGATCAAACCCCCCTTGCACGGTCCGCTGGTGAATTAAAGGGGGTTTAGTGAATAAAGACCAATGAGTTTTCAACATTTACATGGGAATGTATTACTTTTAAAGGGACGTAAGTAATGAGGAACTAACTAACTAGCTAACCATCCTAATCAATGGTTATGCTGGGAAAAATGAGCACAACCTCCAATTGGTGATGTTGCAGCTCAAAATTCAGTATCTAATTTTCAACAACAAAATTGTGTTCTTTCCAGCCAGGGCCATCTGCAATTTCCAATTAATACCGGAAAGTCAGAAGTCCCAATCACTCCTTTCCAGCATGCGCCTCCCCATTCTTTGCACACAAACAAAAAACAACCAACAACACAAACTAAAAAGACACAAAAAAAACCCGCTAGATCATATGTTTACAATTCCGCTGGATCTCAAGAAATGTTGGCTCCCACCCCAAGGGAATCAATCACTAGATTCCTGAATGAGAATAGCAAGCCATCTCAAATATACCTAGCTGCTCTGCCAACAACGGACAGCCTTATGTCAAAGTCAACTGCAGATATTCAAAAACTTGCAATGGAGAAATCCCAAAAAATCATGTCAAAGAAAGATGAGACATTTTTCTTTGAGCTTTACAAAAAGCAACAGAAAGCAATTGCGGCTGCTGTGTTTCAGCGTCAGGTATCTGTTGGCATGGTAGAAAACCTGCTGTAAGTTGGTTTTAGTTTATACAAAACTTGGAATCCTGTTCTGAAAATGACCCCAAACAGTGGCCGGAAGCAAGCACTATGTGAAGCTTCAGGATGGAAAAATTTTCAAAAGAAACACAGAGCTCTCTTCAGAGGAAGTAAGTGCAATTTCTACAACAACTTGGATTACACTTTGACTATCACATTGACCAATCATTCTCTACACAGAAGGAAAGGGTGTGAAGGTCTTGGGGGCAATGGTGGAGCTTTCTTTCACATGGAATGCCCTCAGCCATGATGAAAAACTTGCTTACCAAACCAAGAAAGATTATGCATTTGGTGACAATTCCAGTTCAGATTGTACCGGATTGAGAGTGAATTCAGAGTCACTTGAACTTGCTGAAAAACATGTTGACAATTGGATGAATGAGTGGAAAAAAAGAGTGAGCACAAATCATTTTATATTTTGATGCACTCAACTAAGCTACTTTTTCATTCCAAATTTTAGGCGGCACACATTGCTAGCAGCAATCACTGTGAGATTGTAATGTTTGTGTCAGATTCTCAATGTCATCGCTCTGCCATTGCTTGGGCCGCACGCAGCGTGCAACAGACTTGAGCCGCCCCAGCCCTGTCTTAAAACTCGGCAGCTCTCAACCTGCAAGTCTTGTCCTCATCTCGTCCGGAACCAACCCATCCGAAACACTCAACATCAACACTCGAGCTCACTCTAATCAGCCGAATTCCTTGTTGTTGCGAGATCAACAGCTGCAAGACTCTGGAGTAGTGGTATTTCCCAACTCTCTTTCTCTTTATCAAAGCTTCATAATACTAACCTTGTGTAATAGTCTCCATTATTGCTCTCTGTTTGTTTTGTTCTTTTGTTTTTCCTCTCTTGTCTACTTGTTGCTCACCACCATGCGGTCCTTTAGGGTACATTTCATTGTTGTTTCTTCTCAGTCTCTCTCTTTGTTCTCTCTTACTGAAATATATCCTTTAGTTTCGCCTCTTTTTCTCTCATATTTACAGTCTCGACAGTCACGAAACATCTAAAGGACCACGATGGCGGACAACAATGCCAACCTCCCTAAATCGAACATTCCTGTTCTGACCGAATCCAATTTCCCTCAGTGGTCTATGCAACTGACGGCCTACCTTTGACACAAAAGCCTCATCAAATATGTCCTTGAAGCTCCAGTTGACCTTGCGGGAGCTGCAGCAGTAGCAGTGGCCACCAAACACGCAGAAGTCGTTCACATCCTCATGAGCCACGTTAGCGAGACCGTGTTTGAAACCGTGGCTACCCCAAACATTGCCGAATCTCCGTTCGCCCTCTGGGAAAGCATCAATTCTCGGTTCGCATCCGCCTCTGTCAACAGCAAAGGTCGAGTCTGGCTCCAATTCATGAGATACGAATACTGCGGCAATTTATCCACGTTCATCTCCAACATGCACAGAATGCTGAACGAAATCAGGATCCTCAATCTTGGGGTCCCAGATAACATACTCAGCTTCTCAATTCTCTCCAAGCTGTCCGAAGATCTTTACAACATCGTGGACAATATTATCATGAACGAGGTCATCTGCGAGAATCCCACAGCAGTCCTTGCCAAACTTCAAGAGATGGTCCACTTGGATGCATCCAGGAAAAAGAAGGTCATTGTCAAAACCGTGGAGGAAGGGACAGCGTCTGCTCTCATTCACGAGTCGTCAAAGAAGGAGAAACCCAGAGCTAGAAAATTGACAAAGATTTGATGCGACCCAGGAAAACACAATCCTGCCGCTACGTCTCATGATGAAGATCATTGTTTTCAACTCCATCCAAATCTTCGACCAGCCTCATGGGGCGTACCTGGCTCATCCACCAAGCCAGCCCCCGCCACTCAACTTGTGGAGGTTGACGACGGACACGAGTCAGCGGTTTCAATGCTCCTAGTCAAAGGCTCAAACAAACCTATAGTGCCCAACACCGGTGCCACTAACCACATGGTGAACGATCCCTCCATATTCAAAGCGGTCACAGGCACCGACATTCGCATCTGCACTGGCGGCCATCAAAACTTTCTCAAAGCAACAGCCGTTGGAACAGCCACTTTAGTAAACCAACATGGCCAACACCGAACACTCGACAATGTCCTGCTGGTGCCTTCTTTAAATCGATGTCTTCTGTCAGTACCACGACTCTTTGAGGACAAGTTAGTGATTGGAAAGACTGGGGAAGACGGTGTCACTGTTACCATAGATGGAGATTTTGTATTAGAGGGAACCGTCAAGAATGAAAGAATACAAAAGTCTAGAATGTATTTCATCATCAGGTCTACTGCTCGCTTCATTGTCTTACAAACTATATACAAGTGTTTTGGGGAGAAAGAAATAAAAGAGAAAGGAGAGAGTCGCTCATACCTAGAAGGGCAGAGGTAAGCTGCTGTTGGCTGTATAGTCGATAGTCGGTGATGGATAAGATGATCTGTTTTCAGTGGGAAAGAAGAAAGCGTTGAGATTGATATGATTTGATTTGATTGTAAAAGGGAAATAAGAGGAAGTGAGATGTTATGAGAAGGAAAAAAGAGAAGAATGATCTTTGTTGATGTTTGGAATGTGGGATATGTGTGTGTAAAGCGATGTAAGAGCAGAGAGCAGAGATGGTAGGAAAAAAGTGGTAAGATGTATTGTTGTTTGCTTGTGGAGTCTTAGGCGAATTTCTGTGTTCTGGGGGAGGATGAGTAAGCCGCTGAATGAGCTACTTTCATGCCTTTTTAAGGTTGTGCAGGTAGGTTCAAACTTCTGCTTACGCACTATGGAATGGTGGTGGTAGTCTTTGCCACGGATTTGCCACGGGGGCTTTTCAGGGACACAGGAGGCAGTAAGGAATTGTCAGGGTTTGTTCCATCAGCCTTGTCTTCATTTGCTGTGGCAACGGTAAGGTTGGTAGTTAGTACATCAAGGTAGAATATCCTCTTGGGTTTTTCCACACTTACAGTTGGCGGTAGGTTTTACAATCTGACAAAGAACAATCTATTAGAACTATCCTTGTCCCACTTTGCAATTCCATCCATTCCATCCTGTTAGGGCCCAATTATAAACAGTAATTGAGTTTTTTTTTTGAAAATCTTTTGAAAATTTTTTGAAAATTTTTATAGCTGAATTTTGTTGTTTTGGTTTTTCAAAAATTGCCAAAACACCTCGAGGAGGTGTTTTGAAAACCAAAACAACTTTTAGAATTTTTCCACACATGAAAGTGTGATTTTTAAACCTTGTGTAGTATGTACATTTGTATGTAATATCATTCTATTATCTATCACATGATTATGAATATTGTATAATATGTGATTGTAAGCAAATATCATTATTTTCCGCTTTGGAATCTTGCTGTCCATTCCCTCCTACAACCAACCTCTTCCCCCCTCCGGACAAAAATGCATACCGACAACAACGGACCCAACAACCACGGCTACTATCAATACTCGTACCAGCAAATGGCCAATGGATCATGGCCTGTATATCCTGGCCCCCATTCCGGTCCCCTTCCCCCAACGCCCAACCAGCACGCAAACTACCAGCCTGATCATCCTTCACCTCGTTTCCTCCCCCGGATGAACCTTGAAGACCAACCGTCTGTCACTTCGCAACCAGTTATAGTGCCATCTCATTGGTCTGGCCAGCCACACTATTCTGAACCTCCCCCTGAACCACTGCCCCATGACGAGAGCAATCCACAAATAGCCGCCCCCCTGCCTGCAAGTGCACCACCTATACTTGGCTCTGGTATCATCAATACAAACCGCATCACTCCAAATCCCTTCCTGATTCCTAACCCTTTACACCCGTTTCGGAAGCCCAAACAATCTCGCGAGGATATTAGCCGGGCTGAGGACGCTACAGCCGCACTCCGAGCCGAGAAAATCATTAAGTCTGCGGCCAAGGCCGCCACCGCTAGAGACAAGTTGGCCGCCAAGCAAGCTCAGGCCATTTACCGCACGGCCCAGGGGTTGAAGAAGGAACGACGGATGGTCTGGGGGGAATCTAACACGCTTGAACTGCTTCGATTTTGGAAGTCAGTCAAGGATGAACATACCGAGTACGAATCGAAAAACAAGGGCTTCATGATATTCTCAAAATTCCTTGCCTCATATGATGTCAGTCCTGAGGCCTATCCTCAACTGGTCAACCTCGAGGTTTCGCAGATGACATCTTGGTACAACGCAATAATGGGAACTTACCGGGTCAGTGAAGCTGACAAGCAATTGCATGTGTATATTGGTTTCTGATTAGCCCATTCACCCCACAGAAGGTCAAGGACACTCTACATCGCTCAGAAAGTGCAGGCCTCCAGGTCATTTTGGACCAAGAAAAGCTCTCTTTATCGGTATGTACCTGCCCCTACCAATTCTGATGATTATCATGGGGATTCTAATACCAAACTACTACTCCCAGCTGTGGGAGTTTCTATCTGCAATGCATGTGGGCAATCAAGCCGCTGATGCAATGGGACACATGGAATTGGATGACCTGTCCGATGAGCTTCCGCCTGGGCCAGATGACGGAAACGGGGGTGCCATTTCTGATCAGGACGAGGGCAGCCGCAGTCTAGGATCAACCCATTTGCCGACCAATCCCCTGGAATCTGTTCCACGCCCAACTCAACATAGGCGGCGGGCGGCACTCCTCGATGATTTGACCGCAGCCGAGAGGGCCTTGGACTCATCTTCAGGCGATGATGATCCTGAACAGCCTCCCGTGATGACACACAATAAGGCCATTATTACTCAAAAGGGTCTCACAAGCACCCCAACCCCGGCGCAAAAAACCTGGAATAGTCGGCCCCCACGCTCAACTTCTAGTATTCCTCGTCGTCGGGGGCGCCATGAGGAGGCACCAAAGAAGGACGACAATGTCACTATTGCCATCAAGGAGATGATGGAAAAGGCCCAAGATACGTCGGCTAGATGGATGCACAAGGAAAGGGTACGTTTAGAAGAGGCATGGATGGAGGAGCGGCGCGAGGCCATGGTGGAGCGTCGGCAGATGGAGGAGGCGCGACGCGAGGACCATCGGGAAGCCGAGTCTCGTTCTGCTCATAAGGAGCTGCTGCGAATTGATGCCCTGGCAGAGGCTAAACACGATCGCGAAGTGGCTCGCGAACAGCTCCGCCTGGACCGCGACATGGCTGAGAGCAGGAAGCGGCAATGGGAGGAAGACCGCAAGGCGGAACGGGTGGAGGCCTTGCAGATGCAATTGGATGAAGCCCGCCGATACGAGGCCAATCAAGAGCGGCTAGAAAAATCACGCCAAACTTATGAAACCGCCATGCTAGCCCTCATGGCTAACCTTGGAGGTCGAGGTAACTCCTCTTGATTCATATCGTTATTGTTTTTATTTGTTTAACCTATCTCTCATTATCATGCACCACTTTGCATGCAAACTTGCAATTACATCTCCTATATTCTCCTATATGAAACTTGAGCTTGTGTAATCTGAAACACAAAATAAAATCTCTGCAAAACGGCGCCGAGGCTGATCTTTGAGCTTAGATTTCCCCCTATCTGACGCTTCATTCTCTTTCATCGTCTTTGCCGGCGCACAACCAACTTTGCGTTTTTTTAGCATGATTCAACATTAGTCATCTTTCAAAGCTAAGAAGAGCGTATGTCATGAAAGTTTTGTTCACTGACCAGGATATGATGACTCTCTGTAAGGCTGTCTGGGACCCGTTTCGCCATCAAAGTTGAGGTCACATGCTGGTGAATGTGTGCTTTCATGCAAGATGGCAACAAAACATGAGCGTTTGATTGTAGCGCTCCACTTGCAATATTCAGCCTTTTTCACCTAACTTGCCCAAGTCAGTGTCCGCAGAGACCCTCTGAAAGGACTTGGGAGCTAAGTTGCTTTACTCGGGTGTGAGGTTCAGGAAACAGTGGCCTTTTGCAATGACCTCTGCAAGTATACTTGCCCAGCGACTACAAATTCACCCACCAACAGAAGGCGTAGATCTTCGAAAAACACGACATGCCGTTCATGATCTTGATAGGGTCCTTTCAGCAACTGATGCTTGCTGGACTCATTTAATCAAGATATTGTCCAACCTTATGATTGTAGATCTTGGATTCAATTGCTTGTCATTAGATCAGGGTCAAGACTTCTGCATGACAGCCAAGATCAACTGAATACATGCATGGAAGAGGGGCTAGACTACAAAATGATGCCATAAACCGTTACCAGACAAGGAGAAATTGTCAAAGCCGATAGTTGTCGTTGGCTTTGAGAGGTAACGCGATACAAGTATTGATATAGAGAAATAGATAATGAGCTAAGGGGAAAGCCACCATGAACAATTACCCTTGGCACAGAGAGTCGCGGATCATGTCCCTACGAGTAGACATTGAGGTCGTGTGCACAGCTTGTATGTCCTCGGATGGACCAACACTGACAGGGTCCCCAGCCAACATCTGTCCGTACTGAGCCTCCTCAATGCTGCGTTGGTCCCAGTCTTGGAGGTATAGGGCCCCGCGGCGGTTGAGCAGATTGTGAAGTATCATACATACGAAGCAGTTGTTGCGTGCTCGAATAGGCCTTTCCAAATGGGGAGACAAGAGGATACGGAACCAATTTTTCAATCGGCCAAACGTTTGTTCAACAATAATGCGGGTTGAGGATTGTATGTAGTTGAACCTTGCGTTCTGAGGCGTGAATTCGGATTGATAAGGAAGTAGGACGTCTGTGTTTTCAGGATAGCCTGCATCACCTATGAGCATGCACCCCCGCGGAATCATTCGCGCAACGTTGCCGGATGACAGGAGGCTTTGCCCCAAGCTGGATCGTCTGAAGACCCGTTTATCGTTCATTGATCCAGGCCCCCCACCGCTAACCTGGAATGCGAGTTAAAATTAGCCATCTATCAAGGCATACTAAAGAGATGGCACTCACATTGCGGAAGTTACCATCACCATCTACAACGCACTGGAAGACGATGGATGCCCAGCCCTTTTGGTTGATGTATCCATTCCAGATGTCATGCGGGGGGACGGCCAGGGGGATGTGAGTGCCATCAATAGCCCCCACTATGTCAGGGATCCCGTGAGTGGATTCAAATGAGTCTGAAATCAGTTGCCACTGGTTGAAGTTATCCAGAGCCGGCCACCTGAGAGGTATTGGCTTGTCAGTATGTCCCACAATGTGCCAACAACTGACAAGCAATATTAACTTACCCAATGGATCGCCTCCTGAGGACTCGTAGGACTGCCATCACAAATCGGCCAGATGCCTTGTCCGCAGTTTCTTTTCCAATGTTGAAGACGTGAGAAATGTTGACGTCGGTTGCCCCATGACCAAGCCAATACAACCCTACAGCGACTTGGGCTTCCACACTCAGCGGGTCCCCTCGGCGCGAGAGATCTTGTTGCAAATTGCCTCGTAGCTCGTCTGATAGCCAACAGAAGTCGTCCAATGACATGCAGAAGTACTCGAGGAATCGGATGGGCGGGATCCGGTCATCGTTCCAAGGCTCCCAGCGAGTGGGTCTCTTGAAGGCAACTCGGGGTGCACGGATGTATAAGTATTTGCGGGGTCCTAGTTGTTGGTGGTACATCTGCCAGAGGGCATATAGATGGAGTAGGGTTGGGTCAATCGGTGGAGGGAGCATATTACTAAGACTGAAATAACAAAGTGGCCATCATGGTCAGCGGTTTTTGAAGTAGTCGCAGAAGACCTGGAATGACCTACCTGTAGGATAAAACTGGAGTGTTCCGCCAGGTCAAATCGAGGGTAAGTGATCTGGTGTTTAATCGAGTGCGGTTTGATGTGATCTTGAGGATATCGGGTCTTGAGGATATTGTGGCCTTGAGGATATCGTGGCTTGCCGGGCCACTGGTTTGCATGAGATCAGATGCGGCCGGCCGGGGCCCGGTGATACTGCGCAGCAGTCATGGCAGATTTGCGGCTTGCGCAAGTTGGGGTTTATAAGTGCCACTTTGCCCAAAAGTCTTTTGGAACTGTTTTGGGCCCCTTTTTGAAATTCAAAAAATTCCAAAAAAAAATTCAAAAAAAATTCAAAAGATTTTCAAAAAAAAACTCAATTACTGTTTATAATTGGGCCCTTATCTTTCAAGCCCAGTCTCACCAGACTGGCACGTGCGCCTGGGACATCCAAACGCAAGGTATCAGAAACTACTGGTACCTAACTCAAGCACGAGAGACTGTGAGGTGTTCCAAATGTGTAAACTCAAGGCTCTTCCATATGACAGCAAATTCAAACCTGTCACCGAAGTACTTGAGACCATACACATGGATCTTGTTGGACCGTTTCCTACAAAATCAAAAGCGGGATATCTGTACTTCCTTACAATAGTGGATCAATACAGTGGATTCAAGTCGGTAAAATTTCTCAAAAACAAAGCCAAAACGTTTGACATGTTCATCAAATTCAAGACCCTTGCCAAATCTCAGACCGGGCACAAATTGCAATTGATAATCTCAGATGGGGGTGGCGAGTTCATCAACGAGTCGTTCAAACAGTTTTGCAAGACAGCAGGGATGTAGTTCATTAGACCAATGGCGGATCTGTAATTGACATTTTCCTTTTTGAACAATGCGTGATCTTCGTCGGTAGCTTCCTTGAGTTTGAGATTTGGAGTCAGAGGGGTATTGGAGGACTTGCAGTGTTGAAGGCCGAGTTCCTCCAGACCGTGTTTGATATGTTTGAGTTGAGAGAGGAGGATCTTGTGTCCTATGTGTTTGTATTTCATCCCCAATATTGTGTTTGGTTCGTGACTTGCTGAGTTGGAGAATTGATTTTCAAATTTTTTTCTGAAGTCGTTGCCTGGGCCTACGAGGATGAGATCATCGACGTGGAAGAAGACTTGAGAGATCTCAATCTCATCGTCACACAGGTACAGGCACGGATCACAATTTGATTCGTGGAAGCCGATTGATTCAAGCCAGGAGATCAATGTTTCGTACCAGTTCTTCGGTGCTTGTTTCAAGCCATACAGAGCTTTGTGAAGTCTGAGGTATGGAGACTTTTGATTGACTCCTTTTTGAGTTTTGATATAGACTTCTTCTGTGAGTGGGGCGTGTAGAAATGCTCCTTGGATGTTGAATTGAGTGACTTGAAGATTCTGATGGAGAGAATATAAGAGCATCATTCTCAGGGTGGATACTTTTCCTGTGGGTGCAAAGGTTTCTTCATAGTTGATGCCGTGGATTTGATTGAAGCCTTGCATGCATAGGCGCCCTTTGTACTTGATTGGATCTCCATGGCAGTTGTCCTTGATCTTGAAGACCCACGTCGTATCAAGCGGGTTTGGTGGTTTGTCATAGAATTCTTCCCATACATGATGATTTTCGATTGATTGCACTTCTTTTTCGATAGCTTCCCGCCAGAACTTCTGATCAGCACATCGTATTGCTGATTTGAAGGTGTTGGGTTCATAGTAATGATGAAAACCAAATCTTGTCGGCGGTTTGATTTGCGATCGATTGCGGAGAGTGCAAGATGGTTGCTGCTGAGTAGGTTGCTGAGGTTGATCCGCTTGATGTTGTGTTAGCATGTCTTGAATTCCGTCCTCAGCTGCAGATTCTGAGTGAGAGCGTTCTGAGTCACGTTAATCAGTGTCTAACTCTTCCTGACTCAGTTGCTCTTGAGTGGTTACTTTTTCTTTGTTGGCAGGCGGTGGGTCGCGAGGCTCCACTTCCCTGAATTAATCAGGAAGAAAATCATTGTCGGCAGACGAATTGTTGTGAGATGACATCTTGAGGAATCGGACATGCTTCGTGTCGACGACGACACCCGACTTTACGAGGATGCGATAAGAGCGCAGTTGCACATTGAATCCTAGAAGCACGCCATCTTCACCCTTCTCATTGAACTTCCGGCCCTTCATTCTTTTCATTCTGAGAGTGATAGCCGGTGTTCCGATGGGTTTGAGGTAGTCTTGAGGGATTGAGTAACCGTGGATGAGTTCCCACGGACATTTTAGTTGATTTTTCCGCGGGATTTGATTCAACGCAAAGCAGCACGCTTTGACTATTTCGTGCCAGTAGTTCTTTGGTACACGTGAGCACTTGAATGTCGCTCTCATTGATTTGACAATGGTGCGGTTTGCGCGTTCCGCTCTACCGTTGTGTTCCGGTGTGGTGATCCATTCCACTTCATTACCATATTCTCAATAGCTAATTAATCACTTATAAATCCTAAACCATACATATATTCACTATTATTATTTCATAATCAGGTTCTACATCCCATTTTTACCCTAGTCACTCACTACAACTACCCCCAAATTCCTCATAGTTCAAGAGTTACAGGCAAACTCAGAATAATACAGCAAGTTATAGTATAAAGCAAGGTATAGAATACAATAAGTACATATTATAAGTAGATATATTTCACAACCAAGATACATAATACATATTACACATTATATACTACATAACATCTTACATCATATACATAAACTCTACCTTTCACTACTCATCTGTTACTGTCATGACCATTTCATATGTGTCACTGTCTATTCTACTCACCTGTCATATCTTCCTTTCCCACCAGCTACATGTCATAGCCTGGTTGTTTCCTTTCTCTAGCCTGATGGCTCATCTCCTCTCTCTGATATATAAGGACACCTGTTCCTCCCTCTTGTTCCCCTATGGACCCCATATAGCTTACTAAATTACCCCCTACATATACCAACATTACAGATCCCATATAATTAGTATACATAACTTAGTAGAGTTACCATCACCCTTATAAAATATATAAATATAAATACCAGCTTAAACCTCAATATAAGAAGATTGCCCCCTCGCTTGCTTGCCCATCTTGACTCCATAAGCTACCAACCCTGCCCCATTTTATACTATACACTTTCTACCACTCACACCCCTCTTCCATTCCTCCCACCTTATAGGTGTAGTAGCAAAGCTCATCAGTACTAGTCATCTAAGAATAGATCCACACCTTTATTTTTATTCTTAGTGTTACACTCATCCCCATAGCATTAGTCAGGAAGGCAGCTCTTATATCAGCACCTTTGGTATAACTTACATTAATACTAGTGTAGTCATCCATTTCCCTTCCAAGCTCTATTCTGTCCCTTGAGTAGTTCCACAAGTGGTGTCCCAACAGTGGCCTGACTTCTTCAGATATCTTTAGTCCTAGTAACACTATACTATCAGCTTCATCACTACTTCACCTTCCCCTTCTCTCTTCTCCATATCTTCAAACATCTACAAAACATAAAATACATATACATTAGTCAACTTATATCTTCATAAAACTTTTTAAAGGACTTATACATATCCACATTCACTACCCATACCTTAATACACTCCTTACACATACACTCAACATCTACATACCTATACCACTTCCATCTGTCAACCTACCTCTTACTAGCCATGTCTCAACAAGGATTCCCAGGATTCTACTCAGCCCCCAGTATCTAACCTCCAGTCAGCCAACCAATCAATACCAATGTAGGACAGACCTTTAACCCCAATCCAGCCAGGCCTTCCAGGATCAACATTGGAAACATCCCTAATACTGCAAGATACAGGGACAACAACCAATCAGCAGACACTTCAGAAGACCCGCATGGACAATACTCCCAGTCTCCAGTACCCTCTCAACACCATTCAGAAACACCAGTCACTCACTTTTTGGAAAGAGAACCAGTCATGCCCAAGTACACAGGACCATCCAACAAGACAATCAAGATCAAGCCCCTGGATAAGGATCTATTCTTTGATGGAACCAATATGCCTGTGGAAAAGTTTATTAAGAGGTATGAGAATGCAGGATCAGCTGATGGTGCTTCTGCTCAGGACTTGGCTAGACAGATTATATCTTTTATCAGAGGAATGGATCTTAAGGATGAAGTGGAAGAAATGACAGGCCATGAGGACTTAGACTGGGAAACCCTGAAGAAACAGCTACTCAACAGATTTGGATCCTCTCTCCCCTTGGTCAAATACACTAGACAGGACCTGAAGAATCTGGTTAGCACTGCCATACAGACTGGAGGACTCAAGACTTTGGAAGCCTTCAAGACCTTTAGGACCAAATTTGAAGCAATCACTCACTACTTGGTAAGAATGGGGTACAGTACTAACCTTGAAGAATTTAGAGAACTTTTCCTAGAAGCCCTCAGCCCAGAATTGGAGTCAGCAGTAACCAGAGAGCTCATCAGGGACAACAAGATGCTTGCCTCTAAGGATGGAGGAGACATACTTCCAGATACCAATACCCTAGTCACCTACATCCACAGGAAAGTTCAATCAACATCAGTCATGGACAGAAGGAAACTTTGGAGACAAGAACCCTCTGGAAATATGGATAATTCACCTTCACCCTCCAGTAGACCAGCTCCCTATATCAAACCTACCACTACTTCTGGTCCCAGCTCTACAGAAAAACAATTGGAAGTCATCACCAAGCAGCTTGCAGCCCTCACTGCTGGAAGATCAGCCCCACCTCACCTAGTTGGACCTGCCCCAGGATTTAATTCAGCTCCAAGGACTTATACTCTAAAGTGTTACTATTGCTTTGACAACACCCATGGAATGACCAGATGTAGGACCCTAGAAGAAGATATGACCAAAGGATCAGTAACCAGGGATGGCAGGGACTTCAGACTTCCAGACAAATCTATGATTCCATGGGACCCCAGGAGACCAGTCAAAGATGTAGTAGAGGCTTTCCCCAAGGACCAACCCATTGTATCATCCTCCTTTGGACAACTAGAAGAAGCAATCACCCCTGAAGAATCCACCATCTATGAAGCAGACCTTGGAAAGAGAACCAGAGGAACCAAGGACCCAGAAGAACCCAAAATGGCAGACAAAAGGATCAGGAAAGAAAAGGACAACATTATGGACATGGATACGGAAGACTTACTACACATGGCCAGGACCCCAGTTCCATTAGGCAGGATACAGAACCAAGACCCTAAAACAGACCCCCATGTCAGATTCAAGGACTCAGACATACAAGGATTCAACAACCCACCCAAGGAGAAGTCAGAAAAGAAGACCTACTTGGAGAAGACTTTGGCCAAGGAATACCCAGGAGCTGAAGAGGATGTTGCCAAAAGAATGCTTGGTGAAGGAAAGATGGAACTGGCTTATGGAGAAATATTTGCTATCTCTAGTGGTGTCACTGATGCTTTCAAGAAGAGGATCTCAAACAGAAGGCTGCCTTTGGAACCCACTAGGTCAACTAATGCCATAGGCAGAGAAGAAGAAGAAGTAAAACAGGAACAGACCACCCTCTATTCATGCCCCCTTGGATATGTTAAAATCAATATTAATGGACAAACCCATCAAGCTCTGTTAGATACTGGATCAATGGTCAATATCATACCTGCAGGACTGGCTCACCAACTAGGACTGGTACTAACTGCCAAATCAATGAGGCTTAAAGGAGTTGGAGGCCACCATACTAATATGCCTGGAATTGCTGAGGAAGTAGAAGTAACCATTGGAAAAGTATCCAGAATTGTTCATTTCTGGGTGGCTGATGGACCTGTGCAACTAATAATTGGAAAGCCCTTCTTAATGGATGTATCAGCCACTATCAAATACAATGGAGCTCAAGGGGAATCACTTTCTATTATGGACTCATCTGGACAGACTTACTTGGTACCCATCATTCTCCCCAGCAACCAGAAATGGGAAACTATCCTTCCAGCAAATTCAGCCACCAAGGAATTCCTAGACCAGGGCCAGGACACCAACTTTTTCCCTTGACAGAAAGAAAAAACTAGAAAAATAAATATAATATTAATAATGATAATAATAATCAGTCACTCAAATTTTCATTCATGGCCATATCTCTCAATCTAACTCACCTTTCTGGACCATTTGCTAGTCAGCCCTAAAATAAAATTAAGTAAAAATTAAATAAATATAAATAAATAACAAGACAAATTAATAAAATACTTCCCAAGAAGTCCTTTTCTTTCCTCTTAGAATATATATCTGCAATCACCCAAACAAAAAAAAAAAAAATAAGAAAATAAAATAGAAATAAAAAAATCAGCTTCCCTTTCCTTTTCTTAGTTAGTTATTTATCTTTCTTTTTTTTATATATAAAAAAAAAATTCTTAGGCTTTCAAAATACGATCAACACAAGAGGTTGCAATTTATTTTTTTGGCAAACGGCTCGACCAGATGCGGCGCGGCGTTCATTTGGCATCATGTTTTGGATCCAGCTACGTGTCCGGGTTTTCGAAGAACGACCTGGTTGGGGGATAAAAAGTAAATCAATATTAATATGTGCAGTAGTTTTTCAAACGCGAGGTTGTGAACAGAAATAAAGGGACGGATACCTTTGAGCGATTGGTGTAGACGGTATCGGCTGGAACGATAGAAGGGCTGGAGGCGGACAGTACAACAGCAAGGAGGGACGAGACCAATGCCAGACGCGTTAAGACAGGTTGGATAACTAAAAATGGGAAGGGATTCGTTTAAATTATCAATAAAAATATCAAGAAAGGCAACCAACGATCTCGTCGAGCCATTATAAAAGCATCGGATACACAAACGACGCTGGTGGACGAACCAGAACAGCGATGGATTGTCGATTACTATATGACGCCGGTGTACAATCCGGAAACGCGTAGTTTTTTCCTTCACTACTACCACAACAAACGTGCGGTCATCTCCCCAAACCGTGTCGACTCTGGTGGACGAACCAGGACGACACGGTTATCCTCAGCATTTTCGACGCCGGTGCTCGACCCGGGCATAGTTTTTTTTTCTTCTTATGAGGATCTCGCTTCTCAGACTACAGTCTGGAGGGGAGATTCTTTAGCCTTTTTGATTCTGGTGACCGACCCAGCTTTCTCGTTTTTTTAGTTGTTTTTCTTTTTTTTTTTTTTTTTTTCTCTCGCTTTTTTTTCTCTTTCTTTCTTTTTACTTCGTACTCAGATAACTAGCGGCCTCGTTTGGACTCCGCCAAATCCGTCCGCATACACTATCGACGCCGGTGCATGAACCGGAACGCCGCATACATATCATTCCCCGCTCAGATATCGAACCCGACATCACTTTTTTTTTTTTCTTTTCCTTCAAACATATTAAAATTAATAATAAAATAATAATAAAAAATAATAAAAAAAAAATAAAAAAATAAATAAATAAAATAAAATAAAATAAAATAAAATAAAATAAAATAAGAATTCAAATACATAATAAAATTATTCAGTAAAAAAAATAAAAAAATAAAACTAGTAAAATTAAATCAGATACATAATAAAATAAAATAAAAATGAAATCAAATAATAATTTTGAATTAATTTAGTAATTAAACCAATAAAACATAATACAAATACATCAACACTACATTTATATAATAATCCCACAAAACCTTCTATTCTCATCACCTCTTTCCCAGGATCTCTTCTACTCATTACTGCTCATCCCACCTCATCATCATTCCATCATCCATCCAACCTGTCATTCTCTCACAATTATTTTCCCTCCATTGTCTGGGGACAGACAATAAGTTGGGGGAGGAGCATTGCACTACCAAAGGGAAAATCACCAGGAATTTTTTATTTTTTTCTTTTCCCTCCTCACCTGATTCTTATCCCACCAGACATCAAATAAATCATCATCCCATCACACATTCTACACAGTTTCTATATATCCATTCCACTTCATCATCCCCAAATCACATATTCTACATATCTTCTACTCATTCAAACTCAACAATCTTCCATCACACTCTACATATTTTCTGCATCCCATCATCACAAAACTCCACATATCTTCTACTCATTACACATCTTCATCATCTCATCACAAATTCTAGACATCTTCTACACACTCCAACACATCATCATCCAATCAAAAATTCTACATATCTTCTACTCATTACACATTATCATCATCAAATCAAAAATTCTACATATCTTCTACTCATTACACATTATCATCATCACCAACTATATATATCTTCTACTCATTCAATCAATCAACATCACATCACACAGAGGTTCCCTTTTTTTTTTTTTTTTTTTCTCATCCTATACTCATTCCATCCCATCAAAAACCATCAACCAGTCTCTCAGTTTCCACCATTCACCCATTTAAAATTGCATCCAACCAAATCAGAAACCACTTAAACCCAACACCAGGATACTTTACCATACCCCAAAGGACATAGTCAAATCAGCACCAACACCCAGAGGCCAAAAGATTACTCAGATTATAAGACATATAAAACCAGACTAAGAAGAATTAATTTTCCCACTACATCACCATCTCAAGAATTATCAGTAAGCATCTATTAGTTTCCAAGGATTTCAAGATTAAATAAATAAAAGTAAGATTGCTAGAGGGAAAATTTATTAGAGATACAAGTCAAATGAAGGCTTAGTATTTGAGTCTAATAAATAATGAACCTAGATTATAATTAAATTAAATATTTCAAAGAAACTAATACATGAAGAACATATTCAGAAAGATGGCATACTAGTAGGAATTTCATACCCTTTAAAGACTATAATATATATATTACAAGAAGATTAATACAATGGATAATGGATACATGGATACTGAATACTATGGACACTGGACTTTGGATCAAATTATACTGGATTGGCTTATACTGGACACTGGCTTGGACTTACACTGGATTGGATTACTTGGACCTTGGACAGGAATACTCTGGACTCCATGGATCACTTTTTTCCAGCCTTTTTCTTCTCTGGCTGCATTGTCTGGGGTCAGACAATAAGTTGAGGGAGGATGTGGTGATCCATTCCACTTCATTACCATATTCTCAATAGCTAATTAATCACTTATAAATCCTAAACCATACATATATTCACTATTATTATTTCATAATCAGGTTCTACATCCCATTTTTACCCTAGTCACTCACTACAACTACCCCCAAATTCCTCATAGTTCAAGAGTTACAGGCAAACTCAGAATAATACAGCAAGTTATAGTATAAAGCAAGGTATAGAATACAATAAGTACATATTATAAGTAGATATATTTCACAACCAAGATACATAATACATATTACACATTATATACTACATAACATCTTACATCATATACATAAACTCTACCTTTCACTACTCATCTGTTACTGTCATGACCATTTCATATGTGTCACTGTCTATTCTACTCACCTGTCATATTTTCCTTTCCCACCAGCTACATGTCATAGCCTGGTTGTTTCCTTTCTCTAGCCTGATGGCTCATCTCCTCTCTCTGATATATAAGGACACCTGTTCCTCCCTCTTGTTCCCCTATGGACCCCATATAGCTTACTAAATTACCCCCTACATATACCAACATTACAGATCCCATATAATTAGTATACATAACTTAGTAGAGTTACCATCACCCTTATAAAATATATAAATATAAATACCAGCTTAAACCTCAATATAAGAAGATTGCCCCCTCTCTTGCTTGCCCATCTTGACTCCATAAGCTACCAACCCTGCCCCATTTTATACTATATACTTTCTACCACTCACACCCCTCTTCCATTCCTCCCACCTTATAGGTGTAGTAGCAAAGCTCATCAGTACTAGTCATCTAAGAATAGATAGAAATTAGCCACACCTTTATTTTTATTCTTAGTGTTACACTCATCCCCATAGCATTAGTCAGGAAGGCAGCTCTTATATCAGCACCTTTGGTATAACTTACATTAATACTAGTGTAGTCATCCATTTCCCTTCCAAGCTCTATTCTGTCCCTTGAGTAGTTCCACACCGGGTGATAGGGTTCAGAAGTTAGCCTTTGGATGTGGTTTGCATCCAGGTAATCCACTAACCTATTTCCCGTGAATTCACCACCGCCGTTGTGGAACTACTCAAAGGGCAGAATAGAGCTTGGAAGGGATATGTATAACTACACTAGTACTAATGTAGGTTATGACAAAGGTGCTGATATAAGAGCTGCCTTCCTGACTAATGCTAAGGGGATGAGTGTAACACTAAGAATAAAATAAAAGGTGTGGCTAATTTATATCTACTCTTAGAAGACTAATACTAATGTGCTTGTTTACCACACACACCAGGTGAGAGGGATGGATAAGGGGGGATGAGATGTATAAAGTATATGTAATATAAGTATAATAAGAGGCAAGGGTTTGTAGCTTTGGAGTCAAGGTGGGTCAAGAAAGAGAGAGGGGCAATCTTCTTATATTGAATCTAAACTGATATTTATATTGATATATTTATAGGTTGATGGTGACTTCTACTATGTATGTATACTAGTTTATGGGATCTGTAATGCTGGTATATGTTGGGGGGATATTTAGTAAGTCAGGGGTCCATAAGGGAACAAGAGGGAGGAACAGGTGTCCTTATATATCTGAGAGAGAAGATGAGCCATCAGGCTAGAGAAAGGAAACAACCAGGCTATGACATGTAGCTGGTGGGAAAGGAAAATATGACAGATGAAGTAGAATAGACAGTGACACTTATGAAATGGTCATGACAGTGACAGATGAGTAGTGGAAAGGTAGAGTTTATGTATATGATGTAATATGTTATGTAGTATATAATGTGTAATATTTATTATGTATTTTGGTTGTGAAAATATATCTAATTATAATATGTACTTATTGTATTCTATACCTTGCTTTATACTATAATTTGCTTGTATTATTCTGAGTTTGCCTGTAACTCTTGAACTATGAGGAATTTGGGGGTAGTTGTAGTGGGTGACTAGGGTTAAAATGGGGTGTAGAATCTGATTATGAAATGATAACAGTGAATATATGTAAGGTTTGGGATTTATGAGTATTTATTTGTAAGTGAATGTGATTTATTAGTGGTAAATAGTCTTGGAAATTATAGTGATGATGTGGAATGGATCACCACATCCTCCCCCAACTTATTGTCTGACCCCAGACAATGCAGCCAAAGAGAAAAGGCTGGAAAAAGTGATCCATGGAAAGTCCAGAGTATTCCTGTCCAAAGTCCAAATGATCCAAATCCAGTGAAAGCCCAAGCCAATATAGTCCAGTATAATTTGATCCAGATCCAGTGTCCATAGTATCCAGTATTCATTAGTCCAGTGTCCATGTGTCCAGTGAAAAGTATTTTAATCTTCTTTTAGTATATATATTATAGTCTTTAAAGTGGTTGAAAATCCTACTAGTATGCCATCTTGATGAATATTTTCTACATGTAAAAGTATCCTTGAAAATCTTGAGTTTATTTTAATTATAATCTAGGTTCATTATTTATTAGACTCAAATACTAAGCCATCAGTGTACTTGTATACATGTATTTCTAATAAATGTTCATTCTAGCCTTCTTATTCTTATTTATATCTTCTTGAAATTCTTGGACACTAATAAATGCTTACTAATAATTCTTGAGGTGGTGGTATAGTAGGAGCAACAATTCTTCTTAGTCTGGTTTTATATATCTTCTAATCTGAGTAATCCTTTGGCCTCTGGGTATTGGTGCTGATTTGCCTATGTCCTCTGGGGTATGGTAAAGTATCCTGGTGTTGGGTTCCAAGTGGTTCCTGGTCTCTGTGTATTGGTGCTGATTTGACTATGTCCTCTGGGGTATGGTAAAGTATCCTGGTGTTGGGTTCCAAGTGGTTCCTGATTTGCTTGGATGAAAACTTTTAAATGGGTGAATGGTGAAAACTGAGAGACTGTTTAATGGGTTGGAATGAGTTGGAATGGGTAGAGAAGTATATATAGAATGAAAAAGGGAACCTCTGTGTGATGTGATGTTGATTGGTTGAATGAGTAGGAGATATATAGAGTTGGTGGTGAGATGATGATAATGTGTAGTGAGTAGAAGATATGTAGAATTTGTGATTTGATGATGATGAGTTGGAGTGTGTAGAAAATGTCTAGAGTTTGTGATGAGATGATGAAGATGTGTAATGAGTAGAAGATATGAAGAGTATGTGATTGGATGATAAGGAGTTGGGATGCAGAAAATATGTAGAGTGTGATGGGAAGATTTTTGAATGAGTAGAAACTGAGTAGATAATCTGGTGAAGATGAGATGGAATGAGTAGGAAATATCTAGAATCTCTGATTTGGGGATGATGAAGTGGAATATATATATATAGAAACTGTGTAGAATATGTGATGATGATGATTTATTTGATGTCTGGTGGGATAAGAATCAGGTGAGGAGGGAACGAAAAAAAAACAAAAAATTCCTGGTGATTTTCCCTTTGGTAGTGCAGTGCTCCTCCCCCAACTTATTGTCTGTCCCCAGACAATGGAGGGAAAATAATCTTGAGAGAATGACAGGTTGGATGGATGATGAAATGATGAGTTGGGATGAGCAGTAAAAAGATAGAAGGTATCCTGGGAAAGAAGTGATGAGAATAGAAGATTTTGTGGGATTATTACATAAATGTAGTGTTGATGTGTTTGTATTATTATGTTTATTTGTTTTTATTATTATTATTTTTTTAAATTATTATTTGATTTTATTTTATTTTATTTGATTTCATTTTATTATTTTATTCTATGTATTTTGAGTTGATTTTACTAGTTTTATTTTTATTATTTTATTTTATTTTTACTTGTTAATGTTATTATGTTGAAAAAAAAGGCAATGCCGGTTCGATGTCTGAGCGGGGAACGATATGTATGCGGCGTTCCGGTTCGCACACCGGCGTTGATAGTGTATGCGGAGGGATTTGGCGGAGCCGCGGAGTGCAAACGAGACCGCTGGTTATCTGAGCACGAAGTAAAAAGAAAAGAAAACAAACCGAGAGAAAAAGAAAAAGGGAAAAAAAGATACCAAAGGGAACTGGGTCGGCCACCAGAGTCGAAAAGGCTAAAGAATCCCCTCTCCAGATTGTAGTCTGAGAAGCGAGATCCTCATAAGAAAAAAACTATGCCCGGGTCGAGCACCGGCGTCGAAAATACTGAGGATAACCGTGTCGTCCTGGTTCGTCCACCAGAGTCGATACGGTTTGGGGAGATGACCGCACGTTTCTTGTGGTAGTAGTGAAGGACAAAATTACTCGTTTCCGGATCGTACACCGGCGTCGTATTGTAAACGCCAATCCATCGCTGTTCTGGTTCGTCCACCAGCGTCGTTTGTGTATATCAAGAGATGAACGCTTGTATTAGGACAAAGCAAAGGGAAGATTAATCTTTTCCGGGTCGTACACCGGCGTCGAATTCTGATAAGGATGATCTTCCTTTAGTTATTTATTATTTAATCGGCCTTGTTTTTCCTTGTTTCCTTTTCTTCCCCTTCTTTTCCAATTATTATAACTCTCTATTTTTTTTTTATTCTTATTGAAATTTCCACTCCCAAGTCCTCCTCAACCCGGCCAATATTGGTCGCGTCTTCTGACACCTTTCCAAACAATTTTTTTGAATTGTATCACCGCCATAACGTCCTTTCGGTCCGTTTGTCCTTGCTGTTGTACTGGCCGCCTCCAGCCATTTAATCGCTCCGACCACGTTCGTCCATTCCATCTGTTATGACTCGAGTTGTGACTTATTGTATTGATTATTTTTTTTATTGTTTGATCCATCAACCAGATAATTCTTTGAGACGCAGACACGTAGCTGTATCCAAACATGATGCCATATGAACGCCGCGCTGCATCTGGTCGAGCCGTTCGCCAAAAAAGTAAGTCGTAAACTCATGTGTTGATCGTATTTTGAAGGCCTAAGAATTTTTTATATATATATAAAAAAGAAAAGTAAATAACTAACTAAAAAAAGGAAAAGGAAGCTGATTTTTATTTCTATTTTATTTATTTATTTCTGTTTGGGTGATTGTAGATATATGTGTTTAAGAGGAAAGAAAAGGAACTCTTGGAAAGTATTTTATTAATTTGCCTTGTTATTTATTTATATTTATTTATTTATATTTATATTTTATTTTATTTTAGGGCTGACTAGCCAATGGTCCAGAAAAGCGAGTTGGATTGAGGGATAGGGATATGAATTGAAATTGATTAACTGATTCTTTTATTATTATTATTGTTTGTTTGTTGGCTTATTTTGTCTAGTTTTTCCTTCTGTCAAAGAAAAAGTTGGAGTCCTGGCCCTGGTCTAGGAATTCCTTGGTAGCTGAATTTTCTGGAAGTGTAGTTTCCCATTTCTGGTTGCTGGGGAGAATGATGGGTACCAAGTAAGTCTGTCCAGAAGAGTCCATAATAGATAGTGATTCCCCTTGAGCTCCATTGTATTTGATAGTGGCTGATACATCCATTAAGAAAGGCTTTCCAATAATTAGTTGAACAGGTCCTTCAGCTACCCAGAAATGGACAATTCTGGATACTTTTCCAATGATTACTTCTACTTCCTCAGCAATTCCTGGCATATTAGTATGGTGGCCTCCAACTCCTTTAAGCCTCATTGATTTAGCAGTGAGTACCAGTCCTAGTTGGTGAGCTAGTCCTGCAGGTATGATATTGACCATTGATCCAGTATCCAACAGAGCTTGATGGGCTTGTCCATTAATGTTGATGTTAACATATCCAAGGGGGCATGAATAGAGGGTGGTCTGTTCCTGTTTTGCTTCTTCTTCTTCTCTGCCTATGACATTAGTTGACCTAGTGGGTTCCAAAGGCAGCCTTCTGTTTGAGATCCTCTTCTTGAAAGCATCAGTGACACCACTAGAGATAGCAAATATTTCTCCATAAGCCAGTTCCATCTTTCCTTCACCAAGCATTCTTTTGGCAACATCCTCTTCTGCTCCTGGGTATTCTTTGGCCAAAGTCTTCTCTAGGTAGGTTTTCTTTACTGGTTTTTCTTTGGGTGGAGTGCTGGATCCTAGGGTTTCTGGGTCCTGGAATCTGACATGGGGGTCTGTTTTAGGGTCTTGGTTCTGTATCCTGCCTAATGGAACTGGGGTCCTGGCCATGTGTAGTAAGTCTTCTGTATCCATGTCCATAATGTTGTCCTTTTCTTTCCTGATCCTTTTGTCTGCCATTTTGGGTTCTTCTGGGTCCTTGGTTCCTCTGGTTCTCTTTCCAAGGTCTGCTTCATAGATGGTGGATTCTTCAGGGGTGATTGCTTCTTCTAGTTGTCCAAAGGAGGATGATACAATGGGTTGGTCCTTGGGGAAAGCTGATACCACAGATTGAATTGGTCTTCTGGGGTCCCATGGAATCATAGTTTTGTCTGGAAGTCTGAAATCTCTGCCATCTCTGATTACTGATCCTTTGGTAACATCTTCTTCTAGGGTCTTACATCTGCTGGTACTGTGGGTGTTTTCAAAGCAATAGTAGCACTTTAAAGTATAGGGCCTGGGAGCTGAATTGAATCCTGGGGCTGGTTCAAGTAGATGAGGAGGGGCTGATCTTCCAGCAGTAAGGGTTGCAAGTTGTTTGGTGATTTCTTCTAATTTCTGATCTGTAGTCCTGGCTTCCAGAGGCTTAGTGGTCCATGGATTGGTAGTTGAGACAGGTTTATAGGTATTAGCTGGAGGGTTTGATTTGGGAATGGTACTGATTGGGTTCTGGGTAGGGTTTTCTGGTTCCATTAGGCTCTTTTCCAAGACTGTAGCTGACTGAACCTCTCTGTGTATGTAGGTGAACAAAACCTGGGTGCTGGGAAGAATATGGCCTCCATCCTTGAGTGAAACCATCTTGTTGTCCCTGAGAAGTTCCTTGGTGATGGATATGGCTAGAGTTGGGTTGAGGGCTTTGAGCAGCAATTTTCTGAAATCCTTCAAGCTGGTGTAGTATCCTAGTCTGACCAAGTAGTGGGTAATAGTTTCAAATTTGGTCCTAAAGCATTTGAATTCCTGCAAAGTGCTGATTCCTCCAGTTTGTGTAGCCAGATTTACAAAGTTCCTCAAGTCTTCTTCAGTGTACTTGACCAAGGGGAGAGAGGATCCAAACCTAGTAAGTAGTTGCTCCTTCAAGGTCTCCCAGTCTGAGTCCTCATAGCCAGTCATCTCTTCTACCTCATCCTGGAGGTCTGATCCTCTTATAAAGAAAATAATCTGTTTGCATAGTTCATGGGGAGAGGCACCATCAGCTGATCCAGCAATCTCATACCTTTTTATAAATTTGTCCACAGGTATGTTTGATCCATCAAAGACAAGGTTCCTGTCCATGGGTTTGATCTTGACTGCTCTGTTGGAAGGCATAGAGTATCTGGGCATCCTGGGTTCCTTATCCAACAAGTGAGTGAATGGAGTTTCTGAATGTTGATGAGAAGGTACTGGAGACTGAGGGTGTGGTGCAAGTGGATCTTCTGTATTTTCTGATGAGTTGTTGTTGTCCCTGTATCTTCCAGTATTGGGGATGTTGCCAACATTGGTCCTGGAAGGCCTGGCTGGGTTGGGGTGGGAAGTCTGTCCTACATTGGTATTAATTGGTTGGCTGACTGGAGGGTAGATACTGGGGGCTGAGTAGAATCCTGGAAATCCTTGTTGAGACATGACTGGTAAGAGGTAGGTTGACAGATGGAAGTGGTATAGGTATGTAGATGTTGAGTGTATGTATAAAGAGTGTAGGTATAAAGAGTGTAGGTATAAAGAGTGTAGGTATAAAGAGTGTATTAAGGTATGGGTAGTGAATGTGGATATGTATAAGTCCTTTAAAAAGTTTATGAAGATATAAGCTGACTAATGTATGTGTATTTTTATGTTGTGTAGATGTTTGTCAGCCACTGAGTACATATCACAGTACCTGACATGTACCACGTAACTGCAAAGATTATTAATTATTATTATCTCTAATAATAATTACTATTCTTATTAATTATTATTACTATTTATTATCATTATTTATTCTAAATAACTCCACGTAATATTAATTATTTTTGTCCTTAATAATAATTACTATTCTGTAGTTATTATTATTATTATTATACCTTCATTATTATTACTTTAATATTAATATTATTAAAGTACATTAATTACATTAATTAATATAAATACTTTAATAATATATTCATTAATAAACTCATGAATAATTCTGGTTAAGATATGTACTCCTGTTATACAAGATACATAACTTGTAGGCCTTTGCCCCCCTGTCACGTGAAATAACCAGAGTAACAGATATCACTCTTTCCCCTCTGATTACGCCCACATTCCTTAACATTGGAATATTTCACGCATAAGATATGTAATTTAATATCTTATTAATAAAAGAACTTATTAATATTATAATACTTAATACTTATAAGATGTACCAATAATAAATGACATCATTATAAGTTGATAACTTTATTAATATTAATAACAGATCAATTAATACAAATGTCATGATGTGATCCAATCCCACTAAGGACTATTGATCAAAGATGTGTCCCATAACACAGCCTTAGTAGAAATCACATCATAAACATTAACAGATCCTCCCAAAAGGATCTGTCTTGCCCCTGAAGTTCCACAGTACCTCTCAGGTCATGGAAGCGCTCACAGTTCCCCCTTGAGGAGCTCTTACAATATATAAACAGACTGTAAACAGTTGTTTATCCCCCAGAGAATATTTAGAACACACCAGCACAGTACATACCTTAGAGTTATTTACCTTGCTTAGTTCCCCATTCTCCAACAATCCCCCAATTCTGGATAATCTATAGTTTAATACTGTTATTACCTCAAGAATTGGCCACAACCTACCTTCAATAAGGTAGAAAACCACGAACCCAAGTGAGTACCTCCTTGGATGCCTATTAATACTCTGTATTGATTTGGATGCGCCTAATTAGAGCAATTAGAGCAAGCCTCTCAGACAAGACTTACTGATTGAGGAAGTACCTTTTTACAGGACTTAAACCATTACCCAAACCACTTTAAATCATCAACCTACCTTAGTTACAACCCATAACCACGGTTAGTTCCACACCCAGGCTGACAATTGGGGGTCTGGCCTTTATTTATCCGTGATTTTTCACCCTTTAAACCTTAAAAAAATTATCACTAACACCTCCTTACCTTTTTATTTTTCGTGAAAATGGCCCTTTGATAGATGCCAGAAATCATTTGTGACTTCAAAAAGAACTCCAACCTTTTCCAGCAAAGATATTATCAATTGGACAACCCAGAAAACATCATCACGTCACAACTAGTGATAAAAACTGAAGTCATAGAGGGAGAAGATCAGTTTTATAACTGCACCTGGACTAAAGTTAAACAACTTACACTCACTAATACTTATTCTTCTGACGGTACTTTGCTTAATACTGAAGAATCTGACGTATTAACCAAAGAAGAACACACTAAAATTGTCAGAAAAGAAATTAGATCAGCTTTAGAAGAAGGAAATCCACCCTTTAATGATATATATTGTGATATAATTTCTTCTAACAATACTTACGTGTCTGTTCCTCCTTTTTTGAATTGTGACCCTCCAGAAGTCCCTAGATATCTCCTTAGAAACAGTAGAAGGAACAAAGATCCAAGATTGACTGCTTTTAACTACAGGAAAAATATAAAATCATAAAAAAATACAGCTTGTTTTTCTATTTTTTCTTATCTATAAAATTATAAATTGCAATAAAACAAAATCTGCTTCCCAAATTTGAGTCTAAGAAAAAATAAAAACACTACAAAAATTGAGAAAAACTCGAAATTATAAAATAAAAAACATATAAAAAATTAAAATCCAATATCTGGCTGAAGATATTGATCAAAAACAAGACAAAAGCGCCTTTTTTATAATAAAATCTCTTCAAAATTCTACGTTCTAGTGGATCCACTACTCATAGAGAAATTCTGAGTAAACCATTCGAACCGCAGTAGTAGATTTACACTACTAAGATCTCGCTCCCTTACTCTCTAGAGCCTCCATTCCCACGGCACTAGTCATCTAATCCCTAAAAATCCTCCTCGAGCACGTATTACATAGTGGTATACACACAGTAACCGCATACAAGTGGTAATACACACCGTAGTACATACCGGGTGTATACTACACTATACACACGTGATTGGAAGATTGATCTTCTAAGATTATCACGTGATACATACAGTATTCCCCGGATATTCCGAGATCTACACTATACATACGTGCGCCGACGCACTTCTGGAAGTTCCAGCATATACTCTACAGTGTAATACAAGTATAAGACTCTTATATCCGATCATAAGAATAGTCGACGATAGACTTTCTCACTCATTACTTGAGCTATCAAGAAGTTGAGTAGATCAAAATAACGGGAAAAATCAGCAGAATACAACTGTCTGATCCATTCCAATTTTACACATCGAGAACAGAGTGTATTAGCCCCGTCGAAGACTATTTTTATCTCACAAATCACGTTTAAGAGTCTCTCCGTGATTTGTACATAGTAAAAGAGTGTACTATAACAAAATTAACAGTAAATTAGATCATTTTTGATCAAATTTAAATATTATCTCTCACCCTGAAAGGAAGAAAAATCCCCTTTCAGAAATATCTCACAAATCACGTTGAGTCTCTCCGCGATTTATCAAAAATAAAAATAAAAATTAGTGTAAACTAATTAAATCAACTGTAAAACAGATCATTTGATCAGTTTACATCTATCTTCTACCCCTGAAAGGAAGAATAATCCCCTTTCAGAACCATCTCACAAATCACGTTGAGTCTCTCCGTGATTTGAACACATAAAAACAAATAAAAATAACAAATTTAACTGTTAAACAGATCAAATTGATCAGTTTACATATACTCTCTCAACCTGAAAGGAAGACTAATCCCCTCTCAGGCACATCTTACTAAAAATTTAGCTCATTTTTGTCATTTCCCCCTGGAAATTTAGACATAAAAACAGCCTCCCTTTCAAGTCTTGTCATACTCACAACAAGCAACTTGATTTTACCGCATAAAAATCATAGAACAACTACTATTACTCTCAATAAAGTAACACATTCACATTACTTTATACCTATTTTCTCTATAAAACAAACCTTTTCAGCCCTCTTCAAAGAACAAATTCTGAAGAGTAAGCAAACATCTTTAAATCAGTAAAAATATAACATATTTTTTACTAATTTTCCTTTGTTTTTAGTGTCCACCAACGTAGACAAGCTTACCCCTGAATTAGACATTTTGAAAGTGTCTGACAAGACCACTACAGCCCGTGACACCAGAGAAACCTCTGAGATTACCACTCACAGAGAAGCCTCTGTTACTCCATCAGACAAGTCATCTGGTGAATTACATTTTAAACAAATTTTCCTTATAAAAATCTCCTACTAACAACTTTTTACGCATTTTTACCATGACTCCTCCTTCCCTTAGAAATAGAGGTTACAATGGCCGCACCAGGGAGCCAGAGCCAGGACTTGGATTTCCATCAGCGTCAGTTTTGCCCCCTGGCAGACAAGAATCTTTAAATAAAATTATTTATAGAAGTAAAAAGACTAATGATAAGGGAAATTCTTCTGATTCTAGTCACAGCAGAGGAAAAATTCGACAGATTTTACTACAGGATGAAGGAAAACAAGTACTGGTTGAAAAATGTGAGAAACAGAAGCAGCTTCAATGCTGTGAAAGCCCATCTAAATTACTGCCAGGAGGATTTCCGTCAGATGGTCAGCCTCAAAGTTCTGCCAGCAGCCCTCTACCGCACCAAAGATTGGAACCCACTTCATTTGTCTCCAGGAATCCTTTTCTCTCCCCCCAATCCTTCAAATACTCCCATCAGAACCCAAAATCCCCGTGGTCCAAAGGGGAGAAATGTCAATTCCAGACATCCCAGGAACACAGGGAAGAATACTCAGTGGCGCAACCAGATCTATTCAGAGATGGTACGCCTAGGGAGATCCCTCCAAGGGACTTATCAACATCTGGAGCAAGGCAAAATAGCCCGTCAAGAGCGCCAGATGGAAGAATCCCCATAAATTGTAACACTTCCCCATCATCTAGTCAGAAAATTAGAACACAAAGTTCCCCATGTGTAATAATTAATGACTCCAATAAGTCTACTTGTACTCCTGAACAACATCAACAAATTACCACATTCCAACATGTAGTAAATGCTATGAACAATAGTAACAAAGCTCTATCCAATGACTTACAAGAATTATGCCGTAAAATTATGAGAGCTACAGATGAGCAGGTGAACTCAGAAGATAGTACATTATATCTTATTCAACAGAGGTTGACTGAAATGGATACAAAAATTGATATGTTTCATGTAGAATTGGATGATCATTGTAAAACATTTAGTAAACAACTGTCTAATTCTATGACCAGAATTGATGATTGGGTTGAAGAGCAAGGTAATTCCAACCAAGATCTTGTCCAGAAAGTGGCACAATTGGAATTAAAGATTCAGAATTTACAATCAGATACTACTAATAAAGTAAATTCTCAATTTAGAACCTTTGAAGATGTAGTGAACAGAATTGAGAAACAGTTCACATGTGTTACGTCAGAAATGACCAAAAACAACTCAGATATCATGCACAAGTTGGAAGAACTCCTGACTAGAGATGCCCAACCAAGAAGCAGACATGATACTATTAATGACATTGGAGATGACAGTCAATCTATTCCTCCAGTCATTACAACTCAATTGGCCAATTTAACCCCTTCACCTTTACAGAATACCCAAGTTGAACCAAGCAGGGATCAAACTGCTACGCCAACTCTCAATACTCAACAAATTAGAGTGGCCACATCCACCATTAATAGTTTGGATGAAGACAAGGCCATCCACAAATTAGTATTAGCAGGTCTGCCAAAGACTAATGAGTGGCTAACCTTTTCTGGAGTGGGAGAATATGACCACTTTAAATTTATTGATTGGATTGATAACTTGAAAGAAGATACTAATGCCCCTGATCAAATTATATGCTCAAAATTGAATTCAATTCTTACTGGAGTTGCAAATTCATGGTATAATTCTAGGAAAAAAGAAGTACCTGGCAATAAAAATTGGTTATTCTGGAAAAAGGAAATCATTAATAAATTTAGCACTCCTGAATGGAAGAGAAAAGTGAAAACCAACTTCAGAAGAAGCAGATTTGACATACTGAGTGATGTAGAACCATCTGATTGGGTTACACAACAAGTGAACAGAATTAAAGCCATTGAAAGAGATGTAGACAATGCCTCTATTAATGATAAATTACTTGGACAATTAGATCATAATACTGAGTACATGATGCGTAGAGTTCTACAAAGTGACAGTGATTTAACTGAATTCATCAATCAACTGGAAAGTCTTGTCAATGTTAAAAGAAAGGACAAGAAAGAAAAGTATAAATCTGTCAAAAGAGATAATTATAAAGATTCCAGGAAATCAGACCAGAAGGAAACCAAAGACACTTCTGAGAAAGAAATTACGTGTTATGAATGTGGAAAGAAAGGACATAGATCCAATAAATGTCCCAATAAGAAATCTAGTAAGAAAGTACACTGCATTGAAAACATTGATGATAACTTGGTCCCCATTAATGATGATTCCCAATCTAGTATAGAATCTTTACCAGATGATTCTGATTCTGATTCCATTGATTCTGACTCAGATATTCACAGTACTCATGCCATTGTTTCAAAAGATGAATTGATCATATCTAATATTTCTAAAATGGAAGATAAATTCAGACCTGTAAACATTAAGAAATTACACTTGTCAAATGAGATGCATTCTGGAAAAATACATAAGACTGGTGGTACTAATATCACTAATATAATATGTAACAAGTTTAAACTTAAATGTTTAATTGATGGAGGAGCCTTCTGCTCTATTATTGGTCCCAATTTATTAGATAAGATATTGCCTCAATGGAAGAAAGAATTAATCCCCATTAATTCTGAGAAATTCTACAGTTGTAACAGTAAATTGAAACCACTAGGTATTATCAAATTAGATATTATATTCCCTCATAACAAACAAAGTATTCAGATTACCGCTGAATTAATAGTCATGGAAGATTTTAAAATGAAATATATCATTTTAGGAAATGATTATATCATTAATTATGGAATAGATGTGATAAATTCTAATGGAAGATATTTTACCTTCAATGGCGACATTATGAACAAGTTTGAACTTGGAATAAGTGACAAAATGAACCTGGAGCAACTTGAATGTAATTCTATCAATAATTCTAACTTTGATAATACAATATTAGAAGCAAAGATTGCTGAGAATTTAGATAATGAGCAATTAAAGGAACTAAAGAACTTGCTACATAAAAGGAAACTTGCATTTGCCACTGCTGATGAACCCTTTGGAAGCATCAGAGGACATGAAGTAAGAATTAATCTTAATACTACTAGACCTTATCCTCCTGCTTTAAGGAAAGCTGCTTATCCTGCTTCCCCCAGAAGTAGAGAAGCTTTACAGCAGCATGTTACTGAATTAGTAAGAATGAATGTCTTACGCAAAGTGGGAGCAAATGAAAATGTAGAAGTTACTACCCCAGTTATTATTGCTTGGCATAATGGAAAATCAAGAATGGTTGGAGACTTTAGAGGTCTTAATAACTATACCTATACCTGATAGATACCCCATGCCCAAAATCAGTGAAGCACTGACTCAGCTAAAAGATGCTAAATTCATAACTTGTATGGATGTACTCAAAGGTTTCCATCAGAATGTAATTCATGAAGACAGTAGATATTTGATGAGAATAATATTACATATGGGAATATATGAGTACCAAAGAATGCCTTTTGGAATTAAGAATGCCCCCTCTCACTTCCAAAGAATGATGGACATAGAATTCCACAAGGAATTACGTGAAGGCTGGCTTATTATCTACATTGATGACATCATTATTTTTAGTCAAGACTGGAAAGAACATTTGGAAAAACTTTCAATAGTTTTAGACAGAGTTACAAAAATGAATATGAAAATATCCATGAGTAAATGTCAATTTGGCTTTAAGGAATTGAAAGCACTTGGACATATAGTTTCTGGACTTAGTATTGCTATTGACATGAATAAAGTGGCTGCAGTATTGCTTAAGCCCATGCCAACTAATGTCAAAGAATTACAATCATTTTTAGGTTTTGCTAGTTATTACAGGCAACACATTAAAGACTTTGCTAAAATTACTGGACCCCTGTACCAAATTACTAGTCCAAACACTGCATATGAGATGACGTCCCCCAGAGTAGATGCCTTTAATAAAATCAGAGAAATGTTAACATCTGCCCCTATATTATTAATGCCTGACCCTCACAAGCCTTACAAATTATATGTAGATGCAAGCATGGAAGGACTTGGAGCTGCTTTACATCAAGTACAAGATTTACAGGACATTCCCAAAGAAGGAGTAATATGTTATATTTCACGCACACTTAAGGACAGTGAGAAGAAATATGGTGCTAGCCAACTAGAATGCTTATGTCTAGTATGGGCCTTAGACAAATTATATTACTACTTGGATGGTTGTGATTTTGAAGTCATTACTGATTGTAGTGCACTCAAAAGTTTACTCAGTATGAAAACTCCCAACAGACATATGTTAAGATGGCAAATTGCAATCCAAGAATGGAGAGGCAGTATGACTATTGTCCACAGAGCTGGAAATATACATAAAAATGCTGATGGTCTCAGTAGATGGTCTTTAGACAATCTACCAGAAAATCCTGCTTGGGATGGAGAAATAGCGGCAAAAATTATGTGCCTTTTTCCACTAATTAATGATGCAAATAATCCTGCTTATGATGACCCGTCTGAAACCTATGACATTCTTGGACTTCATGTTACTGAAATGAAGGAAGAATTTTGGGATGAAATACGTGAAAGTTATAACCTGGACAAGAATTGCTCCACTCTTAAAGAAATTCTACAAAGTAAACATAAAAACCTGGACTTGATTAATTCTTTAGAAGAACCTTGGTCTACTGCCTTTAATGAAAACAGATTTTCACTTCTGGATGGATTGATATATCATAGAACCAAACATACTAGCGTAGTAGTTCTGGCTAAAAAGGAACATATTAATCTTTTTCTTAAAGAATGCCATGATAATATCACAGCAGGACATTTTTCTTTTGACAGAACTATAGAAAGAGTTAAACATATAGCTTGGTGGCCCCATTATAGAAATGCAACCAAGGAATATTGTGAATCTTGTGAAAGATGTCAAAAAGCAAATAAAGCTACTGGAAAAAGATATGGTTTACTACAGGAAATTGAAGAACCCACAGAAAGATGGTCTGTAATTAATATGGATTTTGTTACTGGATTACCTCCAGCTGGAATGAATAACTACAACTCTGTACTAGTAGTAGTTGACAGATTCTCTAAAAGAGCTAAATTCTTGCCATGTCATAAGGAAAATAATGCATTTGACGTAGCACTACTATTTTGGCAAAAGATTATAGCTGATGTAGGATGTCCTAGATATATTATTACAGACAGAGATCCAAAATTTACATCTGAATTCTGGAAAGGTTTATATGATTTATGTGGCACTCAATTGAAGTTCTCTACAGCTTATCATCCTCAAACTGATGGATTAGCTGAAAGAATGATTCAAACTTTGGAAGATATGATTAGAAGATATTGTGCTTATGGTCTACAATTTAAGGATAAAGATAATTACTCACATGACTGGTGTTCACTATTACCAGCATTAGAATTTGCCTACAATTCCAGCAAACACAGTAGTACTGATATCACGCCTTTTGAATTAGAAAGAGGATGGATACCTTGGTTCCCCAAAGAACTAGTCCTCTCTAAATCAGTAACAATTCACCCCAATGCCACTAATTTCCATCAAATGATGACTAAAACTGCAAATTACGCAGCAGAATGTATTAAGAAATCTTTTGAATATAATAAGAATAGATGGGACAAAACCCATAAGGTTCACCAATTTAAAGTTGGAGATCAAGTTCTTATTTCTACATTTAATTTTACTAATTTATCAGGACCCAAGAAACTCAGGGACCCCTATGTTGGACCTTATACAATTAAAGCTTTACATGGTGCAAATGCAGTAGAAGTTATATTAACTGGAGAATTAGAAAGCAAACACCCCACATTCCCAGTTAGTCTAATCAAACCATTTATTCCTAATAATGATGATAAATTTCCTCTAAGGAAAGATAACATTAGAGTTCTGATACCTCCAGTAGAGAAAGACCAACTCATTAAAGTTAAGAAAGTTATACAACATAGAAAAATTAGAAAGAATAATGAAGATGTTAAACAGTACTTAGTCAGATATAGTGGATCCAAAGAGGATGAATGGCTTACAGCTGATCAGATCCCTGATTCAGAAAGAATTCTGAGACAATACAGAGTTGACAAAAGAAACCATTAAATTTTTTTAGTCAACCCTTTTTTAGAGGGAGGAAGTGTCAGCCACTGAGTACATATCACAGTACCTGACATGTACCACGTAACTGCAAAGATTATTAATTATTATTATCTCTAATAATAATTACTATTCTTATTAATTATTATTACTATTTATTATCATTATTTATTCTAAATAACTCCACGTAATATTAATTATTATTGTCCTTAATAATAATTACTATTCTGTAGTTATTATTATTATTATTATACCTTCATTATTATTACTTTAATATTAATATTATTAAAGTACATTAATTACATTAATTAATATAAATACTTTAATAATATATTCATTAATAAACTCATGAATAATTCTGGTTAAGATATGTACTCCTGTTATACAAGATACATAACTTGTAGGCCTTTGCCCCCCTGTCACGTGAAATAACCAGAGTAACAGATATCACTCTTTCCCCTCTGATTACGCCCACATTCCTTAACATTGGAATATTTCACGCATAAGATATGTAATTTAATATCTTATTAATAAAAGAACTTATTAATATTATAATAATTAATACTTATAAGATGTACCAATAATAAATGACATCATTATAAGTTGATAACTTTATTAATATTAATAACAGATCAATTAATACAAATGTCATGATGTGATCCAATCCCACTAAGGACTATTGATCAAAGATGTGTCCCATAACACAGCCTTAGTAGAAATCACATCATAAACATTAACAGATCCTCCCAAAAGGATCTGTCTTGCCCCTGAAGTTCCACAGTACCTCTCAGGTCATGGAAGCGCTCACAGTTCCCCCTTGAGGAGCTCTTACAATATATAAACAGACTGTAAACAGTTGTTTATCCCCCAGAGAATATTTAGAACACACCAGCACTGTCAGCCTCCCTGATGCCAAGGACAAGTCCTTCTAGCTACAGGTGGTGCAAGAATTTATGGAAAGAGTATATTCACTCTGGGTAAGGTACAATGTTACAATTCCCAAAAGATA
The DNA here is from genome assembly GCA_007896445.1 of Puccinia hordei. Taxonomy (NCBI): domain Eukaryota; kingdom Fungi; phylum Basidiomycota; class Pucciniomycetes; order Pucciniales; family Pucciniaceae; genus Puccinia; species Puccinia hordei. Next base: position 230,892 of record RDRW01000028.1, on the reverse strand, counting down.
TGGGGGAATTGTGACGTAACAATTGAGAGAAAAATAGGTTAATAATTATATTAAATAAATTTAATATAATTAAAAACCAGAGGGGCCTGATAAATCAGGGGTGGTTTAGATCCCTCTAAGGTATCTTACAAATAAATGCAGAGGATTTAGGTACCTGGAACACTGGGGCCTGTTGGAACAGGGGTGGTTTAATCCCAGGAATGGAAATGGGGGAATATCTTCAAGAAAAGGGTTATTACTTACTAGTAATAAACCTAGAGGGATCTTGGGGATATTCTGGGTGAAACTGGACAGTTTGAAGCGCTTGGATGGATGGATGGTGGAGCTTGATGGGCACTGTGAAGTTGTTGGGGAAGACAGGGCTAAAGAATAACTACTAAGAAGCTTACCAGACTGTGTTATAAAGATGTATATATATCTAATAAGAAGTGGGTAAGGTTGTTAGTGGGTATTGGGAAGCATGAGGAGCCTTCTTTGGGCGGTTGAAGAGCTCCTTAAATAGTCTTGAGTTCCCTCTGGGGACCCTGTGGGTGTTATTGGCCAACTTGTGGGATCTTTGGACCACATTTTGGCCATCTTTGCTTTCTTGGTGACGCTTCAGCAGCCCCTGCTTTGAATACACGTCACCAATTGATTTTATTATGATATTTATTATTTATTTATTCATTTATATTGAGGTACAGTCTGTAGTACATTAATACTATTAATACTAGTGGCTTATGAGTATTTATAATAAGCCACAGTATTGTCTGTACTGTTTGTTTATTCAATATGTTTTATTTAAATGTATTAATTATTAATATCATCCAATATAATTAATTATGTAGTCCCCAGTAATCTTTATTACATATGTAACATATGTAATGAGGTTACTGGGGCGTGTTTTTATGGATTTGGGGGTACCTGAGTGACTGTGGAGTCCGCGTGCCAAGCTGGGAGCCTGTAAGGGGCTTGTTGCTTGCGCGGGGGCTTATATCCCAACTTTGACGCGGGCTCTCAGTCACGCGGGTTGAACTTGAGGTTCTGCGGACTGCGGCACGCGGGGTTTGAGTAAAACACGGTGTATTTACACTATCTCCCCTAATTTACACAACACCTCATTTCCGTGACTGGAAATGGGGTTTAAGCATATGTGTATATATATATAAGCATAAATTGATGCAAGTTCCTTTTTATTAAAGGTACTTGCTAATTATTCTTTGCTAATTTACATAGTGAAGGAGTGAGAATTAGGGGTACCTGTGAGTGAGGTACCCTAGGTTAAATTTAGTGTAGATTCAGAATATCAAATAATATTCTAAATATTATTTGATATTCTATTTTTTTTATAATAATTTTGTGGTAAACTTGTGACAGGTTGCTCTGTCATAGTAGCAAGCTGACATTCCCTACCACCAAGATAAGTCTCCCGGAAAAAGGTAAGTTTAAGGTTATTTAAGGAAAAAAAAATTCAAGAGGACCTCTTGGATGCCCTGTAATTTCTCAGATGAATTGCTCCATCTGGGATATTATTTTCAGGTAACCATTCATCTTTGTCTGCTGATTGGTTCTTATATCTGACAAGATAAAGTCTTGTGTCTTTTCCCTGTATCCTCTCTTTTTTATCTTTCAGGATTTTATGTACTTTCAATTGTCCAGAAGGTGGGACCTCCATCAGGGGAACTGGTTGTTGAGTGACTGGTTCATCTTCAGTTCTAGATTGGTACTGTTTTACCAGACTGACTGGGAATACTGGGTGTTTTCTTGATAGTTCCTCTGTCAGTATGACTTCCACAGCATTTTTTCCATGAAGTTGTTTAATGGTAAAGGGACCTATAAAAGGGGGTTTTAGCTTCCTGCTACCTCCCAAGTTATTGAAGTTAATAGTGGATAAAAGGACCTTATCTCCTATTTTAAACTCAGGTTCTCTGTGGCTTTTATCCCATCTCCCTTTGTTGTATTCTACTGCTTCTTCCACGCATTTCTTAGCATGTTGTTGGGTCAGATCTAACATTTTCTTGAAATCTAGTGCTGTTGGATGCAGGTGGGGTAATTTATCATTCAAAGTATCTTTGGGCATGCGTGGTATCCATCCTCTTTCCAAGACATATGGAGCTTCTTTGGTGGAGGAATGTTTACTACTATTATAGGCAATTTCCAATGCTGGTAGTAGACTAACCCAATCATGAGTGTATCCATCATGATTCTTAAATTCAAATCCAAAGGAGCAGAATCTACGTAACATGTCTTCTAGAGTTTGTATCATTCTTTCTGCTAACCCATCAGTCTGAGGGTGATAAGCTGTGGAGAAAGCTAGTTTAGTACCAAGCATGTCATGTAGGTTCCTCCAAAATTCTGATGTAAATTTGGGGTCTCTATCACTAATTATAATTTTGGGTATACCTACATCAGCCATGATCCTATTCCAAAACAACAGGGCAACCTCCATGGCAGTATCATCTTTATGGTTAGGTATGAACCTGGCTCTCTTGGAGAATCTGTCTACAACTACTAGTACTGAGTTATATGAGAAGGATCCTCCTGGGGGTAGGCCTGTCACAAAGTCCATGTTTATGATTTCCCACTTGTCAGTTGGTTCAGATATTTTCTGCAGTAAGCCAAATCTTTTTCCAGTTTGCTTATTGCCTTTCTGACACGCATCACAAGATTTTATATAGTTGTGTACTTGTTCTTTCCAATTGATCCACCATGCTGTATATTTAATTCTCTCCACTGTTCTTTCTTCAGAAAAGTGTCCAGAATTAACATTATCATGGCATTCTTTCAGAATGTTATCAATTTGGGAAGGGTCACTTAGCACTAGTACACTTGAATGCCTATTCCTGAAATATAGAAGGCCATCTAGGAGACTGAACTTTCCAAGTTTATAATGTTTGGCTAATTCTTCTGGTAGACTGGCTATTAGTTCTGTTGAGCTGTTGTCATTTCTAAGTATGTCTACTAGTTTTAACAACTCAGGATTCTTGTCATAGCTATTCTGGACCTAATTCATAAAATGCATCATCTAAGTCACACACATGAATTCCTAGGATGGGAAATATGTCTTCATCTTCTGGGTCGTAAGCAGGATTATCTGGGTTATTAGGCAAGGCCCATCTACTTAGTCCATCTGCATTTTTGTGCTTGGCTCCTGATTTATGAATAATAGTCATATGTCCTCTATACTGTTGAATTGCAATTTGCCATCTAAGCATATGTCTATTAGGGGTCTTCATATTCATCAAGGTTCTCACAGCTGTGCAGTCAGTTACCACTAGGAAGTTAGATCCTTCAAGATAGTAATGTAACTTTTCCAGAGCCCAAACAAGTGCTAAACATTCCATTTGGCTTGCTCCATATTTCTTCTCAGTACTTTTGATTTGTCTTGAGATAAATAGAATGGGTTTCTCTGCAGGTTTATCCTCTATTATGAACTCCTGATGAAGGGCTGCTCCTAGACCATCTAAACAAGCATCAATATACAGTATAAATGGTTTAGTATAGTCAGGTTGTGCTAAAACTGGTGCAGTGGTAAGGAGTCTCTTTAACTCTTCGTAGTTTTGTACTCTATCATAGGTCATTTCAAATATTGTATCATGATTACAGAGTGCGTAGAGGCTTTTACTTACATTTGCAAAGTTGGGGACATGTTGGCGGTAATAACTACAGAAACCTAGAAAGGACATAATTTCTGTTCTGTTCTGAGGCATGGATTTCATTAAGACTGCTGCCACTTTGTTCTGGTCTATAGCCAGGGAAAGACCTGAGACTACTCTTCCTAGTGCTTTAAGTTCTCCATATCCAAAGTTACACTTTTTGATGGACATTTTTAACCCTGCTTGTGTGGCAGTTTGGAGTACTATATTGATCTTTTCTAGGTGAGTTTCCCAGTCATCAGAGTAAATGATGATGTCATCTATGTATACCATCATCCAGTTTTGTCTAATGAATGAGCCAAAAATGGAATCCATCATTCTTTGGAAGTGTGATGGCGCATTCTTTATGCCAAAAGGCATTCTGAGGTATTCAAAAATCCCTAGGTGACATATAATCCTCAGGAATTTCCTACTCTCAGGAGCTATGGGGATCTGATGGAACCCTTTCAGTACATCCATAGTGGTGATATACTTGGCCTTAGATAAGTTGTGTAATGAATGGTCTATCCTGGGAATAGGATAGTAGTCAGGTCTGGTGTAGTTATTCAGAGCACGGAAATCTCCCACCATTCTTGACTTTTCATTATGCCAGGCAATTATTACAGGTGTGGTGACTTCTACCTGTTCAATTATGTCCAACTTTTCTCAGGACTTTGAGTTCTTGTAGCTCTTTGATGTGTGTTTCCAGAGCTTCTCTTGATTTGGGGCTGGAGGGGTAGGGTGGTCTCCTCAACTGTGGGGGATAAGGTTTGTCAATATTAAGTTCCAATTTCATGTCATGGCCCTTGATGTTACCAATTGGTTCTTCTGTAGTGCAGAAAGCTTCTTTATGTTCAAAACAAGTTTTCAACACATCCATCTTCTGTTTCTCATTTAGTATGTCACTGACAGCAGCTTGTGATAAGTATTCTTTCTGGAAAGATAGTAGATCTTCTTGGATTTCAACATTGTTAATGGCCTCTGGTATCTTGATGTTAATGTTGCAGATTTGGAATTTTCTTTTCCAATCACCACCAATAGTGTAGAATCTATCTTTACTCTGGAAAATATCTATACCATACATACAGAAAGCATCATTACCTAGGATCAGGTAATCACAGACTGCATCTTGTAACACTACAAATTCAACAGATAACCTAAGAGATCCTTTAGAGTGAGGAAATATTAGAGGTATGGATACTACTCCAGTAGGTTTCATGGCTGAGTTGCAACTACTGAACTTGGCTTTTGGCATGGGCATTAAGTTATCTCTCCATCTGGGGTAACATTCATCTAGAAAGGTACTACTGGCACAAGAACAGAAAGCTCCTACGTCAAGGAGGACTCTTATTTCTTTGTTGTCAAACAAGACAGTAGTATAACTAGTTTTCCCCATGGTGTAACTCATACCAGCTTCAGGTTTATTGGTGAGTAGCTTTGCGTCAGATATATGGCCAACCTTCATGGAGGGATCCCATCTTTGTGGTAAATTAGAGTCACCATGTATAGCATTAATGGATAATTCATCCCCAATGTCAGCTTGGATAACTGAGATTCTCATCAAGTCTTCTTCAGCTGGTTCATTCATGACTATTTCAAACTGGGACTGGGTATCTTCTTCAGTTTCTGATGGGGTGTTCATTACTACCATATTTACTCTTTTACGTATATTGGTACATTCATTTTTCCAATGACCCTTTTCTCCACACTTGAAACATTCAGGAGTAGCAGTTTTCTTGGGTATTTCAGTTGTGGGGTTAACCTTTGTGGATTCTTTTTGGAACTCTTTTCTCTCAGGGATGTTATTCCTGGTGTACTTCTTGTTCCATCCATTAAGGACTACCATTTCATTTAATACACTGCTGAATTCTGTCAGGTCTACATCTAGTGAGGGGAATCTACATCTCATTATACTCTCAAGATTTCCTTTACATTGGCTCAGTAATCTGTTGTTGGCTTCTTCATCTGAGACTCTGTCATACACACATTCAATCCTTCTTCTTTGTTTCAAACACCATTCAGAAGCTGTTTCTGTGGTTGGATCAAAGTAATCCTTTTCAAAGGCTTGGCGCTTTTCATTTTTCCAAATTCTGGTGCCAAACTGGGCTTTGATTAATTCTTTCCACACTGACCAAGATTGGTGTCCTACAGCTTTACTTTTGGTAATAAACCAAGTAGAAGCCATTCCTTCAAAGAGTACAGTAAGTCTTGAAGTGATGACTTCATCATCAGCTTGGTAAGTCCTTACTATGTGATCAATGTATTCTATGAAACTCATGTGGTCATATTCTCCTTTACCATCAAACTTGGGCCAATCTTTTAAGGGGGGCATAAGTTTGTGTATAGCAGTCATATCAGAGTTTCTGTAAGGTGTGGACATTCTGGTATCTTTGGTCATAGGTCTATTCTGCATAAAAGGATTGTTATACCTAGGTTGGGCACTATTGGTATTGAGGGCGCTATGTTTTTCTTGAGGGACAATGTTGGGACTCAAGTATTGGAGATTCTTATAAGGATTATTTTGTTTCTCCTCTCTGTTGTTATAATAATTAGAATTAATATTGATGTGAGGAGCTTCATCTCTGTCAAGATACGTGGTGGGTTTACTGTCAGGTACCTTGTCACCATACTTATTCCAATTGTTTGTTGCTTGATTAACCATCTCTTCTTCACTGTATGAGCTGCTGGGTCCTTGAGGCTCGTGGTATTGGGGGTTTACTTTCTCCTCTTTCAAGGATTCTATACCTGAGATGATAGTTGTTAATTTTGAAATTACATTGTCTTTTAATTTCAATGATTCAATTTCAGAAGTAAGGACAGATAATTTGTTGTTCACTTGTTCTTCTAGTTTCTCAAATTTTGTATTAAAATTGTTATTCAGATTCATGATCAAATCTTCTAATTTATTGTTATTTGTTTCATCCTTTTTGAGGGAATTAATAACATACTCTGCCATTGTAACTTGGGAAGTTTGCATTTCTTCAAGAACATCTAAAGTATCATTAGTATTTTTGTTGATTTCTTTTGTTATTACTTTAAGATTCTCACTGGTTTTGTTAAGTTCCATCAACATTTCACTATGATGTACGGGTAACTCAAGGGGCAAAGGTTTGTCCAGTGTTTGCAAAACTCTCATGGTACGCGCAGTAATATTGTCTTTAATTTCTTCTAAGCTTGTATCTATTTTATTAATAATTATCTTTAGATTTGCTTCATTATTAATATCTAAAGTGTTTAAATTATTATTAAGGGCTTCAATAGAATCAAACAAGGAATGTATTACAGAGGGTGCTAATCTATGTTCTTGTAGAGATTGGCCGCAATCAGAAGGAGATCTGTGGCCTTCTTCCACTTGACTGGGTCGTCGAAGTTGATGGAAGAGGAGCTTTTGTTCTTCCCTTTGTCTATTTTCTTGAACTTCAGGGTGTTCTTCTTGGGCGGCGCGGGGAAGTGGATCTTCTTTTCCTCCCAAGGGTTCCAACCCTTTACATAGGCCTCTATCTCGTCGTTGGGGATCAACTTCTGGAGAGCCTTCTGACTGTCTTGCGCCGTAGTCAGCAAGGCTCTCAGCTCTTCTGTAGGCCCCTGCCTTAAGGAGGCTTGGCACTGTTTCCAAATGGAAACGTGCTCTTTCACCCGGTGTCTGATCTGTTCTTCTTTCGAGAGGACCTGGATTTCCGGGGTGGAAGGGGGTTTCTGGGTAGCTGCCAACGAATCTGGGGGTCTCTCGTCGACGTCCATGGGGGTTTCTGCTTCCGTTTGAGGAGGCGGGAGCTCTTGGGGCGTCACTGAGAGCTCTTGGGGAGTTGGGGTGGCCTCCGGCGTGGCTGGGACAGGGCCTTTGCGCGCTATGTTCGTCATCTGTAGGTTCTTGACGCGCTGGTGCAGTTCCTTGGCCGCCGCGAGTTCTTGTTGGACAGGGTAGGAGACCTCGAAGTTCTGGTTTGGTCGACCTGGTGGATTTAGCCATTATAAGTTATCTTTATTATGTATTTTTATATGTAAGAAGTACTTACTTGGCTGGTTTTCCGCGTCGACGGTGGGAACAGTCTCTGTTTGGGTGGGGTTTTCAAAGGAAGCCACTGAAAGGAGATGTATGTTAGATTCGTGATTGAAAGAGTTGAGAAAGAAATGGTACTCACTTCTTTCTTGATATCTTTCTTTAGATATACTAGCTCTTTTCAATTTTAACGCTCTCAAGTAGTTATGGAGGGTTATTTTGGCCTCGAGGTTTCTTTCCTCTCTCAAATGAGAGTGGTATGCGGCGAGAATGAGGCGGTCTTCTTGGGAGAGGAGATCCCAGTCTGTAGGACGGTAGTTCCTGATTTCTTCCTCCTTTTTTAGGCGAAGAACTCGAAGGTAGTGTTGAATTAGAGTGGCGTTTTCTTGAAGGTTCACTGTACGCGCCGCAGATAAAAAAATTAATTGTAAGTATGTAATACTGTAATTTTGTTAGAATTTTTTATTAGTATGTATTTTTAATTGTGTATTTTTTAGAAAAATTGAAACTTACGGTTTTGTTATTTTAATTTTGTGGGTTTGGTTTTTTTTTTAAAAAAATGGAAAGCAAAACAGTTTTTTGTTAGTTTTTTTGAATTTTATAGGATGAGGTATATATGAAAATGATGATTTTTTATTGGTTTTTTATGTGTATATTTTTATATAAAAAAAATAAAAATTACGGGTTTTTTTATTTCAAAAATAAATTTGAAACTTTTCCCGGCCAGACCCCCAATTGTCAGCCTCCCTGATGCCAAGGACAAGTCCTTCTAGCTACAGGTGGTGCAAGATTTATGGAAAGAGTATATTCACTCTGGGTAAGGTACAATGTTACAATTCCCAAAAGATATGGGGGAATTGTGACGTAAAAATTGAGAGAAAAATAGGTTAATAATTATATTAAATAAATTTAATATAATTAAAAACCAGAGGGGCCTGATAAATCAGGGGTGGTTTAGATCCCTCTAAGGTATCTTACAAATAAATGCAGAGGATTTAGGTACCTGGAACACTGGGGCCTGTTGGAACAGGGGTGGTTTAATCCCAGGAATGGAAATGGGGGAATATCTTCAAGAAAAGGGTTATTACTTACTAGTAATAAACCTAGAGGGATCTTGGGGATATTCTGGGTGAAACTGGACAGTTTGAAGCGCTTGGATGGATGGATGGTGGAGCTTGATGGGCACTGTGAAGTTGTTGGGGAAGACAGGGCTAAAGAATAACTACTAAGAAGCTTACCAGACTGTGTTATAAAGATGTATATATATCTAATAAGAAGTGGGTAAGGTTGTTAGTGGGTATTGGGAAGCATGAGGAGCCTTCTTTGGGCGGTTGAAGAGCTCCTTAAATAGTCTTGAGTTCCCTCTGGGGACCCTGTAGGTGTTATTGGCCAACTTGTGGGATCTTTGGACCACATTTTGGCCATCTTTGCTTTCTTGGTGACGCTTCAGCAGCCCCTGCTTTGAATACACGTCACCAATTGATTTTATTATGATATTTATTATTTATTTATTCATTTATATTGAGGTACAGTCTGTAGTACATTAATACTATTAATACTAGTGGCTTATGAGTATTTATAATAAGCCACAGTATTGTCTGTACTGTTTGTTTATTCAATATGTTTTATTTAAATGTATTAATTATTAATATCATCCAATATAATTAATTATGTAGTCCCCAGTAATCTTTATTACATATGTAACATATGTAATGAGGTTACTGGGGCGTGTTTTTATGGATTTGGGGGTACCTGAGTGACTGTGGAGTCCGCGTGCCAAGCTGGGAGCCTGTAAGGGGCTTGTTGCTTGCGCGGGGGCTTATATCCCAACTTTGACGCGGGCTCTCAGTCACGCGGGTTGAACTTGAGGTTCTGCGGACTGCGGTACGCGGGGTTTGAGTAAAACACGGTGTATTTACACTATCTCCCCTAATTTACACAACACCTCATTTCCGTGACTGGAAATGGGGTTTAAGCATATGTGTATATATATATAAGCATAAATTGATGCAAGTTCCTTTTTATTAAAGGTACTTGCTAATTATTCTTTGCTAATTTACATAGTGAAGGAGTGAGAATTAGGGGTACCTGTGAGTGAGGTACCCTAGGTTAAATTTAGTGTAGATTCAGAATATCAAATAATATTCTAAATATTATTTGATATTCTATTTTTTTTTATAATAATTTTGTGGTAAACTTGTGACAGGTTGCTCTGTCATAGTAGCAAGCTGACAAGCACAGTACATACCTTAGAGTTATTTACCTTGCTTAGTTCCCCATTCTCCAACAATCCCCCAATTCTGGATAATCTATAGTTTAATACTGTTATTACCTCAAGAATTGGCCACAACCTACCTTCAATAAGGTAGAAAACCACGAACCCAAGTGAGTACCTCCTTGGATGCCTATTAATACTCTGTATTGATTTGGATGCGCCTAATTAGAGCAATTAGAGCAAGCCTCTCAGACAAGACTTACTGATTGAGGAAGTACCTTTTTACAGGACTTAAACCATTACCCAAACCACTTTAAATCATCAACCTACCTTAGTTACAACCCATAACCACGGTTAGTTCCACACCCAGGCTGACAATGTTGAAGATATGGAGAAGAGAGAAGGGAAAGGTGAAGTAGTGATGAAGCTGATAGTGATAGGGTTACTAGGACTAAAGATATCTGAAGAAGTTAGGCCACTGTTGGGACACCACTTGTGGAACTACTCAAAGGGCAGAATCGAGCTTGGAAGGGATATGTATAACTACACTAGTACTAATGTAGGTTATGACAAAGGTGCTGATATAAGAGCTGCCTTCCTGACTAATGCTAAGGGGATGAGTGTAACACTAAGAATAAAATAAATGGTGTGGCTAATTTATATCTACTCTTAGAAGACTAATACTAATGTGCTTGTTTACCACACACACCAGGTGAGAGGGATGGATAAGGGGGGATGAGATGTATAAAGTATATGTAATATAAGTATAATAAGAGGCAAGGGTTTGTAGCTTTGGAGTCAAGGTGGGTCAAGAAAGAGAGAGGGGCAATCTTCTTATATTGAATCTAAACTGATATTTATATTGATATATTTATAGGTTGATGGTGACTTCTACTATGTATGTATACTAGTTTATGGGATCTGTAATGCTGGTATATGTTGGGGGGATATTTAGTAAGTCAGGGGTCCATAAGGGAACAAGAGGGAGGAACAGGTGTCCTTATATATCTGAGAGAGAAGATGAGCCATCAGGCTAGAGAAAGGAAACAACCAGGCTATGACATGTAGCTGGTGGGAAAGGAAAATATGACAGATGAAGTAGAATAGACAGTGACACATATGAAATGGTCATGACAGTGACAGATGAGTAGTGGAAAGGTAGAGTTTATGTATATGATGTAATATGTTATGTAGTATATAATGTGTAATATTTATTATGTATTTTGGTTGTGAAAATATATCTAATTATAATATGTACTTATTGTATTCTATACCTTGCTTTATACTATAATTTGCTTGTATTATTCTGAGTTTGCCTGTAACTCTTGAACTATGAGGAATTTGGGGGTAGTTTTAGTGGGTGACTAGGGTTAAAATGGGGTGTAGAATCTGATTATGAAATGGTAACAGTGAATATATGTAAGTTTTGGGATTTATGAGTATTTATTTGTAAGTGAATGTGATTTATTAGTGGTAAATAGTCTTGGAAATTATAGTAATGATGTGGAATGGATCACCACACCGTCTGAACAGATGAGTGACGGTAAGTAGCCGAGTTTCTTCTTCTCACTTTCCAACAAGGAGATCAGCACGTCTGCTGTGTTGTCCTTTTTGACAAGGGGAAAGCCAGCGAGATAGCCGGAGAAATTGTTGACCACAGTCAAGATGTAGTTTGTCTTGATCTTTGATTCTGGAGTTATGGGACCAATCAGGTTGAGGTGTAGACGTTTGAAGACCTTCATGGTAGGTCTGGATTCAAGACTGAAGGGTTGTTTTGAGATCTTCGCTAGGATGCACGATTTGCACTCGAAGTTAGCCTTTTCACTAGCCGAGATTCTTTGATTGATGAAAGAGTTGATCCGTGGAAGTGATGCATGACCGAATTTTTCGTGAGTGACCTTGATTGGTTCAATTGCTGGACTGCTGAAGAGAGCAAAGTTGACATTGGCTCTGACTTTGTCTGGATTGCTGACTGAGTACATGTTGTTGATGATTTGTCCTCCAAATAGATTGATGCCGTCTTTGACAACGGAGAATTTCCCGCCTCTTGCTTGGATTGAGCAGTTCTTTCCGTCTAAGATGCCGGGGCTGATGAGGTTAACTACAATGTCGGGAACGTAAAGACATCCTTCAAGGGCAATCTTCTTGTTTCCCCACTGCAAAATAACTCTTCCCATTCCCTTGATCGCGAGATTTGCGCTTTCCTTTCCTGTTTTGATAACATCGAAATCACCAAGCTCTAAGTGATTGAAGTAGCGGCTGTCGTTGAACACATGTGAGGAGGAGCCACTGTCAAGAATGATCCTTGACTTAAGGTCGCCATTGTTGATCCATAGCGTAATGAGGGACATGAAAAAGTTAGATTTCTTCAACGATTCCTTCCCGGCTTCCCATTTGGTTTGTGCTTCTCTCCACCATTCAGGTGCTTTGTTGGGGTGTAGATGCCAACAGGAGTCTGCTGAATGATTCTCGTCCTGATTTGGATTGTGGAAACCCGTCTTGCAGCGCTTGTGACCAGTGCCGGTTTGATTTTGCTCATTTCTAGATTGACTTTTTCCGGCCTTGTTCTTGTTTGAGTAGAGAGAAGTTTGAGAAGAGGGAGTAGCGTCTTTAATTTTGGCTCGGCTTTCATTGTTGAATTGCGTCAGATGATTGCACACAAATTGCACAGAGAGATCCTTGTCCGAGTGCATAATTTGTCGCTTGAGAGACTGGAGGGCATTGGGAAACTTGAATAGAATTAGGTACGCCAGGATGTCCTGAGGAAGATCAATCCCGACGTCCACGAGCTTTTTGATGGAAACTTTGATGTCTGTGACGAATCCCTCGACAGCATCCTCCTTGAATCCAAGGTACAACAATTCGTTGAAGATCCTTGCACGATTTGGGGCTTGTGATGAAGCAAACCTGTCCTTGATCGCATTCCAGAGCCGTTTTGCCGAGTTTCTGTTGTCTGCTGTAACTACGTTGTTGTGAGTTACACTGTTGATCTTTGAGATGACAAGAAGGTTCAATTCTGCATTCTCGTCCGGTGTTAGAGCTACATCATCTGAGTCCAGTTTGGTGAGTACCCGGAGCTGTAACAACGCGGACATCTTATCCATCCAGATGGAGTAATTCTCTTCCGTCAGTTGCGGAATCGTGTCTAGAGATGATTTGAGCATGGCTTGACGGAAACCGTCATTGACAGCTGGGTTTGCCATGGTTATCGAAGTCCCAGCCAATTCCACTTGTTCGATTCTGCTGGCCCTTTTTCTTCCACATCGGTCGTAGGCTTTTAACCGTAAAGGATTTTTGATCTGTGAATTGATTACTAAAAAGAGCCAGCAACTAAAAGAAGGAAAAATTAGACTAGAGATTGAAAGATAGAAGACTGAATAAAATGATGAATGAGAAAACCAACAATTTGGAGTCAAGTGGTGAGAGTTAATTAAGAAGGAAGACACGAGAGATTGAGCAGAAGAGATAGAAGGGATAAAGACTGAAAGTATCATAGGTTAGTTGAATGATTAGTGTAATGAGAAGTTGAGCAAATCTCACCAGGCAGACAGAAAGGACAAAGATAAAGATGAGAGGAGGAAGGAAGGAAAGAAGAAAGAAGGAAAGATATAGAGGGGTGAGTTGTGATTGATGAGGGTGTTGATTGAAGTCGAGTTGAGTGTTGAGGTTGAGGAGTTGATTGATCTTGAGGTTGATGAGGGGAACTGAAGAGAGTGAAGAGAAAGCGAGGAGTAGATGAAGAGGGAGATATCTGTGACAGGTCTGTGATTTCTACAGAGCTTGGGTTGGGTCCATCTGGTTGAGGAGTCAAACCGGTCGAGCGAGTTGATCAGGTTGCCCATTGAGTCATCTGCCGCGCTGATCATCCGTGACAAGGCACCGGGCAATTGATCTTGAGTTGCAAACATCACATGGAATTAATCAAAGACTAACATCTATGGGGGGTAAGTTGCTAGGTGTGAGTTGACTGACCCTGAGTCAATCCAAGCTACCTGGACGGCGAGGAAAAGCCTTGATCTTGTTGCGACTGACATCGAGTATTTCCAAGGATGGCATTTGAGTGAGCTGTGTTTTGTTGTTGCTGTTGATGATGATGGATGGTAGAGATTCTTGACCAGCTTGATTAACTGAGGATAGCCAAGACTGGGATGATGAGGATCTATAGAGATGGGTTGATTGATTGAGGATGAAAAGACATCTCCAAGAGGTGTGATGATTGCTTTGTTCAGGTGAGGTGTGATGAGGTGTAAATATTCCGGATTAGGAAGTGACAGATTTGGATGAAATACCAGGGTTTTTTTGATATTGTTGTTTTCAAAACCCATTTGGTTTTTAGCTACCCCGTTTTGACTACCCGTTGATTAGAAATTGTGGATTTGGCAATTTCTAATCAACGGGTTTTAATTGTGGATTTGGTCATATTTGATACCCCCTAATAAATAAAATCAAAATAAATACAATCAAAATAAATAAAATAAAAATAAATAAAATCAAAACAAATAAAATAAATAAAAATAAAAATAAATAAAATCAAAATAAATAAAATCAGAACAAAATAAAAATAATTCAACATAAAATCAAAATAAAATCAACATAAAATCAAAATAAAATAACATAAAAATATATTACCAACATAAAATCAAAATAAAATCAAATAAAGATAAAATCAAATCAAAATCAAACATAATAAAATCAAAAAATAAATAAAATCAACACACAACAAAATAAATTAAATTAAATTAAAAATCAATCAAAATAAATCAAAATAAATTAAGAACTACAAATATAATTTTTTTCAACAAATCTTTTTCTGTCCACACTCAAAAACTTTGAATTCCAATCCAAAAAATAATAATACAATAAACAAAAAACAACAAAACAACAACAAAAAAACATTCTACCAAGTCTTGATCATTTTCTGTACACCCAAAATCACAAATAAAATATGTGATGAAATCTGAAACAAAATACTTGATAAAATCACAAATAAAATACTTGGTACATTTTCTAAATTGAATCATCAAAATTTGTCTTTTCCACATTATAAAACCTAAATTTCTTTAAAGATGAACTTCAAGTTTGATTACAGGGGAAGAGCTTATGAAACCAAAGGACAAGAACAGGAAAGAGCTGCTAACTTTCAGCTATGTGTATGAAACACTGGCACAATTTTGATAAAAATGCCAGGTACTATCACTGTGCTGAAAGTTTATCTGATTAATAATTACTATTATTCTCTCTATAGTGCCCAAACTATGCACAGAGGATAAACTAAACTTTGTTTTGATTGTCTTATTTGATTTAACAATTAGTCAATCAGGAGAAGACTAACAGCTAAACGTATAGGTTTGGCTATCTTTGTTTCTTTTTGAGAGTGTAACAATATAAATTGTTACTAAGCAGCTGGGAAACACTTGAGCAGGTTGGCTACTGTCAGAGGTGGTAGTCTGGAAGCAACTGCTTTTTAAGGAAAGCTTCAAGGTCTAAGATGAGCAAGTTCTAAGGTGACTTGATAACTATTCCAGTAAAGAAGGTGGGTTGGATAACAAAAGGGATAACACTACTCTATAATTAGGAGGAGAATATTCAGGGAACTTACTACTGTGGTATTGGGTGAATATGCTGAGGATCTAATCCCAGGCCAGGAAATTGCCTCGTTTTATATTCTAGAGGTCTTCAGGGCAAGGTTCTAGAATGTTGGTGTATATTCTGCTCTAATGTATTACAATTCAAATGAACTATGATGCAATGGTAATTTTATTGCATTGAGCGCAGTATTTTCTATGTCCCCATGACCTTATGAAATGTATATATAACCAATCACATCATGGGCCAATTCATTTAATAGAACAATACTGGGAAATTACCATGCACTTGGGTAATTTCTCTCTTATTCACATAATTTTATTACTCTTATACTTATGCAAATATCCTTATTGTTTCCCAGCTATTTTGAAAATAATTTCTAATTCATAAGTTATACTTTTTATTCCCTTTTCTTCAAGTATATTTCTTATATGATACCTTGAAGGAGTAGGAATTTAGTGGTGGTTTGAGTGAGCTACCCCACTTTTGATATTCTGAGTTGATTGATATAATAATATTTAATGATCTGTTATTATTTGCAGTAGTACTACAGTATTTTCATTGTATTTTACAGTTTAGCCAGTTCTTAGGATACTCTGGAGTATCTCTAACGCTGACACTAATCAACAACAACAATAAAGATTTTATCATAGCCAAAGACTTGGTGTTGATGGAAATGTGAATCACTCTAAAAATTATATAGTCTGAAACTTCCATCAACCTTAATTCACAACAAAACTTTCTCCCACATCTTCCATAATAAATCAACAATCCACAACCATGATATTTCCCACTCTCAAAACTTTTGGGACCCTTTTCACAACCTGAACCACCTTCTCACCTCACCATAGAATACCGCACAGTCAACTCCTAGAAGATCACCTTTTGGGCTTGATAAAATCAGATTAGGATGTGACAATGAAGAGCCCAAAATTTTATCCAATCCATACAATAATTTTTTGATTGTGGAAAACTTCAGTGCTTCAGAAAATTTGGCAAAAGTGGCTTCAGGAAACAGAATTGGTGAATTGGTTGCCATAACTCACATCCCATTCATATCTGACCCTGAAGAGACTGTACCCCCTTAAATCTCATACAAACCCAGTTTCCTATTAATCTTGCTTTTTGTCTCACAATCAAAAATTCTTAGGGACAGACCATTGGGCATGTCGGTTTTGTGCTTCTTGAACCTGTTTTTAGTCATGGGCTGCAGTCACACAACAAAGGTTGTAATTCCTCCGGTCACACAACAAAGGTTGTAATTCCTCCGGTCACACAACAAAGGTTGTAATCCCTCAGCCAGAATCTGGCCCTCCTTCATACCAAACTTGGAACATTGTTTACAAAGAGGTTCTCCCACGTGTTCAATCACAGTGATATATTTCATGTTTTTTTTTGCTATTTGGCCTGTTTTTTTTTTTTTTGATTTATTTCTTTTTCTTTTTCTTTTTCTTTTTCTTTTTCTTTTTCTTTTTCTTTTTCTTTTTCTTTTTCTTTTTCTTTTTCTTTTTCTTTTTCTTTTTCTTTTTCTTTTTCTTTTTCTTTTTCTTTTTCTTTTTCTTTTTCTTTTTCTTTTTCTTTTTCTTTTTCTTTTTCTTTTCTTTTTCTTTTTCTTTTTCTTTTTCTTTTTCTTTTTCTTTTTCTTTTTCTTTTTGTTTTATTCTTCTTTCATTTTTGTGTCATCTGATGGTTTTTCACTTGGAATTTATGTAATTTCACCATAATTCTTTTTGGTAATTCCCCCCCCCCAAAAAAAAACACCCACTCTAAATACAATTCACCTCGAGTCCCCAAATTTGGGGGCTTTGCCCTTGTATATATATAAACATACATTGATGTAAGTGCCTTTTATTTTGAAAGGTACTTGCTAAATCTTTAATGCTAGTTTACATAGTCAAGGAGTAGGAATTAAGGGTACTTGGGAGTGAGGTACCCTTAGTAAACTTTAGCGTAGATCCAGAATATCAAATAACATTCTAACTATTATTTGATGTAATATATTTATATGTGTATTTTTATTTTATTAATATTTTCCAATGCTTGTGACAGGTTGCTCTGTCATAGTAGCAAGCTGACACCCTAATTGTGAATTGAGCTGCAGTATTCCCCCAAATCCTATACCCTGTTGACCCCCGCAGTTGATAGTTGCCCCTGGTTCTGCCCTGCTTCTTCTGCCCCCACTCCTTTTGAAGTCCAATTTACCCAAGCCCCATGGCTCCACCTGGTCCGGCCGTTGTTGCACATACTCTAGCAGCCTTTGCCCACCAAAACAATGCCCGCGCCAAAGATAGTGTCAGCTTTCTGTACTCTACTCCACTTATTGTGGCGTGTACAGTAAGGACTAAAGAATTATTTTACACTTAAAAAGTGTAATGAAGCAATATCCAATAAGAACAATTACTTAAGTGTTTATAAAAACACTAAGTATCAAAAAACAGGTTATAAACCTGCTGCCAAAACTTCTATTAAGGGATTTAAATCCTAGAAGGGCTAACCAGATTGATACACGGTTCATCCAATCCAATTAAAGATAATTAATTGATTGGGGGGGGGGGGAATTTGGTTGAGGAATTTTAACTAATTAAGATAGTATATAAATAAAGGCCAGTCCTCCTTACTTACAGGAGAAGGTGAGCGCCTTTTTAGCTTATAATAAGCCATCTAGTGTGTGTTAAAATTGATGGGGATGTAATCTTCATTTTAGTGAAGAAAACTCCTTCTTAAATAATAAAATAATTATTATTTCACAAGCTTCTTGGAAGAAGTGATCAGGGCAAGATCACCAAGGGGAACTGAGCACCCTGTTCGTGATCTGATGTGAAAAATGGTGTCATTCCTATGTGGAATTACCCCATAATTATTTCACAATAAATTGCTTAGTGGGAAATAATTATTTCAACATTAAATAATTATTTCACTAAGGAGTACTTGTGAATAAATTTTCTAGGTACCAAGGCTTGGAAAAGCGCTTGCCCTGAGTGATCAGTAATTTAAAATCACATGTACTTATGTATTTAATACATACTACATAAGTTATGTAATTAAATACATATGTAATCTTATAGTATATATTACTATGGGTTATGCTGGGATTTTCCAGGATTTTCAAGGAAAAAACTATACCAATAAATGGTTCTTTATCCATTTATTGCGTGTTTGAAAATTAATTTGCCAAGGATTTTCTTTAATTAAATTTCCTTGGATTTTTGATAAAAAAATAGGTATAATTTTATTATTCTATTTTATGTGTGGTCATGAGTGTGGCGTGAACACAGAGCCTTATGTATCAACCAGATATTTCTAGGCTTGTTCTTAACTGTTAGATTATATACCAATTGTTGAAACAGTTAAGTATAATTTCTGTTATAATCAGAAAATCTAGTAAAATAAATAAATAAAATAAAAATAAAATAAAATAAAATAAATAATAATATAATTAAATATTATTAATTATTCAGCTTGCAGTTTCAAGTGTTACATAATGTATGTAATATCTTGGTGGCTGAAAAATAGAATGTTGCATTCTGCACCCACGTGCATTTCTCCGCAAATTGTCTGGTGAAATTTGGTATGTACCTCCTTCCTCAGTCTCTGCTGAGCCCCCAGTTGCGGGGTCAGCCGCAGTGCTTCACTGCCTGTATATAAATACTCTCCCAGCAGACTGACTGACAACGCTTGAAGTACTGGGTGAAAGAGGCCTTTTGTTGGTTAGAGTGGTGAGCTGTAACTTGCTGAATACTTGATGATCTGAGTTGGTGGTTCTGGGGTTCTTGAGTTTGTGTATCCTACCTGAAACAGGGGATAAACCAAATTCAAAAAACTGCAAGGTTTCATTATGTAATATGGTGTATACCTATGGTTGGCTGACATTCTCTCACTTACTCAATAATGGATAAGTCTAAGAAGGAGTGGAGCAATTGGAAAGTTTTCAGTATGGAACAAAGTCAAACTTAAGTGAGGAATCAGGATCTGAATTCAAAACAAGGCTACAAATTGACATTAAAAAGATATGGGAAGTTTGTGACTAAAATAAGGAGATAGGAAAGACTTGAGGTCAGCTGTGCTGGCTCTGAGGCTGACAAGCACTCAAATGCAAGTTTCATCATCAACACTGTTCAAAAATAATTGCTTGTTTAACTGAAGGAACACAGATATCATGTTGGAGTGAATTAGGGCCACAAAAGGATAACACAGAGGTCTTGGTGATGAGTTTGTGGAAACATGATTCATTGCATAGGAAAATTCAAAGACAAGAATGAAGAGGAATAAAAGAAAAAATGAAAGATGGCAGTTGAGCTAGCTTTGTTTGCAGTGGGAAGGGTGTGAAATTACAGCAATTTTTTTTTCATAAAATCAAAACTTAATTTGCATTCTTGAGCTAAACTGTTTTTTATTAAATGATTTTGGGTTCTTCCCAGTCCTTATTAGGTAATTCTCAATTGGTTTGAAGCATCAAGAGGGTGAAGAAATTTTTGTTCAAATTCATATGCTCAAA
Organism: Puccinia hordei; assembly: GCA_007896445.1. Classification (NCBI taxonomy): domain Eukaryota; kingdom Fungi; phylum Basidiomycota; class Pucciniomycetes; order Pucciniales; family Pucciniaceae; genus Puccinia; species Puccinia hordei. The sequence continues at coordinate 210,982 of RDRW01000028.1, read as the reverse complement.
ATATTCATTCTTCAATTCCTGTTGTTTCACACTTTTTTTAAAAGTGATTTTTCATATATTAATTTCAGGGTTTTTTCAGAATTTTAGCTTTTGTTCCTACATATCCATCTATTGAACTTCAACAAACTAACCATTTCCCCAAAGATAATTATATCATACTTGTATTTTCTGAGTAGACTTGGCTATATTTTCATGAGATAACAGCCATTACCTGGGATTACTGGGGCTTTAATGTGTTGAGGTTTCCTGACTTTGTTTTTTCTCTCCTGTTCTCCAGCTGCTTCAAACCTTTCTATCACATGTAAGATTCTTCCAAATTCAGTAGTGTAGTGCCCAAGAGCAGAAGACTTGCAAGGTGCCTTTCCTCACCCTTCTGAAACCTTATCACAAAAGCCTCTGTGTTCAGCTGTTCTAGCCCAGCCTGCGGTTTACATGTGGAAGCTCTAAGGAAGCTGGTGGTGTTACTTCAACCTTTCTCAAAGGGTGAATCCACCAAGCTTCAATGCACAGTCACTGTGCATGTGGCACAGTGACTGTGCCCAAACAGCTGCATATTTAAATGGGTGGAGATACAATGGTAGCTTGGTTTGAGCATGCTGCATCTCAACTGCTGGCAGTTGATCCAGATATTCTTGCAGTGTCCAAGGGTAACAAAAAAAATTTGAAACAGGATTAACATGGAGTAATAGAAAAAAATTCACAAAATATGCAGAGAAATGGGGTTTTGTTGGTCACAGATTTGGTTTCAATCAGCCATAAAACCATGGATAAGTGCCCAAAATCCAAATTTTATTTTTTGAGGTGCTTATGGTAACAAATCATCAATTAGAAACAGAAAAAACACAAACACACAATCAATACTTTGAGCTCAAATAATTTTTCAATAGGGGGGTAAGGACAGATCAAATATAACCAAATTGACAATAGGGGGTATCAAATATGAACAAATCCACCATTATCTAATCAACTGGTTTTGAAAATCCACCATTTTTAAAAACTGTGTATATCAATATAAAATGGTTCAGAATTCTCAAAAGTGAAATTTTGTTGGAAAACTTAATTCACTGGTTGTAATTGTGGAATTGGTCATATTTGATACCCCCTAATTATGTAATTAGGGGGTATCAAATATGACCAAATCCACAATTAAAACCAGCAAATTAATTTTTTCAAAAAACCTTCACTTTTGAGAACTCTGAACTGTTTCATATAGATTCCCATGGTTTTTTACAAATGGTGGATTTTCAAAACCGGTTTATTAGATAATGGTGGATTTGGTCATATTTGATACCCCCTATTAGGGGGTATCAAATATGAACACATCCACAATTAAAAACTGTGAATTAGGTTTTTCAAAAAAAAAAACACTTTTGAGAGTTTTGAATCATTTTATATTGATATCCATTGTTGTTAAAAATGGTGGATTTTCAAAACCAGTTGATTAGATAATAGTGGATCTGGTCATATTTGATACCCCCTATTGACTGGATTTAAAAATCACACAACAAGAGGGGGTATCAAATATGACCAAATCCACAGTTAAAACCAGTGAATTAGTTTTTTCAACAAAATTTCACTGTTGAGAATTCTGAACCATTTTATATTGCTATCCATGGTTTTTAAAAATGGTGGATTTTCAAAACCAGTTGAGAAGATAATGGTGGATTTGGTCATATTTGATAGGCCCTAATTTTCAAAATATTGGAACCCAAAAAATGATTATTGGTTATGTTTGAATGGTTACAACAGTGGCTTTGGCCATACTTGATGAGTTTTAATCCTCCTGAAATGCTTGATTATTCATTTTTTCCAATGCTTTTATCTTTCATGAAGCCAATGATAAGGCATAAATAGCTGGAAAATAAATGATCAATCTTAAGCTAAAAGTGAAATAGAAAATCTCAAAGGGGCCTTTGTACTTTCTGATGTCATTTGTATACAAGTGATTATTTTATTTTTTCTCCTGGTGTTGAAGTTCATTCACAGTTGAACTTTTTGAAGCTTGGGTTATCTTGTATTCATGAAAATTTTCAGCATCACAACAAGAACATCAGGAGAATTATGTGAGAGCCAGATTGGAAAAACACTTTTATTTTATTTTTCCCAGGTAGATAAATGGAGATGATTAAAATCAAACAGGGTTGTTTTTGAAAATTCAAGGAAAGAAAAAGAGAGAGAGAGACAGGTATAAAAATTCATGGCATGATCTCAAAAATATCTAGACATATTTTTGGATATATTAAAGCAGGTTGAAATTCATGAACTGTTTACAATTTATCAAGCAAATGCTTAACATTTCGTAAATTGTTTGCTCCAAGTTTGGGAAGAAATCTGGGCATTTTTTCATCCAGCTTATCTTTCCAAGGTAAAAATTTAAAACTTGAAAAATCAACAGCTAAGCTGAAAGTATGGATCTTCGTAGGCGGTGAGATTTGGCTGAGGAGGAATTTCAAAAACCAATTATCTCTTTGAAAGATATGTAAATATTTTTGAATATTCTGATTCTTGTAATAATAACCAAGTAAAATTGCTGCCATCTCACCCAGGATCAAATCTTCTTCTGTTATAGTGGCTGCTTTTAATGTTAAACTTTTGGAATTTTTAACTTTGAAGATATCTTGGTTTTTCTCCAAAGTAAATAACTCCAGTGCCAATTTCAAAATTTTATCTCTCATCTTTTGAAAACCTAAATTATTTTTATTACCAGAATATGATCCTTGATGAAGATAATTTGATTTGACTTCTCCCATGTTTTCAGAAAAACATGATAGAAATAAAACTTGCACTGACTTTTGATCATTGATGTAATCTTCACCAAGAGGCTCACATCTGAAAAAGAATAGGAACCGTTCATTCAATGCCCAAAGAATTTCAAAGAATGAGTCCAGTTTTTCAAATATCTTATTATTGGAATTTTGCTGAAACAACAATATCTTTTCTGGAGATGAATTTTTCCTGGAAAAATTGTCCATAAACATTTTTACTTCATTGATTACTGTGTTTGATGTAGGTTGGAACAATTTTTTATATGCATATTTTTTGCACCACCCCACTCTTGATATCCATCCCCATTCTTCTCTAGTTTTACATCCTGGATCGTAATTAATACTAATTAACAACTTGCGCATATCTTTTATACTTCCTTCATTGAATATTGGTATCACATGCTTTTCCAATTCAAATGATTCTTTAATCAAATAGTTTGGGATTGATTTCATCAATTCCACTTCAGAGAAAGCTTTCCATGGTATTAGAGATTGAACTTTCTTCCTAAGTGTTACATCCACCAGTTCTTCATGAGTTGATTGATCATTCATTATGTTTCCAAATCTAGCCAAATCAAATATGTATTGTTTATCACCCCTAAAAATAAGTTCCCATTTTGCATATGACATTGTTTTGTAATAATGCTCAAGAGTGCGAAAGATGGCTTCATTCAACAGGATTTCTGGATTTGGGACTAAAAGAGGACTTTGAGTAACTTCTTTTGGGTACAATTTGTAGGCAGTCATTTCTGCCTTTGCATCCACTGCATTGATGATTTTTTGGTAGAGATTTAACTCTTCACCTCGTAAAACATCGAGCTGAAATTCACCAACGTGACCTTTAATCGTTTCCCGGTAATGCTTTAATCTTGAGATGAAAACTAGGAACCAATCTTGTAGTTCTTTTTGCTCCAAGATATATTTCGAACTTGATTCAAAATGTCCCAAATTCTTTAGGATTTGGTAATTAGCAGCCCACAAAAGCCTCAGAAGTTTCCCCAATTGGCTTCTTGAATGTTGATAATCATACACTTCTGCTTCAGTTTTTTTCCTTCTCTTGAATGTGCGGGTGTAGTATGCAGTAGTTACTCTTTCCATTATTGCTTCATCATTAGTTTCGAGTTCATTACTTATTGAACCTCTGAATATTCTCAAAATAATTGACATCCAAGCCCAATACTTGTAATTCTCCTGCAATTTGTAAACCTCGTCTGGGGAAGTTTCTTGTTGAGCTTGGCTGAGCAGAGGTTCCGGCATAGCATGGCTAAAATCCATTGGTATGTTACCTATTGCCCTTGTGTTGAAACCCGCGTGACCCTGTGAAGAATCAATATCTTCTTCTCTTGTCTCAACGCTGTCGCCCGTATAGATAACGTGGTTGTGACCTTCTGCGCCACTGGTTCCTATTGCTTTGTGCTTTGATTTGGGTTCGATCAATACGTCTTTGCTGAAGGACGCTTGACTGTTTTCTTCCCTATTTTCTTCTGGTAGAAGATTCAAATCAAAACGAGCAGGGAGAGTTGACTGATCGGATTCTGTTTGACACCGGAAAGAATGTAAGTCGAACGGTGCCTTATCACAACAAAGTCTCCAGTAATTTTTTTTCTACGATCAATTGAGAAATTAATGTAATGAAAATTTTGTTCAGCTAGACGTACCAACGTGATCTCCTCCCGAGGAATGTGGACTTGATGGACCTGGACTGCTGCTAGCTACACTTAATGAACAATCATTATTCAACTTTGGTCGCTTTGACGCAGGCTCATAAGCTTCATTGTCTTTGGTCTTGCAGGCAGGTCGTACTTCACCATCTAGTTCAATGGCTTGATGATCTACAAGATAGTTATAATTCAGATAGAGGGACCTGTTAGTGTTTATGCCACTCATACCGATGTTTGCTCACGGCAGACCGAGGCAGCAGCTGAGTAGACCGACCAAATGGCGCTGATAATTTCCCTGGCCTCCCAGAATATGATCCAATCAGCTGGAACGAATTAGGCGTTGCATGGTGCCCTGTATGAACCGCCGGTCAGGAAACTTTTGAATAAGGGTGAGAGTGAAGTATGAACGAAATAACCTTGTTCTCCTTCCAAGCTCAAAGCCACTTCTGCAAGGGTATGAAGACCTGCTCTTACCACTGGTTTGAGGAAGTGTGAGTGGAGTGTGGCAAGTAACCCAAATTTGCAAATGTTCTGCATCCTAAAATTTCTTGGGGTATAACACACACAAAGAGCCGTACCAACCTGGAGGTCTTTTTATATTTTATATATGTAAGGCTGTCACTGTTGACTGGATGAAAACCTATGCCCTTGATGAGGAATTCCGGCGATTTATAGGTTGGTGGAAGGAATTATAGATAGGAGAAGGTTTGAAACTTAAGTTTCGCATAATTTTCCCCGCAGTTAAAAAATAGACTGTGACCAGTCTGGTCAGAGAAAGCAATCAGCAACTGTGTAAATATATATAAAGATGATCAGGTTGTTTTTTTCTTTCTTCTTTTCATGAAGACTTGTATTACCCAAAGCATGTTCCAGTTAAACCCTGCTACACATACTTTCAGTAATACATTTTTTGCATGGGATAAGCTTTTTGGTGGTCTGCTTAGTTTGTAAATCAAGTTGTAAGTCGTAAAATAGCCTTATCAGATATATATACTAACATGAAAAAGGTTAATCTTTGCCGGGGAATATGTTTTATGAGCATATTTTGGACAGTATGTTGACATGTTTCTATGTGGTATTAGGCCGTGTTTGGCTGAAGTAATGTGATTTGATCTTGGACACTTACATTGTAATGTGATTCACATCATGACATGTGAATTTCACATGTTTCAACATACCTTTGGGCCTGTATAGTCTAAGTGGTAGCCATTGTGATGTCATGTCACTTTATGTTTTACATTATTACCACAGTTTTACATATTTTTAACACATCATCATTTATTTCATTCGCACTTACACATTTCTTCTCACCAACCCAAGTACATAATCTTACTTTTATGTAAACTCTACACATGTTGCAATCCTATTATTCTCCTTGGGGAAGTTTTTCCATCTCTTTTAGTCGTATCCTGGTATCTTTGCTTCTCAGCCATCACCCAGAGAAGTTTGGTGTCTCCCCTGTGCAACAAACTGAACCATTTACCAAAACCAACCTGAGAAGGTTAAACTTTATAGACTCAATTATATTGTACTTGAGTCTATAAAGTCCAGAAACTCCAAAATTAAATTTTTGGCAGATTCAACAAGATTTTTTAACAAAAAAACATCCCAAAATTGCAATCATCCCATCTAGTCCCTTAATCAACTGTCAAGCATCCTAAAGGCCATTTCTGATCTGCACACATACTTGAAAGAACATGCTCTGAAGATTCAGGAGGAGTTTGTCTCTCTTCCCATCAACTCACCTGTCTTATTTTATTGTGATTTTTTTTATATCTTAGACTTGTTATTATTTTAATTCATCTGCAAGTTATTTTTCTCTCAAGAGTACTAGTATAGGATGTAGGATCTTACTACTATTAGCTTTTCAAGTTGTTTTGCTGCACTAAAGTGTTTGAGATCAAAATCTCACAGATTCAGACAATGGATCATGATATTTTAATTGAGATTCAGGGATGTTAGCTGCACGTACTATGATGGGTCTTTACTCAAGTTAACATCAGATTGGGTTTGATGGTTGAGTTTCTGATCTGGAGATGAGCTGAGTGCTAATATCCAACTGTGTGTTGGACTGAGTGAGTTTTGTTTTAGATGTAATTAGAATTTCTAGGTGTTGTATCCTCCCTATTTAGATAGAACTGAAGAAGGATTGAATTTTAACCTTTAACAAGGAATGAACAACTTATAATATAAACAAGTTCAATAATTGAAGGATCATAGTAGAGTTATTGAGAAAAGTAGAATGAATACCTTAATAATAACACTACAGTTTGTCTTCAATAATTATTATAATTAAATTCAGGAAATGTCACATGCTGAGAATCTTGATGAAATCAGTTGAGTATGTTGAGCAGGACTTGATCAGGTTTATTGGAGAAGGGTTGTTGTAGTGTGGTGTATCTTGAAGTGGCTGATATTGTTGATGGTTTTTCCTCTTTTTTGGATGAATTCTCAATGTGAGGACAAGTTCAAAGTTCAGTCTTCAAAAATGGAAAAATCTTTTCTGGTGCCGTTGTCACTAACTCCAACAGTATGTTGTCTGGTTGGGATGGTTTGTTGCTCAGAGTGCAGCTGGTTGTTTGGAATGATAGGATGATCTGGTGGAGTTGATGTGATTTTTTGTTTTTTGTTTTTCGCAAGATGAGGTTGCAGTATTCTGATATAAATACTTTATATGGAGATTTTGGTTAGATGAGGAAAGTTAGTGATGAATTTCCCAATATGTGTGAATGTAAGGCCTGGTTATAGAGAAGCAAGTAGTGATTAGATTTATACTCCAGCCAAACAAATTAGATTAAATTCTTGATTCTGTTCACACTAATTCGCGGGTCTTGACCAGAGTCAGCCCAGTTTTGAGTTCACAAAGCTCAAATATCCTTTAATCCTTTGTTCCTCTGTCGAAGTTGATAAATCAAAAATAATTTCCAAACAACAACCAACCAATCAACAAAACGATGTCCAACTCAAACGTATCCCCAACATCAAACCTTGACGAGGATGAACAACTTCATCATCCTAGGATCCATGCACGAAACCTCTCGATCTTCTTCCCACATCCCGATCAACAACAAGGACTTAAAACTTCAGCCTTGGTAGATAATCATCAGGAAGAGGAACAGGTACTCGAGATACCATCGGCAAAACTGGTCGGCTGGGACATCCACTCACTACACTCCCCCCCTCCTTCCTCATCCTCATCCCACCCTCCTCCTCCTCCTCCTCCCCCTACCAGTCTCTCATCCTCTTCATCTAGAACTCGAAGGGGACACCATCATCGTCACTCTCTCTCTCACAAGTTAAGCTTCAAAAACTCTTCAACTCTCTCTGTTTCAAAGCTCGTGTATACAAAAACACTCAAACTCTTTTACGTCTACTTATCCATACAGTTTCTTCCCCTTCCTGTCAGAAAAACCGGTTTCAGCTTGTTCAGATCATCAGACGAGTCAGAAAGATCGAGAGGATGATTCACCAGCCTCTAAGCACCAACAAAATCGAGCCGGAGGAGATCATAAGAAGGCGATCATCAGTCCCACCTGGAGTTTCCCCAAGACCCCAGTCACACCCAACTCGGCCCTCCCCAAGCCGGTACCAACCGAACCACACAACACCAGTCCCTTACAGAGTCTACCTAGGAGTAGCACCAGTCTCATACGACGTACCCATCGATCCATGGCTCTCCAACTCATCTACACCCTCCTCACCCTACCCTCCAAACTACTCCAACTTCGCATCCTCGTCGCCCTCCTCGCACTCGCCCTCGGCGCCATCCTATGGCTCAGAGGCCAACAGACCGACTGTCTCTCCCTCGCCGGCTTGGGCTATCTCCTCGTCTTCGACGCTCTGGGCGCGTTCCATGCCGTCTTCTTCAACCCTCGTCCCGATGACTCCATCGACCGAATCTGGGAAGCTCTGGGTCGCAGAGATAGCGCCTCCAGTATCCGATTACCGTTTGGGTAATTCCTCCCCCCCTCCCCCTCCTACTTTATCGGTGTTTGCTCTTTAACTGACCCAACTGTTTTTTTATATTTGTCACGTTGTGGATATAGGAGGGCTAGATTGGCTACCCTTAGTGTTTTCACCCAGGCCCTCTTCTTACTATTTAGTGCGATCTACGTCTGCAAAGAAGCAGTAGAACACATGATGATGAGTCATCCACATGGACCGGACAACGCCGGAGGCGGAGGTGGAAGCCACGTAGGACACTCTGAGCGCCACCAATCTGAGTGAGTATTTACGTGTTCCGCTTCCAAAACCAACAAGAGCTAACAGACCGATCGTGATATCTGTCAGGATGGAAGTCTCTTGCACACTTGTTGGCTCCGCTCTCGCCCTCGTCCTCTTCAACGCCCTCGTGTCCAATAACCATCGTCCCATGGCCCTGATTGCTATCGGAGGAAAGCAGGCTGGACTCCCCGAGCCAGTCTTGAATCCATTCTCGACCATATCGCTTGGCTTTGGCCTACTAGTCATGGGCGCCGGGTGCTTTGTCTCCCCGTAAGCTTCCCCTTCCTTTCTCTCTATAATCACTTCAGACTCAAGATGTTCTTTTGTTGGACCCTGGGGTCATAGGAGTCAGTCCGGAAAAGCAGACGGCCTCATCGCCCTCCTGATCGTCTTTGTCATCATTAAACTCGTCTGGCCCGTCCTAGTAGACACTGCCTCGGTCCTTCTTCAGACCGCACCGAGCGAGAAATCTGTCTTGAACAAAGTGACCAGTGACCTCACTCGACGACTCTCCGACGTGGGTACCTTTTTTGTTTTTCCACGGTTGATTCTCATCATTAAGTCATTCATCCTTATCTATCCTGAACAATACATGTGTCTCGGGGATCATGCAGCTCCAAAAAGACCCACAAAGCGCGAAAATACTCCAGCCACATTTAGAAGCCATCGAGCGACCGAAACTATGGCGTTTGACGGCCGATCCGAGCGGTTTGATTGTCTGTACCCTGCCCGTCCGGGTCCGTCAAGATACCCCACCCTCCGATGTCTTGCGGATCTCCGAGGCCGTCAGAGCTGCCCTCCACCCCCTCAAGCTCGAACTTACCGTCCACATTTCCGTCGGTAATCTCGGTCATTTAGACGCCCTCAGAGCCTCCAGGCTCGTCACTTGTGCACATGGTCATGGTCATGGACATTCTCATTCCCACTCTCACTCGGATGACCATCACCACTCCCATGATCATTCTCACTCTCATGGCCAGGGTCATTCCCACTCTCATGACCATGACCATGGTCATTTCCACTCTCATGGCCATGACCATGGCCATCTCCACCATCAAGATCATCCCCGCCCACACTCGCGCAAACATTCCCAATCCCATTCACTCACCCCCGCGATCCCAATCCACACCTCCGAAGCCCATCTCCTCCTTAGCCCCGTCGATCCAGACCCCTTCTCGCCCGGCTCTGAGACCCATGACTCTCTCCTCGAACACCACCATGATCACCCTTCCTTCGACGACTCCCCCGACTCTCATTCGTCGGACTCCGATGATCAGTCTTCTCCTAATATCGTCCACAATGATCTCATGCATCATCATCATCATCTTTGTCATTGACCACTCTCTCGCTTGTCTTGCCTTCCCCGCTTACACCCTTATTTATTTCACTGTTTTTGTTGGTCGGTTGGTTGGTTGGAGTTCATGTGTCCAAGTTCTCAGATGATCAAAGTGCTTCTTCTCCTTGTTCCTTTCATCTCACTCTGCTGGTCTCTCACACACCATCCAGTGCAATCTCTCCTTTCTTTCTTGTAGTGCTCATCTTTATCATCTTCATCTTTCAGCCTAGATGCTTCTTATTTTTTTCATCTAGTATTATCAGTCTTATTCTTGTTCAAACAAAATTCTGTACCGCATGTCTTTTGTTTTTTGTTTTTTGTTTTTACTTTTTTTTTCACACAACAAAACAAAACAAAAAGTGCAAACCAAAAATAAATAAAAAGAACGGATTTAACTCATGAGTTAAGAAAAAAAAATAACAATTGATTGATTGATTGGTGTTTGTTAGGTTTTTGCTTTGCTAATTTGTTCATTGTATTGAATTCTATCTTACATGTGGTCATTGAAAACTGTTTTCTCTTTGTTTGCTTTTGGTCTGTTTTCTTATTTATTTTTTATGGCTTGAATTTTATACACTCTAGACATACATTCATTCATAGGCTAAAAAAAATATTAAAAATTAAACTAAAATAGAATGGAAATTCAAAACTTGCATAGTATAAAGATCATGATATAACTTATTCATTAGAAAGGAATGCACCTCAACATGTCAAAGGAATGTAAATGTTCCTTGGTTTTGCAGGATATTTTAGCCCAAAAATCAAGGGCTTCAGAACAAAGGCATACAGCCTCTACAAAATGTGTGGTCGTAGTGTAACTACCTGTCAAAAGTAGTAATCATTTGTCATATGCACCTGTTCATCATAGGTGTTAGAGTTTCAGCACATAAAGTCTTTCTTTTCATGGGAAGTACTTTATTTGATTTGCTTTTGGGTGCTTCAGCAGCTCTTCATTTAATTCCTGTCATGCAGGTTTCCTGGGAAAGCAGGACTCAAGAGATCTGTCAACAGATCTTTCCCACTAAGGATGTAATCTATGTATATTAAATTTACACAGGAGTTGATCCTTTTTCTTCTGAAGGTTTCTCAAGGTATTTCCTTTCTGCTGTTTTTGGTCCTTGTTCCTGTGGATTCACCTTAGTTCATCCTGTATTTTATGAATCATTTTTTCAAATAAATGCCTCTGATCTGTAGATGTAGTTATTTGAATTCAACAGGATTGTAATTGCATGTGAAATATGAAAATCATTGAAGTATTCTGACAGGCTGCAACTCATGTGTTTAGACTCCAGACTCAAGAAGACCCACAAAAACTACCCACTTGTGAACGCTCAAGCTCTTCATTCTGTTAGAATCAACAAAGCATTTTGCAGACATTTAGCAGAAAATGATTGACTTGGGCAGGTTTTGAACCAGAAACCTTAGCTTTAAGCTAAGACATTATACTAGAAGTTCTGCCTTTACCAACTGGGCTACCACGTCCATACCTGATGTGTGGCTAAGAGAAAACTGTTCATTGCAGCATTTTGACACATTCACTGCCAATTGTATCCATTCTGTACAATTCTAGTTCTGATTACACCACCCCCCTAGATCAATGAGATCCAGGAGGAGCTTGATTATAACTCAAGTGGAGGTATAATTGAACTTCTTTCTCAATCATTTTTCATTGTTTTTCTTTTTCAGATTGTTTTGTATTGATCCTGTTTTCTTATCCTAGGCTTGTTTGTTATTTTCATGTCCTATAAAGAATCTTTCTCATTTCTTATTGAGTCATAATTAGCACTAGACCAACTGAAGGTACATATTGATCTCACTCTTTTCTATCATTATGTTTTCTTACTTTTGTTAGATTTATTCATGCCTTAAATCTATTTTTCTATTTTATTCTCTATGTTTTATTTCTACTTTATTCTGTCTTTTCTGCTACACACCTTTCAGCTACTTATCACTCAAATGTCACAAAGTATTGTACTATACCTGGGAAGCAGACTCGTGGAAGGACTCTTTCCTCATCCTTCCACAACATCCTCAACTGATGTCCCAGGTATGCCTCTTATTATGTTTCTCTTCTCTCAACTTCACTTTCCCTTTCTATTGTTTGTTCCTTATATTATTTACTGAAATCAACAATATCCTTCCACAACATTGTCAACTGCTGTCCCAGTTTCACTCAACAACCTTTCTATTTTTCCCTGATTCTCAAGTTATCTACTACTATTATCATTTGGTTTTAGCTGCAATAAAGTGATTGATATCAATTTACTACAGATTTAGTTCAAAAATTACTACAGTAAGTGGGAACAATTACATCATCTACTTTTATTTGTCATGGAATAAGGTGTGTAGTTAAAGATATCATTATTTTGGGGTTGTTAATATGTATTAGAATTTCATCATATGTGTTAATATCAAATAAGGTGTGTTTTTAGTGCTTAGAATTATGTTCCTTTTAAGTGAATTTTACTAATAGAAGGCACTACAAGAAAACCTCTATAAACTGTCAGCAGTTGACATGCAGAAGCTCAAGGGAAGCTTGTATTGATACTCAAGTATTTCTCAAAGGTTGTTTCAACCAAGCTTTGATGCAGTCACTTTGCATGGAGGGGTATGATGGAGACACATGGTGTTACAATGGCAGGTACACTGGAGTATTCTTCATGTCAACTGCTGTAAGTGTCTAGAGTTATTCTTCTAGTGAGTGTTAATTTTTCCAGGGTACTTTGGCTGAGGTACCCTAGGTTATCTTATGGAGTTGATACATGCAGAGGGTCTTTGAAAAAGACCACAAGTGTAAGAAACTACAGGGCTGAGATTGAGTAAAGAGACCTTGAGCACACCTGAGTGAGAGTTGAGTTTGAAACAGAAAGAGATATCTGAATGAAGAAAAAGAAAAAGTAGAAACTTGTACAAATGACTATTTAATCTAAAGGTTTCAAGTAGGTTTCAAATATGACTATCAGAATACAAACGGTTGATTATTATGCTTAAAATGAGTAAATCTCAATATATTTTACACAATATTTCATAATATGTAAAAACATTCTTGCTTATCTCATAAGTTTTTTTGGAGATACTCATTATTTTTTATTATTTTTTATTATTCATTTGTTTTATTACTTTATGACTATGTAATAATGTCTCTATTAGTTAACAATTGATTATTTAATTCAATTTATGTTATTTTATATTATTATTATTCATTTATTATACATCATTAGGTGTGTATTCATGTCTCTTTTTTGCATATATTTATTTATTTGTTCTATTCAGGTTGTCCATGAATTAGTAGCAACCTGAAAAGAATGTGTCTTTTTTTTGAATTCATGGAACTAGGTATTTCTCCAAATTATTCTATAAGAGTTGATCTTGATCTTTGAAAGTTCCAAGAGCAATGCTTCTGTTACAGAATGTAACCAGACAGTCAATTTTGAAAGAACATGAGGCTCAGACACAAGTGAGAAAAATGCTGTGTTGGAGTGTCCCACATCTGACCTGGTGATAGTGTCAAAGAACATGTTTGATGCTATTCAATAAGGCACTTGTGGTTTTGATTGGAGAAATTTATTCTATAAAGGAAAATCAACAACTGGCCCAATTGTGCAATGTGATTCTTTGCAGTCATTGTGCAATTTGCACGGTCTGCCAAAGACTAATGAGTGGCTAACCTTTTCTGGAGTGGGAGAATATGACCACTTTAAATTTATTGATTGGATAGACAACTTAAAAGAAGATACTAATGCCCCTGATCAAATCGTATGTTCAAAATTGAATTCCATTCTAACTGGAGTTGCAAATTCATGGTATAATTCTAGGAAAAAAGAAGTACCTGGCAATAACAATTGGTTATTCTGGAAGAAAGAAATCATTAATAAATTTAGCACTCCTGAATGGAAAAGAAAAGTGAAAACTAACTTCAGAAGAAGCAGATTTGAAGTACTGAGTGATGTAGAACCATCTGATTGGGTTACACAACAAGTGATCAGAATTAAAGCCATTGAAAGAGATGTAGACAATGCCTCTATTAATGATAAATTACTTGGACAATTAGACCACAATACAGAGTACATGATGCACAGAGTCCTTCAAAGTGACAGTGATTTAACTGAATTTAGTAATCAACTGGAAAGTCTAGTCAATGTTAAAAGAAAAGACAAAAAAGAAAAATATAAATCTGTGAAAAGAGATACTTATAAAGACTCCAGGAAATTAGATCAGAAGGAAACCAAGGACACTTCTGAGAAAGAAATAACTTGTTTTGAATGTGGAAAGAAAGGAAATAGATCCACTAAATGTCCCAATAAGAAATCCAGCAAAAAGGTACATTGCATTGAAAACATTGATGATAACTTATTCCCCATTAATGATGAAACCCAATCCAGTGTAGAATCTTTGCCAGATGATTCTTATTCTGATTCTTTTGATTCTAATTCTGATATTCATATTACAAATGCCATTGTCTCAACAGAAGAACTAGTCATATCTAATATTTCGAAAATTGAAGATCAATTCAAACCTATGAACATTAAAAAGCTACACTTATCCAACGAGAAGCATACTGGAAAAATACATAAGACTGATGGTACTAATATCACTAACATAATATGTAATAAGTTTAAAATTAAATGTTTAATTGATGGAGGAGCCTTCTGCTCTATTATTGGTCCAAAATTATTAGATAAGATATTACCACAATGGAAGAAAGAATTAATCCCCATTAATTCTGAGAATTTCTACAGTTGTAACAGTAAATTGAAACCATTAGGTATTATCAAATTGGATATTATATTTCCTCATAAAAGACAAAGTATACAAATTACAACTGAATTAATAGTTATGGAAGACTTTAAGATGAAATATATTATTTTAGGAAATGATTACATCATCAATTATGGAATAGATGTAATAAATTCTAATGGCAGATATTTTACCATCAATAGGGGGTATCAAATATGAGCAAATCCACCATTATCTAATCAACTGGTTTTGAAAATCCACCATTTTTAAAAACCATGAATAGCAATATAAAATGGTTCAGAATTCTCAAAAGTCAAATTTTGTTGAAAAACCTAATTCACTGGTTTTAATTGTGGATTTCGTCATATTTGATACCCCCTAATAGAGATGTTATGAACAAATTTGAACTTGGAATAAGTGACAAAATGAACTTAGAACAACTAGAATGTAATTCCATTAATGATGCTGACTTTGGTAACACAATATCAGAAGCAAAAATTGCTGAGAATCTATGTAGTGCACAACTAAAAGAACTGAGGAACTTGTCACATAAAAAGAAACTTGGATTTGCCACTGCTGATGAACCATTTGGAAGCATTAAAGGTCATGAAGTAAGAATCAATCTTAAAACTACTAGACCTTATCCTCCTGCATTGAGAAAAGCCGCTTATCCTGCTTCCCCCAGAAGTAGAGAAGCCCTACAGCAGCATGTTACTGAATTAGTAAGAATGAATGTGTTACGCAAAGTGGGAGAAAATGAGAATGTAGAAGTTACAACCCCAGTAATTATTGCTTGGCATAATGGAAAATAAAGAATGGTTGGAGACTTTCGAGGTCTTAATAACTATACCATAACTGACAGATACCCGATGCCCAAAATTAGTGAAGCACTTACTCAGTTAAAAGATGCTAAGTTCATAACCTGTATGGATGTGCTCAAAGGATTCCATCAGAATGTAATCCATGAAGACAGCAGATATTTGATGAGGACAATCTTACATATGGGAATTTATGAGTACCAAAGAATGCCTTTTGGAATTAAGAATTCCCCCTCTCACTTCCAAAGAATGATGGACATAGAATTCCACAAAGAATTACGTGAAGGTTGGCTTATTATCTATATTGATGAAATCATAATTTTTAGTCAAGACTGGAAAGAAAATTTGGAAAAACTTTCAAACGTTTTAGACAGAGTTACAAAGATGAATATGAAAATATCCATGAGCAAATGTCAATTTGGTTTTAAAGAATTAAAAGCACTTGGACATATAGTTTCTGGACTTAGTATAGCTATTGACATGAATAAAGTGGCTGCAGTATTGCTTAAGCCCATGCGAACTAATGTCAAAGAATTATGAACAATTTTGAGGTTATGATTGCAAACAGAAACCAGACTAAGGTAAAAATGTAAAGGTCAATAATATGAATATGAGGAAGTAATGAAATAATATTTAAGAGAGAAAGATTTACCAAGAGCAAATGGAATGAGAAGTATGTAGGGTGGAGGACTTATAGAAGTGAAGACAGAGAATGAGACAATCTGAGAAAAGAGGAAAAGAATCAGAATTGGTGAATGGGAATAAGAGGGAGGTTAATTTGTCGACAAGCACATTGAAAGAGAGAGAAGGAGACTGGAAAGAGGAGTGGAAGGAAAAAGGAGAGAATGACAAACAATAGACTGGAGGGATAGAAGATTATAGTGAGGATCAAGATGATGTCTTGAAGTTTGTCAATCGGCTTTGTGTTTGAAGAGAATTAGACGAAAAGGATGAGTATTTTGTATTCAGCTGTCGTCGGGAATGGATTGCACTTTACAGATTGAAACCAATGATTTCAACTTTGAAGATTGATATCTTAAGCGTCGACGGGTGATTGTAAATCTGAAGATGGAGATCTTGAGGACCGAAGCTGAAGATGGAGATCTTGAGGATTCGAGGATGTTGATGAGTGAGAAGAGAGCTGAGGAAGGGGTTGAGCGATGAGCAGATGGGAAGAGGTCAAATTGAAGTACTGGTTGTTCTCCAGTGTAAATACTTCAATATTAATCCAGTTCAACTGAAATCTCAACAAATTACAATCATTTTTAGGTTTTGCTAGTTATTACAGGCAACACATCAAAGACTTTGCTAAAATTACAGGTCCCCTGTACCAAATTACTTGTCCAAACACTTCATATGAGATGACTTCCCCCAGAGTAGATGCCTTTAATAAAATCAGGGAGATGTTAACCTCTGCACCTATATTACTGATGCCAGAACCTCACAAGCCTTATAAATTGTATGTAGATGCAAGCATGGAAGGACTTGGAGCTGCTTTACATCAAGTACAGGATTTACAAGACATTCCCAAAGAAGGAGTAATATGTTACATTTCACGCACTCTGAAAGACAGTGAGAAAAAGTATGGTGCTAGCCATATAGAATGCTTATGTCTAGTCTGGGCATTAGAAAAATTATATTACTACTTGGATGGTTGTGATTTTGAAGTTATTACTGATTGTAGTGCACTCAAAAGTCTACTGGGTATGAAAACTCCCAACAGACATATGTTAAGATGGCAGATTGCAATCCAAGAATGGAGAGGCAGTATGACTACAGTCCACAGAGCTGGAAACATACATAAAAATGCTGATGGTCTCAGTAGATGGTCTTTAGACAATCTACCAGGAAATCCTGCTTGGGATGGAGAGATTGCTGCTAAAATTATGTGCCTTTTCCCATTAGATAATGATGAAAATAATCCTGCTTATGATGACCCTTCTGGAACATATGAAATTCTTGGACCTCATGTTACTGAAATGAAAGAATAATTTTGGGATGAAATACGTAACAGTTATAACTTGGACAAGAATTGCTCAACTCTTAAAGAATCCTCCCGAGTAAACATAAGAACCTGGAATTAATTAATTCTTTAGAAGAACCTTGGTCTACTGCCTTTAATGAAAACAGATGTTCACTTCTGGATGGATTAATATATCATAGAACCAAACATACTAGTGTAGTAGTTCTGACTAAAAAGGAACATATTAATCTTTTTCTCAAGGAATGCCATGATAATATCACAGCAGGACATTTTTCTTTTGACAGGACTATAGAAAGAGTTAAACATATAGCTTGGTGGTCCCATTATAGAACTGCAACCAAAGAATATTGTGAATCATGTGAAAGATGTCAAAAAGCAAATAAAGCTACTGGAAAAAGATATGGTTTACTACAGGAAATTGAAGAACCAACAGAAAGATGGTCTGTAATTAACATGGATTTTTTTACAGGATCACCTCCAGCTGGGATGAACAACTACAACTCTGTATTAGTAGTAGTTGGCAGGGTCTCCAAAAGAGCTAAATTCTTACCATGTCACAAAGAAAATAATGCATTTGAAGTGGCACTACTATTTTGGCAAAAGATTATAGCTGATGTAGGCTGTCCTAGGTATATTATTACAGACAGAGATCCAAAAGTTACATCTGAATTCTGGAGAGGTTTATATGATTTATGTGGCACTCAATTGAAGTTCTCTACAGCTTATCATCCTCAAACTGATGGATTAGCTGAAAGAATGATTCAAACTTTGGAAGATATGATTAGAAGATATTGTGCTTATGGTCTAGAATTTAAGGATAAAGATAATTACTCACATGACTGGTGTTCACTATTACCAGCATTAGAATTTGCTTACAATTCCAGTAAACACAGTAGTACACTGCCAGCATAATTGCCTAGGATGAAGTCATCCCAGTTAAACTGGGATGCACTCAACCAATTTAAACTTGGTTGAAATCAACTGATGAAATATAAATCCAAGGGACCCCCCTTGGTTTTATATTTCATTGGTTGAGGTCAACCTGGTTTAAATTGGTTTTTTGCATCCTAGTTTAACTGGGATGAACTCAACCTAGGCAATTATGCTGGCAGTGGTACTGACATTACTCCTTCTGAGTTAGAAAGCGGATGGATACCTTGGTTCCCCAAAGAACTAGTCCTCTCTAAATCAGTAACAATTCACCCCAATGCTACAAACGTCCATCAAATGATGACTAAAACTGCCAATTACGCAGCTGAATGTATCAAGCAATCCTTTGAATATAAAAAGAACAGATGGGATAAAACCCATAAAATTCACCAATTTAAAGTTGGAGATCAAGTTCCTATTTCTACATTTAATTTCACTAATTTATCAGGATCCAAGCAATTGAGAGATTCCTATGTTGGACCTTACACTATTAAAGCTTTACATGGTGCAAATGCAGTGGAAGTTATATTAACTGGAGAATTAGAAAGGAAACACCCCACATTCCCAGTTAGTCTAATCAAACCATTTATTCCTAATAATGATGATAAGTTTCCTTTAAGTAAAGATAAAATTAGAGTTGTGATACCTCCAGTGGAGAGAGACCAACTCATTAAAGTTAAGAAAGTTATACAACATAGAAAAATTAGAAAGAATAATGAAGATATCAAACAGTACTTGGTCAGATATAGTGGATCCAAAGAGGATTAATGGCTTACAGCTGATCAGATCCCTGATTCAGAAAGAGTTGTAAAAAAGTACAGAGTTGACAAAAGAAACCATTGAAATTTTTTAGTCAACCCTTTTGTAGAGGGAGGAAGTGTCAGCCACTAAGTACATATCACAGTACCTGACATGTACCACGTAACTGAAAATATTATTCATTATTATTATCTCTAATAATAATTACTATTCTTGTTTGTTCTTATTACTATTTATTAATATTATTCCTTTAAATAACTTCATGTAATAGGGGGTATCAAATATGACCAAATCCATGATTATCCAATCAACGGGTTTCAACAAATCCACAATTATGAAACCAGTGGATAAAAATTCCAAATAATGCCATTATTTGCACTAGACGTGTCAAGTATCAACAAAAAAAACCCCAATATAATTACAAAAACCACAATCCTTCACATTTCAATCAATCACAACTGAGGATCCAAACTTGCAATATACAACCCCAATACAATCAATAATCCTCCACGATTCAACCCCAACCAACAATAAATCGTTGCCAATACAATTCCACCCAATCACAAACCCAAACTTGTTCTTCAGTTTTCCTCAAAATTTGGTAAGTTTAGTCAATTATAAACTTGCTTGCAGAAAAAACATTAATTGATCATTCCCTGATCCCAGAACGATGCCTATCAAAAAAACAACTAAATTCATCACCGGAAAAGGAAAAGTGATACCAAAGAAGTCAGCAAGCAGGAAGAAACCCATCAAGAAGCAAGCACAACATGTCTCTGACAATGATACAACAGGAAAAACTTCTTCTCACCTAAAGAAGGATGACTTCCTCATAATCATCAACTGGCTCAAAATCCAAAAGAATTATGATTTGTGCTTTGGAACTGGTAAGGCACCGGCGGTTGGAAGGCCAGCCAAAGGGAAGATTAGCGGATTCGAGCTTATGGCAATCAATCTGAGAAATCAATCTAACCCCCAGGCAGATGAAAGATTGTTTTAACAGCTACAAGGACAAGTACAAGAGAACACATACCCAATCCCTCTCCACTGGCTTTGGACTGACAGATGAAGACTGATTGGCAGTAATTATCACCATTGACAAGAAGCTTGACAAAATGTGTCCACATTTCCATGCTATGCATCAGCTGATGGGGAAGAAACCGTTTGTGACGCCCTTGTACAAAGTCAATGCTCAAAACGGTGATGAGAGCTCTGACTCTTCTGGTCCCAAGGACAACAACTTGGACAAAAATGTTGAGAAAGATGACTCAGATAATGTATCTGTGGATTCCAATAACTCTAGGGCTCCAGTTGTAAGATCAATCAGTTGTTTCATCTTTCTTGATAATTGCTAATATATTCAATATTGTTTATACGTGATGAATCAGTCAGCAATCTTGGAACCTTTAGAAACTGGTGAGAATAGGTCTGAAGGAGGCAAGGACGGTGAATAAGTGTGTTTGAATTTCTTTTGATTACTTATGCAATTTTTTCTTCAAAAAATCCACCCACCAGGAAAAATCAATGATCACTTGTCTACAAGTGACATATCAATGTACAAAGGCCCCTTTGAAATTTCTGATGTCACTTGTAGACAAGTGATCCTTGTTTTTTCCTGGTGACCTTGCCACTAAATCATTTGGGAAGGAGTTGAGCCATGAAGTGTTTGTGACAATCAATCAGATGAAAATGAAGTGTTGTAAATTGTATATTGAAAAAGAAGGTGACAGTGGCTCCTGGAAATGATATTCATCCCCTCCATCCTCCTCAATAATGTGCCGTGACTGTTCTTGATCAAGAGGAAGAGCACATCACCAATGGACATTACAGTCCTAACTTGATCATTGACCAGTCACTGGCACATCAGATTGGATTGGGGATTGGATGTGGGGTGGGTCTTGAGTTCGGTTGGGTCCAGAGGCCAAAGATTGCTCCCCTCCTTCCTCCTCACTAATGTGCTGTGACTGTTCTTGATCAAGAAGAATAGCACACCACCAATGGACGTTACAGTTCTCACTTGATCGTTGACCAGTCACTGGCACATCAGATTGGATTGGGGATTGGATGTGGGGTGGGTCTTGAGTTTGGTTGGGTCCAGAGGCCAAAGATTGCTCCCCTACTAATGTTCTGTGACTGTTCTTGATCAAGAGGAAGAGCACACCACCAATGGACGTTACAGTTCTCACTTGATCGTTGACCAGTCACTGGCACATCAGATTGGATTGGGGATTGGATGTGGGGTGGGTCTTGAGTTTGGTTGGGTACAGAGGCCAAAGATTGCTCCCCTGCTTCCTCATCAATAATGCAATGGGTGCCTATAGTATACCAGGAATATGAATATATAATGTCAATTGCTAATTGCACAGGCAGCTGAGATGGAGTCATGAAAAGAGCATACAGTGTTATTATCACCAAGGCGACCTTGGGATCAAAAACGACTTGTGAACTGTTTGGGAACTCCAAGTGAGAATTTGCTTCCTGGTTGGCTGTTAGAAGTTGATCCAGTTTGATTCAGTTCCGTCAGCGGCTTTGCCCGAGAGAAGACCCAAGCGGATTTGGAACATCTCAGGTCATATCCTCGCTTTTTCGCCCCTTGAGCATAGCAATTGTGTTTATACCAAAGAGTGGGCACCTTAGAAGAAGAGGAAGAAGATCCAGGAGAAGCGTTATCGGATTCCAGCCCCTCAGATTGACCAGGAGCGCACGGAGTATCTTCCTGATCTAATCCGAGCTCAGTTCTAGTGTTGAGTCGATGTTGATGAGGATGAGGATGCTGGTTTTTCTTGACTGTTGGAGTACCAATGATCGATGAAAACCCAACCCATTCTTCACATTCATGACACATTCGGAGAATCTGTTGTCGATTGGCCTTCGAAAACCCCCGCTTGATCTCTTTGGGAGGATAGAAATAATGTCCAGTTGTCGAACTGACTCCATGAAAATATTGTTTATGATACCTTTTAAGAGAAAAACAAAAAGGTTGTTCAGTGTCAGACTTTGAATATATCCAATGAATCTCCAACCAATCTCTCGGATGTAGATCACTCACCAATAAGCACTATTCTTGAGTCTAAACCAAGCACCACCTTCGCACATATCACAAGTTCCTTCCTTTTTATCGTTTTGACCTCGGCACCACATCGGAGTATATAGGTCCTCATCACACCTAAAGTCTTGCTTCCATGGGATCATGATCTCACCAGTCTCATCCAAGACGCCGAGCATGTCCAAATCGCATGGTTTGACTTCACCATTCAAGCCAGGCGGATGGGCCGACTTGCCCTGTCCAATCCCGCCAAAACAGCTGAGTTTGTAAGCAGGACTTCCTTGGGAATGTCCCCCAATTTGATTGTTGGTCTCTTGGCTCATCATCCTCTCTGAGTTGTCCAACAAAGTTCCTCGTAAGACGGTCTCATCTGATCCGCCCCGTTGATACCCAGAGACCTCTTGCTCGGCCTGCATAGGAACGGTGGTGTGAGTGGACAAATCATCCTTATTCATACTCTTTTGCTTCCTCAGTAGTCCGCCCCGACTATGCGACTGACCAAGTGGCTTTTTGGGACTACTACTTAGATCACCTTTGGACTTCTGGTATTGTTCAGCGATATCGGCCGATGTTTGGCCTTTCGTTTTGGGCTCAGGAATCTGATTCGGACCTACCAAGTTGGAGGAGATTGGGCCAGAGATATTGGGGTCGGTCTCAGGGTCGGCAAAAGACTTTTTCACTCTAATCGGCTCGACGTCAGGGAGAGAAGGGCTGGTGATGCTAGTAGACTCGCCCCGTTGGTGTAAACGTTTGACGAGAACGCCTTGGAGGGGGTTGAGGCTGAACCGACGGTTGGACGGTTCATCAAGAACACTTTTCCGCCTGCCACGAACTGGCAACACCTCGACTGGTGGATTTTGAAGAGTCTGCATCACGCCAGAGGCCAAGCGCTGGCGTGTTGGTACATTTTTAGAGCTTGTGGACCTCAATGCGCTCATAGATGCTCGATCGAAAGCCCTAGTTGGGGAGAGTGACTTGGTGCGTAATGCGGACTGTGTTTTAGGTCTACGTAGACGGACTGTGTTTTAGGTCTACGTAGAGGGTCTTTGGGGTTGATTTCAAATGCGGCTTGTTGAGTAGTCAGAGGTGCCCGACCGCGGAGACCGGCAAGTTGCTTGGTTGTTGATGTTTTTGTCTGTCGGTACTGTAGGCGGGTATTCTTTAGTTCCATTGCTGATTGGGGGCGCAACTTCGGGGGTTACCCGCGACTGTTCTGGCTACTTTTGAATCGCCAGTTTCAGAGACGATGCCAAAGCCACTCAAGCTTTTCCCACCTGGCAACTGGGGGAAGCAGGTAGCTCTGAACCGGAGAAAAAATTGTGAGGCTTGGAGGAAAGGGTTTGACGGAATGGGATAAAAATAGCCAAATAGGGTGCTTGTTTGAGAGTTGATAGGGGTTCCGAGGTAAGCTCTTGAAGAGACCAATCTATTCTGCTGGCCTGATGATCTGGAGTTCCATCATTGTACTTGATCAAGGCAGCAGCAAGTTGGAGTCGATTGAATGGGACGGCGGCGCATGTGGGTTTACTCTTGCTAGTACTTGAAGGGGGGTGAGACTGAAAGATTGATGGTGGACGTTGCTCTCGCAATGGATGTGGCTGACTGTAATTATCTCAGGGATACTGATGTGGTCTATCAAATTGAGATGGTGGTCGATCGGACAACACAACTATAGTAGAACTCAGAGTTCAAAAGGATGCTCAGGAAGGTCGGTGGTGTGACTTGGTAAGACTGACTACCGGGAGATAGAGGAAATGGAATCAGCATTGGTCTTATGGAGGGTAAAAAAGAAGAGTATGAATTCACAGTTTATTGATACCTGAGAGGAAGAAGGCCTTTTCAAATGGTGCTCAAGCCGATTCAGGGAGTTGCTCTTGATATCCAAATGAATCCAGTCAAGTTGAGAGCTGTTAGGATCAGGGAAGATTAGTCGTGAGTGAAGGGTTACGGTGAGCTGGTGAGAACTAGTCTTACCAAATAACTTCTTCCAGGTTCTATGTTGGTACGTAGGTGGATGTTCGTGAGTCAAAAATCAATACGGTTACAGCAGAGTTGGCTGCTTGACATAGTTGCTTGTGTTGAGAGGGTGCTTGTTGCATGATTGGTTGAGGTGAGGTGTGATGTTTGCTTGGTTTGACAAGAGGGAATGGATTGAACGGTGAAGCGTGAGATGATGTGAGATGTGATTTTATTGGGTTATTTTGGAAATGAAGGATTTGGATGAAAAACCAGGGTTTTTCATTTTCAAAACCCGTTTGCTTTTTAGCTACCCCGTTTTGAAAACCCGTTGATTAGAAATTGTACTGGATTTGGCAATTTCTAATCAACGGGTTTTAATGGTGGATTTGGTCATATTTGATACCCCCTAATAAAAATAAAGAATAATTATAATTATTCAAGCTTGCAGTTTCAAGTATTACATGTTACATATTACATGTGATATCTTGGTGGCTGACAAGGGGGAGGATAAGGTGGAACAGACAGACTAGGGAAGAAAGGATGATTGAAGGAGTTGAAGAGGTAGCAGAAGAAGGGGATCACTAATTGATTAAATGACAGTGGAACTGGGAAATAATCAGAGAAGTGAGGGCCTTACTTAATATTCCAAAACCTTGGTGAGGAAGCTGATTGAGGTCAACTGATAAAAGTCCTTTTTTCTGAAGTGTGTGGTTGTTGTGTGGTATTCTGGAGTCTGTGTATCTTCTGGGGTGTAGAGGATAATCAGACTCTAAAATTTTCATAGTTTGCTGACATAATCAGTGCTTGCTTGTGGTCAGACTGCATCTGAAACACTGCGTAGCAGTTTTTAGAATAAATTCACCAGTAATTCATTAACTATATGAAGGAGTATAATATAGAGAGAATGCTCAGTTGTAACTAGGGCTAAAATATGATGAGGAAACAGAATCTGAAGTCAAAACAAGTGGAAGTTCAAAACTGTAAAAGATATGATTATGTTTTGGTCTTAAAATGTGCGTAAGGGAGACTTGTAGGCTAATTGTATTAGGCTGACACATTCAAGTGATATTTCTTCTGTAGTACAGTTGTGCCGAACTCCAACCCACAGACTCCAAATGGTGGAAGGAAAAAACATGAGAAATCCTCAAAAAGAATACATCAACTACTGTTCAAAATAAATGTAGTACATCCTTAGTGGGAAATTTCTGTTGACATATCTCTGCAGTCTTGCATTCCCAAGCATCCTGCATGACAGCAATTAGATAAGAAGATTTTGAAGCGCCTACAGAAAAAACAAACAAAGTAATTTCACATTATCAATAATACAAAGCAGTTCAACTCTGACAAGGATGATTAACAGGTACATAAGACATTTAATCAATACCTGTTGACATGTAATTAAACCTTTGATCATGAAATGAAAATAAACTTTGTTAGAGTTTTGGAAGCGCCTCAAGATTCCAACTGTGGAAAATAAATAGACTATACTTAAGAGAGCTAGGTTGTGATTCAAGGAGAAAGATCTAGGAGGGTTACCATATTTGTAATTGGGGGCTACACTTGTCTTAGTTGTATTTCCTTTTTATTACATGTTGTATTTTCTTTTTTTTTCTTTTTCCTCATCACTTCTGTTTCCCTAATCCAGGTTTGCTTGCTGTTCCCTCATCCTCAGGACACTAACAGCCTGGTATACTTGTGTCAAGGGTATTTTTCATTCTCATATCTTTTTGTCTTTATTTCTGTTCTCACTCACCCTTTTGCT
Source organism: Puccinia hordei (assembly GCA_007896445.1). NCBI lineage: Eukaryota > Fungi > Basidiomycota > Pucciniomycetes > Pucciniales > Pucciniaceae > Puccinia > Puccinia hordei. The sequence continues at coordinate 185,001 of RDRW01000028.1, read as the reverse complement.
CACTCTCAATAATATATCATCACTTCTGTTTCCCTTATCCAGGTTGGCTTGCTGTTCCCTCCTCCTCAAATCACCCCAGGACAATGACAGCCTGGTATACTTGTGTCAAGTTCTCTTTTATTATTCTAGTTCACAATACTAAAAGGTAGACATCCTGTACATAGGGAAATTTGATAAAAAAACTACATGCATTAAAATTGAATCTTAACTCCTTCCTTTATTTATTCCCATAGCCAAAAACACATCCAGTGTTTTGACATCAGGACTCCTGAAAGGCATTTAAGGAGACCTTTCTTCCCCTGTATTTCGATTCCTGATGCTTCACCATATATAATACCATACTTACCCACATATCACCATAGATCCACATATCACCATAGATCCACTATTTTTATTCTGTCAGGTAAGGTCCTAGTATCTATTCTTTATCCCCTCTGTACTCCCCTAAAATTACAAAGTGTCCATCCAGCCATCCCAAAAGCCTTTTCCAAGCACTTCCAACTGTCTAATTTCCCCCTTGAAGAACCTCAAGACTGTTAAGGTATTTTTACTAGTAAGTAGATATCCCTTTCTCTTGAGATTCTCCAATATCTTTATCCTGGGATTTGAACCAACCCTGTATTCAGGCCCCAGTGTTTCCAGGTACTTAAATCCTCTGCTTTGCAAGATACCTTTGAGGGATTAAACCACCCCTTATTTATCAGGCCCCTCAGGCTTTTAATTATATTAAGTTTATTTGATATGATTAATTCTATTCTTCTTTTTAAAACCCCTCACTCAACATATCCCTTTTGGAATTACCCTTCATATAAATCATCCCAGAGCTTTCTGCTCTTTATTTTACATTTGTGCACCTTGTGTAGCTAGAAGGATTGCTCCTTGGCATCACGGAGGCTGACATCAAAATTTGGCAAATCATTCAGCACATCTTAGTATTTTTTGAACATGTAGCTAAATGTAGCCCAAAATTTCATTCTGAACACCACTAGTACAGGAATTATGCTAGCACCTTGTGAGAATCCAGCTAAGAGGGGCTTGGCCAATGTGAATAAAACAGAACAAAAACTAGCTGCAAGAATTGGTGAGCAAACCATTTGGCAGTCCCAGACATAGACCCCTAAGGCTGATGAATAAAATTCTCATGCTCCAGATCCAGGAAGACCAAAGAAGCTACTTCTGTGTCTTGCTAAACGCCAGCCACCTGCAAACAGTCCCAGCCTTCTAGGAAGAATCACCATTGACTCTGTAATTGGTAAGTTGTCTGTTTCTCTGCAGACAACCTAGAAAGAGAATAAGATCATTAAAAGAGACTGATGTGTTATTTAAAACATCATGTAGACAATAGCTCAATAGAATAGACCAGCAATAACACATACGCGCAAACCAGAACCATTGCCGTAAGTCTTTATCTTCACAGATAAAAGATTAGACCAGAAGTCAATCTTAAGACAGGAATTGACTTAAAATAAAATGACCAAACAGCTCTCTCTTTCTCTTACTTCTCAGCAAACAATCTAAAACTTGTCCTTTATCAACTCTTGACTTCAAGATCAATCCTCAACTGTTATCCTCTTTCAATCACTATTTTTACTATTCTCTTTCTATCTTCTAAGAAAACTTACAGTTGAGTTGCTCTTAGGTAATTTTATCACTCAATCATTGTTATAAGCTAGAAAGAATACATTCTAATAAATAAATAAATTTCTCTTAGTTGTTTAAAATCTTTTACACCTGATGGGCCAATGTATATCCTCCTGCATGGGGCCTCCAGCCTTGGATGGGGGAAATCCTTGAAGTGGGCGTTGCAGCAATTTTAGGATAATGCCAAACATGAAAAACATTCACCTGTACACCAAGGACTTACTCAAGCCCAATTCAAGATTTGACTCAAGTCCTCATTCATCAACACACCAACTATTGATTGCGTCCATCATTACCAAGGTTTGGTCCCGAGGCAGTTGAGGCTAATTTTCATTAGGTTTAAATGTTAGCTCAGGTCATCGGTTAGGTTAGGGTAATTTGCTTTTTTTCAAGTTATGTTCAGTTGTTTTTGGAATTTCAATGGACAACAAACTTATAATGGGCAATTATGCATTTGGCGCGAAATAAAGTGTCAAAAAGAAGGTAGATTTGATCCAAGAAAGTGACGCCAGAGTGAAACAAATGAATGTGTTGAACGCTTTGTAGCATGGCAGTGATTTCGGGTGTCCTTTACTCATACTCTATACTGGTCTATTCTTCTTTTGACCACACACCATAGTCCAATGAAGTAATGCTATATTTGTCACATTAAATAATAAGTCAGATTCGAGCCGTCTCTTATAATAAGCGCCTTACGAGTTGAAGCATGACTTGCATCTCCGATATCGGATGGATTGGGAATTTCTAGTGTGACAATATTTTGTCCGACTTTTAAAGCACCCGATTTCCATTCAGAGTTGTCTGACGGGTGGGCGACTTAGATCATATGACGATAGAGAAAATTTGGGGTTAGGAATCGAGGTCAAACATGAATTGGTGCCAATCATGGGGCGAAACGAGAAACACACATTTGAGTGAAGCTGCTCGAGTGTGGTTTCTTTGATAGTAGACACCGCCGGTATTTTTTAAAGAACCGCGGAAGTATTCCAAAACTTCATCAGAGACATCTCTGCCGTTTCCCTCTATTGTCATGTACCACCGATCTGTAGCGACCCCCCTGGGATCGATCTCGTAATGCACGCCCGAATGAGTGAAACCATAATGAGCTTTTTTCTATGTCATGAGTTTTTAGAATTTTACGGGCAAACGGGAAAGAAAAAGTAGGTGAGATTGGTGATATGGTCAGCTTGCACGTTTGGAAATCAAGTCTCGATACAGATGGTTACTCAGAGACTAGAAACCTTACCGTGAGTTTGACGCTCAACAGTTCTTTACCACTAAGGTTGGAAATTATTGTAGTGCGGTCGTCGCTGGGGGATTGGCTTATAGTGTAGGCAGAATGTCCTGTTAAAAGGTTAGTGACGGTGACGCTACCCTTATCGATGGGGAGCTCGCGATCCCAGCCAAAAACCATTGGCCCGAGTGGGGGCGTAGGAGGATACACCTGAGGGCCAGGCCCCTGCTCGAGGGGATTGTGAAGTGCTGGCATGGGGATCACAATAGGAGAGGTGGGGGTAAGATTGGGCATACTAGAAATGAACTGAAGATGAATTGTAAGGAGTGACAGAAGCGCTAGCAGTGAGGAGACAGGCATGATGTGAATGAAAAAGTATTGTTGGGGTATATCAAAGGATATGAGTAGGGTGTGCAAAGAAAAGATGGAGAATCCCTAATGGCCGTGTAGTCTCAAAAAGAATGATGAGGCCGCGACCGAAATGTTTTTATGTACAGTCTCCGGTGTTTATTGGGAAGGTATGGACAGTTGGAGGGTTCATGTGTTTGATTGACACAGTGAAGTTGGACTAATCACTTTTTATATCTATCATCACGCCCGTCCCACTACACCTGAAACAAGCCACCCACCTGTTGAGTTTCACTCAGGTGTTTCTGTTTTCTTTTCTATGCCTTACACATGTCTAGTACACTTCACACACATTTCACAGTTTGTATGTAGTGTACCTGAGGCAGCGGAGGTGGAAGGAAACTCTCCTCATCCTTCCACAAACCTCGACCGCTCACCACATCGTGTCCGCTGTCCTCAGGTAAGTCCTTTCATCTCTTTTCTTCTTTTCCTTTTCTTTTCCTCTCTTTTTCTTTGTTCTCATCTTTGTTCTCACTCTTCTGTCGTGTAATGATAATCCTTCCACGAACCTCGACCGCTCACCACATCGTGTCCGCTGTCCTCAGTCCCAGTCGAGCTCAACAGGTTATGAGCCCAGATAGCCTTCAGCTAAACCATACAGCTTCGCTAGGCACGTTAAAGACAGGCGTGTCGAGCGGTAAACCTCCGTGGACCTCATAAGGATCAACTTCTCTCCTCTCTCACTCGCATATGGCTAACGAAGCCAAAGAGGAAAACACCACCCATACAACTGTCGACCTCAATTCTAAAATGTCGGCCCCCAACACTAAAATATCAACTGCCCGACTCCCAATACTCAAAGCTCCCGGGTCCGATTCCAATTACCTGAATTGGAAGAAAGTCGTTCTTCGGGTCTTCAAGTCGGCCAAAGTCAATCACGTCTTGACTCCAGTAGCCATCAACCTTCGACCCGCCAGCTGGGAAGAGGATAATGACCTCGTCTGCGCAGTCTTGGTTCAGATCATCGATGAGGCAAACCTTCGCCACCTAGCCGACGAAGACAACGCAGCCAAGATCTGGGCTGATCTGTCCAGAGCCCATCAGGATACGTCGACCGGTGGCCGCATATTCTGGATTCGCAAGCTATTGAACGCGCGAATGGAGGGAGACGATATCGACTCGCACATTGACTCCTTGGCGAATTCGTACGAACGCCTGAACTCTCTGGTCACCCCGGAAAAGCCCCTCACTCCTGACGACGTCCACAATGCAGCTCTCCTCGGTTCGCTTTCCCCCGACTGGATCCACTGTGTTTCAAACTTGATGAACCAGGAGGGAGTAAAAACCGAGACCATTGTCTCAGCCTTGAAAAACGAGTCCATTCGTCGCCAGTCTCAGGGAGACATCATCTCCGTATCTTCCACCAAAGCCAATCCCTCTAAAGCCAACCCTACTCCCTCGAATCCCCCCAAAGGTCCACGAAACGAGCCTTCGAAGAAACCTCGTCGCTGTCCTCTGTGTAACAGTGATTCCCACGACCTCAACTCTTGCAACAACACCCGAAAACTCATTGCGGAACATAAGGCCGCTCAAAAGGCCCGCTGGGAAGCCAACCAACAGGACAAGGCTTCTACTTCCACTAAACCGGTCACTCGAGCAGGACGAACCTCGGCTGCTACTCTAGGATCTCAACCCGATGGCGCTGAAGAAGAGTCGGACTACTCCGACCCCGAGATATTTGTCACTGCAAGCAATGCGGTCGCCTCACTCTCCGCCTTTTCTGGTCTTTCCTCCGACGGTGACGCCAACATCGACTCTGGATGTTCCATGTCTATGACTCCAAACCCGTTGGCGGTAACAAACCTCAAGCCGGATCGCACCCCCGTCCGTCTAGCCGACAACTCTGTAGTCGAAGCCACCCACAAAGGCCTCTGCAATCTTCCAATCGACGGAAGCAAACGGGTCGAAACTCTCGTCGTTCCCGCACTCCACGAGCCCCTATTATCGGTTGCCGGACTATGCGACAGCGGTCTCACCGTCGTGTTCACCCCGAACTCCTGCGATTTCTACAACAGTTCCGATATTCGGGTTGATGGGACGTTAACCGGGAGGGGGTACAGAAGGGGAAATCTATTCTACCTACCTGCGGAGCCTGTGAGCTCTCATTCTTCTGTTCCGATAACTCCTAAATCCATAGACAACTCCCTTCTTGGTTACCACTATCGCTTCTCTCACCTGGGTCTCAAGTCTCTCAAAACGTTGCTAAAGCGTCATAACATCTCTCCCTCAGTTATGAACAAAGTCGAGGTACAGCAATGTCCCATATGCGTACAGTCGAAGATGCACAGAAAGGCCTTCAAATCGCGCTCATCTCATCGGTTCACTTCTCCCGGTCAGCTCATTCACTCAGATGTGGGTTCCTATGAGGTAGTATCGAGAGAAGGGTACAAATATTTCATCACCTTCGTCGACGACTGTTCTAAGTTTCTAGTTGTTTATCCAATGAAATTAAAGAGTGACTCCTTTGCGTGCTTCAAACTTTTCCGCGCGCAATTTGAGAAATCGGGTTCCCACAAAGTCCTTGCTCTGCGAACAGACAACGGTGGGGAGTACTTGTCCTCAGAATTCAGTTCTTACTTAGCGTCCGCTGGTATCAGACATGACCCGGGTCCTCCGCACTCCCCTGAACTGAACGGAGTGGCTGAGAGGACAAACCGCACCATTGGAAACCTAGTAAGGTCTTCCCTACTTCAAGCTCGACTACCCAAGTCTTTCTGGGCCGATGCTCTCCGGCACGCCATTCATCCATACAACTCATTTCCTTGCAATACCCCACGCGGCTTTCTTTCTCCCGCATCTATTATTGATTCCGCAGAGACTGACCTTAAAAGCCTTCATCCCTTCGGCTGTCTAGTGTGGTACAAAGTACCGGAAGCAAATCGCAAGAAGCTCGACAATAAAGGTCGAGCGTCCATTCTCTTGTCGTACCTAACTGACGGCAATGGATTTCGCCTGTGGGATCTCAAAAAGCGATCGGTGATCAAGTCCAGAGATGTAATCTTTCAAGACTCGATTTTCCCGTATAGCACTAAACTCACTCCCCCGTCTGAACCTATCACCGTAGAAATCTCCTGGCCAGTTTCCAGTGAAAGACAGGTCACAGACAACGACGATACAGCCGCCGCTTTACCAAACCAAAACAATCTGCCACCCCCATGCCCGGTTCCTTGTACGACCACACCGGACCTTCCACTTCTGGATGTCCCACTTCGCCCAAGATTTGACAGACGACTCACCGCGTCTATTCATGCTCCGGGGAATGCCCCTCGCTCCTCAAATGTTATCTCATCTGACTCTGACTCTCTCGGCAACGCTTCCGACGACTCGCCAGCCAGCCTCTCTCCAAATCTTTCACCGTCGACGGACGTTTCCATAATCTCCCTTCCTGCGCTCCCGCAATCTCCTTCCCCTCGTTCTCCCCTTTCTTCCCCGTACCGTGCTTCTCCCCCTGCCCCGCCAGCCCAAAAGTCTTCCCCCCTGTCGTCGCCACGGTCTTGCGCGCCGTCTCCTCCCAACCGGTCCTCGTACCCACCCATTCACCGCACTCCTTCTCCACCAGCGCCAAAACCTATCTCTCCGATTCCCCCAGTGTCCCCTCCTCGCCGCCGGTCAGCTCGTGAACGCAAAGCCCCCGAACGTTATGGAAACTGGTCCAAAAGTGCCAACTCGGATCCCAATATCGACACTCCCAAAACCTGGCGCCAGTTGTTGAAATCTCCAAACAAACACCGTTGGCTTAAAGCAGCTGAAGACGAGTTCGCATCCCTACTAGGAATGCAGACCTGGCGTCTGGTCCCTCGGCCCGAAAAGAGGCGAGTTATCAAATCCAAATGGGTGTTTAAAGTCAAGCGTCGACCGGACAACACCCTCCAGAAGCTCAAAGCTCGTCTTGTGGCAATGGGTTACTCCCAAATTCAAGGCCTTGACTACGACGAAGTATTCTCTCCCACGCTCCGGTTGGAAACACTCCGTCTCATTTTCTCTCTGCTTGGTAGTCGTGGCTGGAAGGGTCGTCAAGTAGACTTCAAGACGGCTTTTCTAAATGGTCACCTGGATAAACCGCTCTACATGGAGCAACCTCCCGGCTTCGAGGACCCGCAGCATCCCGACTGGGTGTGCGAGGTGAATCGCTCCCTCTACGGCCTCAAACAATCCCCACGTCAATGGAACATTGAGCTCCACAAGGCGCTTCTGGAGATCGGCTGGTCAAATTCAAAGTATGACCCAACACTTTACTTCAAGCTGCGTGCCGGCAAGCTTGTCGGCGCCCTAACTACCCATGTTGACGATCTTGCAATTGTTGGCGAACCTACAGTCGTCGACTCCATCATCTCAGCCATCGGAAAAAGGTTCAAGATTGGGGCTGACGAGGAGCTGAACCACTTTCTATCCCTGAAGATCTCCCGCGATCCAACAAACAACTTTGTATTTCTCAATCAGTCCCACTACATTTCCGATATCTGCTCGCGATTCCTAGACGGCAATCATACCCCGGTTTCCACCCCGACAGATTCTTCCTTCAAAAGCCTAGGACGTCGTCTTCCAGATGACAAACCCTCCCCCGGTCCGTACTCCCAAATAATTGGTTCCCTACTCTGGGTCTCCCAGTGCACCCGACCTGATATCTCTTTTGCCGTAAATCGCCTCTCTCAACACCTACGAGACCCCTCGGCGGCTCACTGGTCCGCGGCGGTGCGCATACTAAACTATCTTGTCTCTACCAAGGAGCTAAAACTCCGTCTTGGGGGAGCTATGACCTTATCAGGATATTCGGACTCGGATTGGGCCGAAGATCGCGACGACCGTCGCTCAACATCAGCCTATACCTACCGCGTTGGTGACGGAGCAATCTCGTGGAAATCTCGAAAACAAGCCACAGTCTCCCTCTCCAGCACTGAGGCCAAGTACAAGGCTCTCTCGGACTCGTGCAAGGAAGGCTTGTGGCTGCGTCATTTGCTCACGGAACTCCGTCTTCGACCTGATACAGCCATCCCTCTCCATGTCGACAATGAGGGCGCAGAAGCTCTGGCCAAGAATCCCGAACATCATGCTCGCACAAAACATATTCACGCCCGTTATCATTTTATTCGGGAGTGCGTCCAAAACGAGGAAATCTCTCTCCTGCACGTCTCCACTAAAGACATGCTAGCGGATATGCTCACGAAGCCTCTCACTCGAGTGGCTCTGGAAAAACATCGGGAAATGTTCGGCATCGTGGCGTAATCAATTCCATTCTCTTCTCTCCCCAAATTCTCGTCCTCTCCTTTCTTTCTAAATTTATTTCCCTCTTTTCTTTCTTCTTTTCTATGTTTAACTCCTTTTTTCTCTATCCTTTTTCTCTTTCTTTCTTCCTTCTTTCTTTTCTTTCTTCTTCAATCCATGTGTGCAGCAAGGGGGGGTGTTGAGTTTCACTCAGGTGTTTCTGTTTTCTTTTCTATGCCTTACACATGTCTAGTACACTTCACACACATTTCACAGTTTGTATGTAGTGTACCTGAGGCAGCGGACGTGGAAGGAAACTCTCCTCATCCTTCCACAAACCTCGACCGCTCACCACATCGTGTCCGCTGTCCTCAGGTAAGTCCTTTCATCTCTTTTCTTCTTTTCCTTTTCTTTTCCTCTCTTTTTCTTTGTTCTCATCTTTGTTCTCACTCTTCTGTTGTGTAATGATAATCCTTCCACGAACCTCAACCGCTCACCACATCGTGTCCGCTGTCCTCAGTCCCAGTCGAGCTCAACACCACCGTTGCAAGTTGGATGTACAAAGTCAATCCCAACAAGTCCCTCTGCCTGAACGCTAGACCTGTACTTGTATGCCCGAGTACATGTAGGAATCCAAATAGACCCAAGTATTCCAATGTTGCTTTGCCGTTGCCTGGACGACGTCATCTTCATCTTGTCGACAAACATTGTAGCGCACAATGGAAGACATCACTGAAGGCAATAGAACTCAGGGTCTTGTTGATAACAGCCCGATGATTGGTAAGCTCTCCACATGTCCGGGTCAGGTCTCCTATCTCTATGAGTAAGAGAAGAGGAGGATGGGAAGTGTGCAGCATAAACTAAATACATGGTAACTAGGGCCCCGTTTGGGGGGCGTTGATAAACGCACACCAACGGCGCACGCCAATGCCAACCCGCACACCACTTTTTTTTGGCGTGCGGGGCCTACACGCCAAAAAAAATTGGCGTGTAGGGTCTACACGCCAAAATAAATTGGCGTGTGAGACCCACACGCCAAAAATGGCGTGTGGTTCCCACACGCCAATTTTTTTTGGCGTGTGGGCCCCGCACGCCAATTGTTTTGGCGTGCGGGTCCCCCCTCGCTCACGTAATCAAATGGGAGGGCCCATTCGATCACGTGAGCGGGCCGGCTGACGAGGTTATACAACCTCGTCAGCCGGGAGGCTGTATAACCTCGTCGGCCGGGAGGACTTCCTCCCGGCACGAGGCTGTATAACCTCGTTCGGCCGGGAGGAATTCCTCCCGGCCGACGAGGTTATACAACCTCGTCGGCCAGGAGGAAGTCCTCCTGGCTGACGAGGCTGTATAGCCTCGTCGGCCGGGAGGACTTCCTCCCGGCCGACGAGGCTATACAACCTCGTCGGCCAGGAGGAAGAATTCCTCCTGGCTGACGTCAGGTTGGTTATAACCTAAGTCCGTACTTCCTCAATTGGCTGAGAGGGTTGAGGCGATACTTCCCTCACCGGCTGGATTCGAGGCTATTACCCCTCGTCAGCCTAAATAGGAGTCAGCTCCTCAAGGGGGAACTGGACCTGGGAGGTACGACGAGACAGTTCAGTTAATGTTTATGATGTGTATGTTAGCCTCTTTGATCAGTAGCCGGATCACATCCGGATCTGAGGACTTCCTACCTGGCCGACGAGAGTGACGAGGTTCACGTACAACCTCGTCGGCTTAACCCAGGAGGAATGTACCTACCTGGCTGGACGAGGCTGTGATATGTACTCAGTGGCTGACATTGCCTCGTCAGCCGGGAGGACTTCCTCCTGGCTGACGAGGCTATACAACCTCGTCGGCCAGGAGGAAGTCCTCCTGGCTGACGAGGTTGTATAGCCTGGTCGGCCGGGAGGACTTCCTCCTGGCGACGAGGTTATACAACCTCGTCGGCCAGGAGGAAGTCCTCCCGGCCGGCGAGGCTATACAACCTCGTCGGCCAGGAGGACTTCCTCCTGGCTGACGAGTATCTCGTCAGCCCGGCCGGCCGAGGCTATACAACCTCGTCGGCCAGGAGGACTTCCTCCTGGCTGACGAGGACGTTCCTCCTGGCTGACAAGGTTATACAACCTCGTCAGCCAGGAGGCTGACGAGGTTGTATAACCTCGTCGGCCGGGAGGAAGCCGTATCTGGAGATGAAGTACTCCTTCTAGCTACACCTCCCGGCCGGCGTATCTTGCAAGCAGAGGATTTAGGTATACACACTGGGGCCTGTCGTCGAGCTCAAGAGAAGGGGAGACTTGAGGTTCTTCCCAGTTGGAAGCGCTGAGCTGACTGGGAGAGTTGATACTAACCAGACAGAATAACTCGTCATGCCGGGAGGGAATGTGGAGCCCTGATCACTCGGCCGATGCGAGTTGTTTAATCAAATTTCCATATGTACAGGCTGTTGTACAGCCTGTCTAAGCTCTTTTGCTGGTCGGCTGACGTGTTGAGTTTTAATTACATGATGTAGATTAAATATCACATGTACCTCCTGGTACAATGTGAAATAAATGTACAAGAGCCTCTTGTTTAAAACCTGTCATGCAGGCTCTTTGGGAATGCATACTGCAGAGATCTGTACAATTTCCCACTAAGGATGTAATACTGAACAGTTGTTCAATAGTTATTTTCGTCAGCTGAATCATCCTTTAGTGTACAGGAGTACATTACTAGACTTCCTCCTGGTACCGACGAGGTTGTATAACTGGGGTACTGGCTGAAGTCGTTATTTTACACGCCGGAAATAATATTTCCACTTATGAGGAAGTCCTCCCGGCTGACTAGTCAGGTTGACAGTATCACCTCGTCAGCCGGCCCGCTCACGTAATCGAATGGGACCTCCCATTCGATTACGTGAGCGGGATCCCCCCACACGCCAATTGTTTGGCGTGTGGGAGCGCACGCCAAACAATTGGCGTGCGGGGCCCACACGCCAATTTTTTGGCGTGTGGGAGCGCACGCCAAACAATTGGCGTGCGGGGCCCACACGCCAATTTTATTTGGCGTGCGGGGCCCACACGCCAAAACAAATTGGTGTGTGGGAACCACACGCCATTTTTGGCGTGTGGGTCTCACACGCCAAATAAAATTGCCGTGTAGACCCTACACGCCACTTTTTTTTGGCGTGTAGGCCCCGCACACCAAAAAAAAATTGGCGTGCGGGTTGGCGTTGGCGTGCGCGCTTGGCGTGCGTTTATCAACGCCCCGTTTGGGAGCAGTGATGTGATGTAATAATCACCCCTTTTGCATAACCGGGCCTCACAGAGGCCCATATTGTATCACACACATGTTTGGCAGCTTTCAAAAGTTGTGATGTATATCACAACATTTGACATCACTGCTTGATAGCCCCGCGCCAAATCCCAAATAGTACCCCTGGGGTACTATTTGGTGTCATATCAGCATACTTGTTGGTCTCCGCACATTGCAACTTGAACACAATGCAAGCATTCACCTCTTGGCAGGAAAACAACAATCCTCAAAACCAACCACTCAATTCAACTCAGCAGACTCAGTCCGACAGAACTCCTTTCAACTTCTCATTTCATAATAATAGATTGACTGCTTTGGATTATGAAGATTCTGTTTTGGAATCAGAATGAGAATCAATGTGGTTGTCTTCATTTTCAAGTGGATGTGTTCCAATTGATGGCATTGTTATCATGATGAGCCAAACGGTTGGTTGGAGTTATGTGCAGTGTATATCACTTGAGCTTGGGTAGCCAAACACTCAAGTGATGTTGAGCATTGGTGAATTTAGAAGTGATGTGTATCACCGTACGTAAACGTGCAACATCACATCACATCACTGCTCCCAAATGGGGCCTAGGGTTTGGTCTATGCCAGTATAAATAAGTTAGGGTTTTATTTTATGTAAGTACATAGTTCTTTGCCTATCTACATAATCTTGCCGTATACTCCAACACCCCCTCCCAAGATTGTGTTAATCAGCCCTCAATCCGGAGTGTCCTTGACGCCATCACCATTTTTTTTGATCCCAATCATTTTGTGAAGATGTCCGCCAGTTGATTTGCCTTGCTTGTCCATAGAAGTTGTATACCTTGTTCCCTTATCAAGTTGTTCACAAAATAGAATGCTTGTCAAAGATATTTAGTTTTCTTCTTAGACATATTATCAGTTGCAATTAAGATTACAGCCTGATTATCCACATGTCTTGACGTTATCCTTAATCTTAATCATCATTTTGACTTCAAATTCTGTTTTTGACAATAGTGTTAACTGAACTCCTTGTAATTGCTCAACTCCTCCATAGAGCAATTAAATAAATAATTCTACGCCACAACTGGTTGAGCAAGTGAAACAAGCCCAGCCAACCACATCTACATGTAAGATTACATAATCAAACCTTGAAAATTTTCAAATTTGGTGTATCCTCCATTGCAGGGAGGATATGCAACCTCAAGACACCCAGAACCACCAACTCAGACATCCAAGCATTCAGCAAGTTACAGCTCACCACTCTAACCAAAAAAAGGCCCCTTTCACCCAGTACTTCAAGTATTGTCAGTCAGTCCCCTTTTTGAACCTTGTTTCTCTGACAGTAGTCCTTCTCTGTCATCCCCTTATCCTTCCCCTCTTCCCTTTTCCTTCCTCCTTCAATCAAGAGATCAGATCAATTCTTCAACAGGTTACCCTTTTAGAACCTTGACTAACAAGTCTAAAAATCAGGGCAGATTAGCTTACTAATTCTGTTTTCCCTCCACTGTTTCCTTCAGTGTGTGAGGAGGCTGTTGCACTTCTAAAGACTCTGGCACAGCTTAGCCAACTTTTTCAGGTTGAGCTCATTGATCTTCATAAGAGCACTCTAAACAAACAAACAAACAATAAAAAGATCAATTCATTCCCTTTCCCCTTTTCTCTTCTTCTTTTCTCTACTAGTTGTATCTCTTATCCTTGAAATACAACCAGTAGTGCCCCCCAAACCTTGTGTCCTGATGTCACTTTAGAGACCCACAATGTCTCACCACATACCCAGTTGTCAACCATTCATACCCCCCCCCCCCAATTAGCATCCCTCCACAACTGCAACCTCTCCCTGTCCAACCTGTACACCAAACGCCAATCCACCAACTGCTTCAAATATCCAATTAAACCATCAAGTGCCATCCAATGCAAAAACATGAAGGGATTTGAGAAAAACTTTGCTAACAGATTGACCAAGACAGATATGTCCAGCCAATTTCCGCACGCCAGGTACATCAAGGAACCAATTATTGACCTATATTCTGTTGAGTCTACTGGTTCAGGCGCCAAGGTTTCAAGTTCATCGTTGTTCAGAGGTACTGGTCTCTTGTATTGCTTGACTATTTGGTTAGCCAAAGTTATCTGACTAAGTTCTGTTGATTCAAAATTCATGTTTATATCAATCCCAACTAAACACTCCATTTGAGGCTAGTGAAATAGAGCCATCACTATACATGTTCAAGAAAGAGTTGGGTTTTGTGATCATCTGAATTTCACCTCTAGCTTCTTGTTCATACCTGTCCGCAATTCATTCAGTAGGGATTCATCAGTTGCCATTGTAACTCCATCATCCACATGTAACCAGATGATCACAAAACCCAACTGTTTCTTGAACATGTATAGTGATGGCTCTATTTCACTAGCCTCAAAACCAAGGCCAACCACCAGTCCCCTGAAAAACTTCCACCAACAATGGGCAGCTTTTTTGGTCCAGTACATTTCTTTCTTCAACATCATAACTTGGCCTATGTCAATTGGGGGGTGGACATAGACTTCTTCCTTGATTGGGCTATATAGGTAAGCTGAACTGACATCAAAAGCAGCTGTCACAAAATGGTACTTGTGTGCAATTGAAATTAATAATTGGAGAGTGTTTGTGTAATTATCATTACAGTCAATACCCAACTGTTGATTAAACCCTTTTGCCACATAATGTGCCCTGTACTTATTGATCTCACCACCTTTCTTGCGCTTGATAGAGAATACCTGTTGGAATTATCACTAGAGTCGTTTCCATCTCTTTCTCCCTCTTTCACACAAATGTCACTCCTTCTCATATGTCACTCCTTTTCCTCCTTGTTCCCAGATGAATATGCTTTGTCACCTTCTGTCCCACACCTCAACCACTCTTGTATGTAGTTAAATATTCAAGCCTCCTGAGTAGAAATAAAAAAGCCATCTGTTCTCTGCGCCCTGATCCCTGTGGTCTCTACAGTATACAACCACTTGTAGTGTGTGCACTTGTCTGCCACACAAGCTAGCAGCTATTAGCCCAGTCTTGGGCATCTTCAACCACTTTTTTCATCTTGAGTCTTTTGACTCAAGATTTTTCCAGGTCAAAAACTCCTCAGTCCACTCGTCTCACCTCATAACCTCTTCAATACCCACCTAGAGCCCAGAAATTTCATCCCATCATACCGCTTAACCGGTTCCCATACACCCAATTTCTTGAACTTTTCCATTTCATACCACACCACTAATTTCCATTCTCCAGCCCCCTCACCAGCTAATGCCGCCATAATTGTCTTAGGAAAGTCAAACTCAGGCCTGATGGTCAATTGACTCAGCTGCCGTTGTTCCTCAAGTGAAAATGTGTGTGTCTGTTCTTCACCCAATTGTAGAATGATCTGATTTAGAATAAAATCAAGGTCCGTCTTCTTAAGATCCTTAATCACGTGTAGGTCCTGAAGTTCCGCCAATTTCACTGGTGCCAAATGTACCATTCTTTGTTCAGGCAGAAGCCAGACAAGCAAACCAACACCAGCCTCAGGGTAGCCTAGTAATAGGCCTTCCTGCACCTGCTCATCAAGTCTCTTTTGGCATTCTTTTGGTGTGTGTATAATGGCTTTTGCCACAAACGGATAAATTGAGTTGGGGTTTGGTTCATTTTTTTAGAATATCTTCAAAGGGAAGCTTTGTTTGGTCCTGGAATTCAGAATTCTGTCGTGCATTTAGGCCGCCGTTGAGTAAGCATAACTCCAGAATTTGTGTGGAAGATATCTCTGATGTCACATTTGTCAACTTACTGGACTCTACTCCACTTATGGTGGTGTTTACAGTAAGGAATAAAAAGTTCTTACACTTTAAAAAGTGTAATAAAAAAATATAACTGTATCAATATTTACTTGAGTGTTATAAAAACAGTAAGTAACAAAAAATTAAACAGGTTATGAACCTGCTGCCAGACTTCTGTTAAGGGAAATAATTCCTCAGAAGGGCCAACCAGACTAGGACACGGTTCTTCCAATTAAATTAATGAGTATTAATTTATTGGGGAGATTTCTTGAGGAATTTTAACTAAAGATAGTATATAAGCACTACCAGCATAATTGCCTAGGTTGAGTTCATCCCAGTTAAACTAGGATGAAAACAACCAATTTAAAATAGGTTGACCTCAACCAATGAAATATAAAACCAAGGGGGGTCCCTTGGATTTCTATTTCATCAGTTGATTTCAACCAAGTTTAAATTGGTTGAGTGCATCCCAGTTTAACTAAGATGAATTCATCCTAGGCAATTATGCTGGCAGTGAAGGGATAAAAGGCCAGTCCTCCTTACTTACAGGAGAAGGTGAGCGCCTTGATAGCTTATAATAAGTTATCTAAGTAGGGCTTAAAATTGATGGGGAGGGTATCTTTAATTTAGTGAAGAAAACCTCCTCTTAAATCATAAAATAATCATTATTTCACATGCTTGTTGGAAGCAGTGATCAGAGTAAGATCACCAGGGGAAAGTGATAACCCTGTTCGTGATCTGATTTGAAAGATGGTGTCATTTCTATTTGGAATGACCCCATAATTGTTTCACAATAAATATACTTAGTGGGAAATATTTATTTCAGCAATAAATAATTATTTCACTAAGGAATACTTGTGAATAAATTATCTAGGAACCAGAGCTTGAAAAAGCGCTTGCCCTGAGTGATCATTGATTTAAAATCACATTTACTTATGTATATAATACATATTACATAAGTTATGTAATTAAATACATATGTAATCTTATAGTATATATTACTATGGGTTATGCTGGGATTTTCCAGGATTTTCATGGAAAAAACTATACCAATAAATGGTGCATTATCCATTTATTGCATGTTTGAAAATTGATTTGCCAAGGATTTGCTTTAATTAAATTTCCTTTGATTTTTGATAAAGAATAGATATAATTTAAATAATTTTATTAATGATCTCTACATGTGGTCATGAGTGTGGCTTGAACCCAAAGCCTTATTTATCAACCAGATATTTCTAAGCTTGTTCTTAACTGTTAGAATATTATACCAATTGTTGAAACAGTTAAGTACAATTCCTGTTATAAGTAAAAATAAATAAATTAAAATGAATAATAATACAATCAAATATTATTAAATGTTTCAGCTTTCAGTTTCAAGTGTTACATGTTATATGTAATATCTTTGTGGCTGACAACATTTTCCTGGCCATGTTTCCAAGGGTACAATTCAACCTCTCCGCTTCCCCATTCTGCTTTGGATTATACGGCACCGGTGCAAGTGTCACTCCTACTTTCTCCAGAATTGGTCTCAGGGACTCAACGTATTCTTGTGCATTGTTGCAATGCAAGTAGGTAGGGTATCTACCAACTTTGTTCCTCAGGTGTTGCATCCATCCCATTAGCTTCTCCGGTACATTGGATTTTGTGATCATAGACATGCAGTACGTGTAAGTAATTGCATGATCTCTCAACGTCAAAATTTAATTTCTCTCACTAATATTGTGGTCAAAGGGTCCTGCCACATCTGATACCATGAAGTCAAGAGGTTTGTCTCAAGGAATCTGCATACCAAGCACCATGGCCTTCTTGTTGATGCTGTTTGAATTTGCCCATTTATTGTAGAAGAAAGAAGTCCATTTGAGTTTTAGGTCTGGGAAGTTGATTTTCATGTATGATCTAACAATCTCTTCTGAAGGTTGGCCAAGGCGTACATGTCAGATTTATGGATCAAACAATGGGGCTTGGCTAACTTTCAGGACTTTATTGCATTTATTAAGTGTTTCCAAGCTCCAACAGTAATTATGGAATATAGTCTTTTTCAGCCTTCTACTAATTCAGAGACATCCTGACTATAGAAAAATATATCAATTTAAAACTTGTATTCTTAGTTTCAAAAGAATTCACACCTTATGTTATTTGTTTCAAAAGAAATTATTAAAACAAAACATATAACACAGAATCTACATATAACTTCTAAATCATAAATTAAACCTGGAAAATATTTCAGACTCTGAGTCTCCATGTAAATTAACCTAGGGTAGCTCAGCAAAAGTACCCCATAAATATTACTCCTTCATATCCCTTCAAAGGCCTTCAAGGTTTTACATCACTTAAAGATCTGCATAAACCTTAAAAGTATGCTAGTAGAATATTCAATTAAGGTTAATAGATTTCGGGTATGATGCATAAATAAGGTTTAAATCATCATTTCTATAGTTACATGTACCTGGCACCTGTAATAAAATCCACAACCAATGCCGTGGCCATACTTTTCCTACTAAGGCCAAGATAGCCCAATTGGTTGGTTGTAAAGGGACCACTGGTCCAAAAGGAAGGAAGAAACGATAGTATTCACCTTACTGGGAATATTTAACCACTTTGGGCCTTTTGAACCATGTAACTAAGCCCTACCGTAACCAAACCAGTTGTACAGGTGTCTGGCACTTAGTAGAAGACTAGACTGGGCAAAACAGAGCTTCTTCTTTGCCCCCAGAGGATCAGAATTAATATTTAAACATCCCTTCATTCCCACAAAATGATATCCCCATCTTCATTTACATTTACCAGCTTTTACCATCTTATAAACCAGTCTGATAGCCTGTTACATAGTGTAGTTTCTGCTTGTTTTTTTACCTGAAGTTCATCAACCACCTTTTTTCACCTCTTTCAGCACTCAACAATCACCTGTGACTCAACCTTTTGAGCGCTTTTGGACCATCTACAAATTCTTGAAGAATTTCTGATTGGAAATATAATCAGTAAGTCTATTTCCTCTATTCCTTCAGCAGTTATACTCTAAGTGTACTCCTTGTCCAAAGGACTAGACTTTCAGGTACCCAAAATACCCCCTGTTCACTCAGGTCCTGATTATTTTAGAGGGCACAGTAAATACCCCTGAAACTCAGGACCCTCTGTTAATACAAACTTTATGATTTTTATATCTTTTCACCTTTTTTACCCACTTTTCACTGCACAACCTGCAGCTGTTTTTACCTTTCACCCTGTGTAGCTAGAAGAATCCAGTTTTTGGCATCACAGAGGCTGACAGTCTTAAACACACATCCTTCAGGATCAACCAGAACCGCGTCAACATCCTTGTACACCAATTTCCACCCACTAGCCAACAACGTCCCTGTCAATAGGACCACACCTTCTACTCCTGGGAAATAGTACATGTTGTCAATCTTAAACCTCCTGTTGGCATAGGAATCCATACTGTCCCAAGTCTGTTGACAGTTCCATTACATTCAGACACAGCAAGGTAGAATTTCATTGGGGTTGTCAGTGTTTATCCAGGCTTAAGTAGGGAGGAGTAACCACTCACATGTATGAAGCCCCAGAGTCTAGTAGAACTCCTTTGGTTAAATTTGGGAATTCAACACATCACACATGGTGTTCCAATATACAAGGTGGCAGGTAAGTTGTTGAAATGCTGTAATCCACAGTGATCTCTTGGCAAAACATTAGGTATGGACTTGGTAGCCTAGTTGGTAAAGGAAAAACTTCTAGTATAGTCTCTTAGCTTCTGCTAATGTTTCTGGTTCAAATCCTCCCCAAGTCAATCATTCTCTGCTAAATGTCTGAAAAATACTTTGTTAATTCTAACATAAGTTGACATCTTCAACCGGTGGTCTGCTGGGGGTTGCTCAATTTCTTCCATTGCAACTGCTCTCCAGTATTCTGGGAATTCAGAGTACCAGTTCCTGTCCTTTTTAAAGTACAAGCATTTTGTCCCATATTTCAAAGTAGATTTGCCGGATTGCCCGTTTCCATGGAGGTGGCTGGCACAATCTATCAAGAATCTTGGATGGTTAACACGGGGTCTGTCAGGAGTTGTTGCTTGTCACTGGGGTGTCACATATTTCCCTTGAGGTTGTCCTTGGAAAGCTTGAATCCTATCAAGATCCATGGCGCTGGGGTCAGGTGTATTTCCTTTTTTTCTGTGTTTGCTCAAAGAAAATTGAATCACAGTTGTGGCATTGTTCAGTGTTGGTGAGGTCTTTCCATCCAGCGTGTGCAATACATCAAATTTGAAGGTCTTCTCATTCACTCCAGTGGGTGTCTTGTAGGTACTCATGGAGAAAAATACATAGGGCTTTGCCCAGAAACATTTTCAATTGTCCCAGATCTGATCCAAGTTGAGACCACTTTTATAGTGTTGTGTTGTATGCCAGGTTTGGATGCATCATGAGGGAAAACACTTTGTCAAGTAAGCCCATCTTATGCCTTCTGTCCAAGTGTTGAGATTGTAGGAAAATAAGTTCAAATAGTGTCCTAGTTGAGCCATGAGAATTTGATTGAACCAGTTCCAATAAGTTAGGTTCAAGAAATGCTGGGCCCGCTACGCTAACATTTGCTGTAGTGTAGCAGAATGTTAGCTTTTTTTGCTCCACTAACACAAATTTACTGTTAGCTCAAGATTTTTCAGCTAATGCTAAAAAAATTTCATGAAAAAAGAAAATGGGGGTAGCGTAGCATTAGAAACTTCCAAGAAAAAGGTTAATGCTACATAAACTGCCTTTTAGCTGATTTTTAGCAGTGTTAGCTGGAACAAAGGCTACACTAACTGTGACTGTAGGGCTGTTGTCAGCTACGCTGGCTGTTAGTGCAGCGCTCTTGTCAGCTATGCTAACTGGTAGAGTACCGCTCTTTCCAGCTACTCTTACTGTTGTCCTTTGAGTTAAATAAGCATTTCTTCTCATTCTCTGATGGGCATTCTGATTACTGTTCTGGGAAATTTCCATATGATTAAAATGTGTTATTCAATTGAAATTTTTGCAGGCAGTAACCTTATTTCCAAAAGAAATGAAAGAAATACATATCCAAACATTGGAAAGAGAAAAGATGGAAAATAATTTTTTTTTTGAAAAAAATGAAAATAAAGATAGAAATTAAAAATAAATAAAAAACAGCAATAAGCTGTTTTGGTTGCTGAAGTTGCACAAGTAAATTATTTAAAACAGCATTTTGATTTATTTACTTGTGCAAGTAGAGATTTTTGATTTCTTTGCGTGTGCAAGTACAGGATCCTAATTGAGCAGAGTGGACCAGCTTTGACCTCAGACAAGGGAATTTATCACTCCTGCTATACTATAAGTACCTGCAACATACCTAATCAATATCACCCTCATTACAAATCCTACTCACCAATGAGGGTGACACTGATTATTTATGTTGCAGTTACTCAGGGTATAGCAGGAGTGATCAATTCCAATATCTGAGGTCAAAGATGGTCCACTCTTCTCAATTAGGATCCTGTACTTGCACACGCAAAGAAACCAAAAATCTCTACTTGCACAAGTAAAGAAATCAAAATGCTGTTTTTAATCCTGTACTTGTGCAACTACAGCAATCAAAACAGCTTATTTAGATTTCTTTTTTTTTAATTTCTACCTCTATTTTTTTTTTCAAAAACAATTGTTTGTTTCTTTTCCATCTTTTCTCTTTCCAATGTTTGGATATGCATTTCTTTCATTTTTTTGGGAAGTATGGTTACTGCCTGGAAAAATTTCAACTGAATAACACATTTTAATCATATGGAAATTGCGCAGAACAGTAATCAGAATGCCCATCAGAGAATGAGAAGAAATGCTTATTTAACTCAAAGGAAGCAAGGTAAGCTGGAAAAGAAATGCTTCAACAGGATTCATGGAAATATCAATTTAAAATATTCACAGCCTCAATGCAGGACAATTCATGGAAGGGAAAAATTCAACGTTCACACATCTTTGTCTTTTCTCAAGCACATCACCAGAACTATTGGTAAAACAAGCAGGGATGTAATCCACCCCAACAATTCTGTTCAGACTTTTCACTCAGCTGGCTGCGGCCTAACACAATGAACTATTTGAGCATAGTGTAGTGGGAAAACATTCAGCTAACAGCTAACATTGAGCGGGAAAGAATTCAGCTAACAGCTAACATTTAGTGGGATAAAATCAGCTAACAGCTAACATTTAGTGGGAAGAAATTCAGCTAACAGCTAACATTTAGTGTAGCGTAGCGTAGATCTGATTCTGCTACGCTAATGGGAACTTAAATATGTGTTAGCAGAAAAAAAATTAGGCTACTTGTTAGCTTAGTGGTTATTTTCCAAAGCTAGCACTACAAAAAATTTGGCTGAAAAATTTCTTGCTACGCTAACTGTAAGTTTAGTGTGGTTATTTTCAAAAGCTAGCACTACAAAACATTTGGCTGAAAAATTTCTTGCTACGCTAACTGTAAGTTTAGCGTGGTTATTTTCCAAAGCTAGCACTACAAAACATTTGGCTGAAAAACTTCTTGCTACGCTAACTGTAAGTTTAGCGGAGTTTAGCGTCAGCTAACACTACCAATTTTCTCGCAAGAAAAATAACTGCTACACTAACAGTTAGAGTTCAAATGTTGTAGCGGCCCACTGTTGGTAATAGTTATGGGTGTCTTGAGCTTGTGTATCCTGGCTGCAACGGGGGATACACCAAATTTGAAAATTTTGAAGATTTGATTATGTAATCTTACATGTAGATGTGGTTGGCTGGCCTTGTTTCACTTGCCCAGCCAGCTGTAGCATAGAATTATTTATTTAATTACTCCATGAAGGAGTTGAACAATTACAAAGTGTTCAGTGAACAATAAGGTTAAAATTTGATGAAGAATCAAAATATGAAGTCAAAACAACAAAAATAAAATCTGAGGTTAAAAAGATATGAGATAGTTTTGACTTAAAGAAGAAGATAAGACAGACTTTAGGTCAGCTGTGCTGGCTCTAAGGCTGACAGCACTAAACCTGGGATAGCAACCCGGTTTAGTGTCCCCGGTGGATTTTCTCTCACACCCTCCGATGAAATCTTCACTTTTGATGATATCTCAGGTGTACTTGATGTGAATTTTACACAAAATCCATCAACCCACCCCCAAACCTGTCCAAAAAGATATTTTTTATCTTTTCACCCCTGTTGGCATTACACCACATGCAAACAATTGTGAACATTTTGCAAAATTGTCATCCAGGGTGTCTTGGTTGCTGTGTGAGTTACATAAGTGAAAGGTGATAGACAGCTGCAATCCCGCAGCCATCAAAATTGACAGCTTTTGGATGGATCACTCAGGTAAATACTTGAGTTTGGTACTCAACTCAACTTTCAATCCACCCGCACTTGTTCATTCCACTCTTCTCAATTTCACTTTATTGACCAAATACAAACATGAACCAGTTGAAAAGTGTCAGCCTGGGTGTGGAACTAACCGCGGTTAATGGTTGTAACTGAATCAGGTTGATGATTAAAAGTGGTTTTGGTTGGTTAAATGTACTGTAAAAAGGATAATCCTCAATCAGTCAGTCTTGTCTGAGAGGCTTGCTCTAACTGCTCTAATTAGGCGCATCCAAATCAATACAAAGAATTAATAGGCATCCAAGGAGTTACTCACTTGGGTTTGTGGTTTCTACCTTATTAAAGGTAGGTTGTGGCTGATTCTTGATGATATAACAGTATTACACTATAGATTATCCAGAATTGGGGTATTGGTGGATAATGGGAACTAAGCAAGGTAAATAACTCTATGGTATGTACTGTTCTAAGGTGTTCTAAATATTCTCTGTGGGATAAAAAACTGTTTACAGTGTGTTTATATGTTGTAAGATATCCTCAGGGGGGAACTGTGAGCGCTTCCAGGACCTGGTGAATGATCTTTTATTAATATTTATAAAGATTTTTACTTTTAATGATGTCATTTGTTATTTACAGATCTTATAAGTATTAATTATTATAATATTAATATTTTCTTTTATTTATAATATATTCAATTACATATCTTATACATGAATTATTCCAAGGATAAGGAATGTGGGCATAATCAGAGGGAAAAGAGTGACATCTGTTACTCTGGATATTTTAGGTGAAAGGTGGGAAAAGGGCCTACAAGTTATGTGTCTTGTATAACAAGAGTTCATAGAGTAACCTGAATTGTTCATGTGTTATTTAATGAATGTATTATTAAAGTATTTATATTAATTATTATAATGAATGTACTTTAATAATAATAATAGTGATGTAATAATAATGAATGTATAATAATAACAATAATACCTAAAGAATGGTAATTATTATTATTTGAATTCAATTTAAAGATTACTGTTGACCAAAAACCAGACTGAGAAGTAAAAAAAATAATCAGGAAAATATAGGAAAGATAGAAAGAAGGAGAAAAATTAGGTCATACCACTTGAACAGGATTTAGTTAATATATTAAAGTTATGAAGGGATTTTTTAGATGAAGAAGCGTTTGAGTAGAAGGTTAGGAGAAGCTAATACAACAAAGAAAGAGAAAGGTTCAGCGCAAGGCATCAAGAAGAAAAATATAAAGAAACAGGAGTGAAACGGGTGATAAGAAAGGGATAAACCAACACGGTATCGCTATTTAAGAGAGGCAATAAGATAATTGAAGTAGAATTGTTGATTGAGGAGAGATAATCTAATAATTTAGATATACAGTCAACGATGTGAGATGTGAGAATTTATAGAGTGTAGTGAGTTTAAGAATGAGTTCGAGGAAAAAAGAAAAGGGGAAAGGATAAAGAAGACAGAGGAAATGGGAAGGATATTGATTTATGATTATTTTATGAAAGGGAATTGTTCAAAGATAGAGAAATGATGATTTGGCGATGAAGGAGGAATGATAATTTGACAATGACGACAAGGAATAATCTGATCCTTTTATCCAAAGATGATTAAGATTCAGACTGAGTTTTTAATCAAATGGAAAATTATGGAGAGGTTTAAGAGAAAAAGAAGGGGGTCTAGAATAAAAAGTAGGTTTCTGCCTTCGAATTTCAACAATTATTAAAGATAATAATAATTAGTATTACTTGAAGTTAATTAAAGGAATTATATTAATAAATAGTAATACGAATCAATAAGAATACTAATTATTATTAAAGATAATAATACTTAATAATATTGGCAGTTGCGTGGTACATGTCAGGTACTGTGATATGTACTCAGTGGCTGACACTGCACGCCTGTGCCTATGGCCTATGGGAGACTTATACAATTTCCCATAGGGCATAAGCCATGGCCTATGGCCGGGTATACAACCTCAATTGGGGAGGAACTCCTCCCCAACAATGAGGTTGTATAACTTCATCGCCGGGGAGGAGATCCTCCCCATGAGGTTATACCAAATCATTGCCGGGAAGGAGTTCCTCCCCGGGCATGAGGTTGTATAACCGCATTGCCTTCCTCCCCGGCCATGAGGCTATGGGAGGAGTTCCTCCCCAATGAGGTTGTATAACCAGCCTATGGCCTTTGGGAGACTGTAAGTCTCCCATAGGCCATAGGCCAGGGTGTGGGGGCCCACCTGCACACCCATTGGCGTGCGGGTCAGCCGCCAACACGCACGCCAATGGGTATTGGTGTGCTTTTCAAGCACGCCAACACCCTTTGGTGTGTCTCACAGGCATGCCAACGGGTTGGCGATTGGAGTGCCTGGAAACACCCCAACGAGCATTGGTGTGCCCGCCAACCCCGCCATTTTGGGCTGGAAGGGGCGTCAAAACATGCTAAACGCCCCTGGCGTGGGCGTGCGCCAGGGGTTTGCGTTTATCAAGCCCCATTTTAATCACCCTGGAGTAACCCACCGCTGACACAGCACATCTTATAACCTGGTTTTTTCACATATGGGTAATAATATCTTGAGAATACACCTTGCTGCACATTTACATAAGAGTAAATACTCTCATTTATATCTTTTTTTACCAGGAAGGAAGCCAATTGAAGAAAGTATCCCTCTCTGAGATGTATTCCTCCTAACAGTATTTCCACAATCATATTATTTTCAGAACTGTGAGCCTGGGTCTCTAAAGTGACAACAGGAAACAAGGATGGGGGTGATAGTTGTATTTCAAGGGATAAAGAAGTAAAACTACTAAGAATAATCAAAGGGAAAACAGAAGAAAACCTCTGTTTATCTATGTGGATAACTTTCAGAGTGCTCTAAGAATAACCAAGTGCAACCTAGGACAGCTGGCTAAGCTGTGCCAGAGTCTTTGATAGATGCACCAGCCTCTTCACAAAATGGACACATGGAAGGAATCTGAGAAGACAGAGTCCAATCAGCCCAGTTTTTTAGACTATGGTCCAGCTGGATATTCAATGTTCTTGATAGGGAAACTGTTGAAAAGCCATTCACCGTAGTTTAACCCTTCAACTCGGTGCCAGGGGGCTTATCATCAAGACTGCACTCACTCATATGAATCAGAGAATTCTTGACTAGACTCAAGATCAACAATCTATCTCAATCTTCACTTTCTCTCATCAAGACTCAACTCTCATCAAGAATATTCAAAAACAGGACTTCATCAGAGCTCTTGGGGTAATGTAAAGAGATTGTTTCTCATCTCCTGGGATAAAGACATTGACACTGTACTTTCTGTCTGTTCTCCTCAAGATCCCAATCCAGTACTCCCTATCCTCCTCACCTCTCTGATAAAAACATCTAAAATCAATCCTCTTTCAGTTTGTATTTCTTTCTTTTGGCTCTCTCTTTTCTTTTTTCTCTTTCTGCTTGATTTATCCTTACTCAACTTTGCTTCACACTCTTCTGCAGTCTTATCTAAAAACTCAATTGATCCTCATCATTGCCTATCTGGTACCCTAACTTCTCTCACTGTTGTCCTTGTGGTATGATCATATTTCTTTCCTTATAAGCTTCATTCTTTTTATTCTAACATTCTTTGTATAGTCTGGTTTTGGTTAAATATTCTTTAGCAATTTTATAATAGAAACCTATATGGTTTCTTTCAAGGAAAAAACACAGAAAGAGATATGAGATGAAGCTTATTGATCTGAAGCTGGATGATGATTGATGTAATGTAATGATTTGAAGCTTGATCTTTTTGATGATTGATGACTGAGAGAAACGGACAGGGGGAACAAGGGTAAAGAGGGAAGCCAAAGAATAAATTCTGTCATATAGACAAGGTTCAACAAGTGTTGTGGAAAAAGGACAACCCTGGCAACAGAAATGGTATGTTCAACCTTGAGTCCTCAATGGAAGACTCTGAGTGTACTTCTTCCTGGTTGGTTCCTGTGATTCTTTGATTTCCTCTGCAGGATGAACAGTGGTTAGTAGATGACTAACTGGATTCCCTGCAACAACTTTACTTAGCAAGTGGACCTTTCCACTTTCTTTTTCCTTCCGGGTGATGCTCTTCACAGTTCTCCTTGTTCTCTATCTTTACTTTCCACTTTTCCACACTTGCTGAGGATACTAACAGTTTTTATATAAGAGATGTCTTTCCCTCTGATGATTAGAGCTATCTACTCTTATGATAAGCACCCCCTCCCACCCTAAACTTTGTTTATACAACATCCACCCCCCGGTCATGTCCCACAATCCCTGGTACCTTCCCTAGAACCCTACTAGCCTGTCTCCCCATGTCAGCCTACGTGATGCCAAGGATAAGTCCTTCTAGCTAAACTTGGTGCAGAAATACAAGGAAAGAGTGTGATAAATCTGGTTAAGGGATAAAGGTTACAATTCCCAAAGGATATGGGGAATTGTGACGTAAAAAAATGGAGAAAAGAGGTAATAATTATATTAAATAAATTTAATATAATTAAAACCAGAGGGGCCTGATAAATCAGGGGTGTTTTGGATGCCTCTAGGGTAACTTGCACGTAAATGCAGTCGACTTAGGTACCTGGAAAACTGGAGCCTGTTGAAACAGGGGTGGAACAATTATTAAAGGAAATGGGGGAATATCTTCAAGCAAAAGGGTTATTACTTACTAGTAATAATCCTAGAGGGAGCTTGAAGATATTCTGGGTGAAAAAAGAAAGTTTTGGGCGCTTTGATGGATGGATTGTAGAGCTGGGTGGTCACTGTGGTGTTGTTGGGGAAGAAAGGCTAAAGCATAACTACTAATGAGCTTACCAGACTGTTTATACAGATGTATATCTAAAGTAAATGGTGGTAAGTAATCTAGTAGGTATTGGGAAGCATGAGGAGCCTTCTTTGGGCAGTTGAATATCTCCTTAAATAGTCTTGAGATCCCTCTGGGGACCCTGTAGGTGTTATTGGCCAACTTGTGGGCGCTTTGACAAAATTTTGGCCTTCTTGGTGATGCTACAGCAGCTATTGCTTTGAGTATAAGTCACCAAGTTAACACATATTTTTTTTATTTTTTATTTGTAATAATGTAATAATTACAGTATGTATTACATCAGTACTGGTTGGTATTTATTAGTATCTGTGGCTTAATGATGTCTTATAATAAGCCACAGTACTTGTTTTATACTTTTGTTCAGTCAATACTGTAGTTATTTTGTGTGTATAATAACAATAAAATAATATGATCATTTATTCTAGTTCCCAGCAATCTTTATTACATATGTAACATATGTAATGAAGTTGTTGGGGCCCTTTTTTGTTGCCTTGAGTGTATATTTTATTGGCTCTGGGGTTGTTGTGCCACGCTGAGAGCCTGTAAGGGGTCTAATGTTTGTGCAGGGGCTTGTGATCCCACTTTTGTGGGGGCTCCCAGTCACCCGGGTTGATTTCAAGTTATTCAGACTGTGGTACGCGGGTTTGGAGTGAAACACAGGGGATTTACACTATCTCCCCTAATTTGCACAACACCCCCTTTCCGTGACTCAAAATGGGGTGTAAGCATATTGTGTATATATATATAAACATACTACATTGATGTAAGTGCCTTTTATTTTGAAAGGTACTT
Source organism: Puccinia hordei (assembly GCA_007896445.1). Classification (NCBI taxonomy): domain Eukaryota; kingdom Fungi; phylum Basidiomycota; class Pucciniomycetes; order Pucciniales; family Pucciniaceae; genus Puccinia; species Puccinia hordei. The sequence goes on along the minus strand of RDRW01000028.1, from coordinate 156,562 downwards.
GCTAAATCTTTAATGCTAGTTTATATAGTCCAGGAGTAGGAATTCAGGGTACTTGTGAGTGAGGTACCCTTAGTTACATTTAGCTTAGATTCAGAATATCAAATAATATTCTAACTATTATTTGATGTAATATATTTTTATGGGTATTTTTGTTTGATTAATGTTTTCCAACGCTTGTGACAGGTTGCTCTGTCATAGTAGCAAGCTGACACCCTAATTGTGAATTGAACTGCAGTATTCCCCCAAATCCTATACCCTGTTAACCCCCGCAGTTGATAGTTGCCCCTGCCCTGGGTCTGCCCTGCTGCTCCTGCTTCACTCCATTTGCGGTCCAAGTTACCCAAGCCCCATGGCTCCACCCGGTCTGGCCGTTGTTTTGCATACTCTAGAGGCCTTTGTCCACCAAACAGATTCCCGCGCCATAAATAGAATGCTGCATGCTGCACCCATGTGCATTTCTCTGCAAAATTTCTGGTGACATTTGGTATGTACCCCCTTCCTCAGTCTCTGCTGACCCCCCAGTTGCGGGGTCAGCTGCAGTGCTGTACTGCCTTTATGTAAATACTCTCCCAAGAGACTGACTGACAACACTTGAAGTACTGGGTGAAAGAGGCCTTTTGTTGGTTAGAGTGGTGAGCTGTAACTTGCTGAATACTTGATGATCTTAGTTGGTGGTTCTGGGGTTCTTGAGTTTGTCTATCCTGCCTGCAACAGGGGATAAACCAAATTCAAAAAACTGCAAGGTTTAATTATGTAATATGGTGTATACCTATGGTTGGCTGACATTCTCTCACTTACTCAATAATGGATAAGTCTAAGAAGGAGTGGAGCAATTTGAAAGTTGTCAGTATGGACCAAAGTCAAAATTAAGTGAGGAATCTGAATCTGAACTCAAAACAAGGTTAAAAACTGAGGTTAAAAAGATATGGGAAGTTTGTGACTAAAATAAGGAGATAGGAAAGACTTTAGGTCAGCTGTGCTGGCTCTGAGGCTGACAAGCACTCACATGGAAGTTTCATCATTAACACTGTTCAAAAATAATTGCTTTTTTAACTGAAGGAACACAGATATTATGTTGGAGTGAATTAGGGCCACAAAAGCATAACACACGGGCCTTGGTGATGAGTTTGTGGAAGCATCATTCATTGCATAGGAAAATTCAAAGAAGACAACGAATGAAGAGGAATAAAAGAAAAAATGAAAGATGGCATTTGAGCTAGTTTTGTTTGCAGTGGGAAGGGTTGGAAAAAAATTGAATTCTGCTGAATTGTGTTTATTAACCCACAAGCCAGCTAATTAAAGCTAAACTTACTGGGCCACCAAGCTGCACTAGATAAAAGCCTACTGAAAATTACATTTTGACAGCTGGGAAGAGGCTTGTTCAAACTCCCTGATGGGAATTTTCCCACTTGAATAATCCATCAGGTAGGCTTATATTGCAATCCAAGCAGGGCAATAAGTTGAATACTGCAAAGAATACCATGTTAGCCAATCTTTTTTCAAGATCAAATTTTTGCTCTGCATGTGGTAACCAGATTGTCCTGAATCCCTGATGGAACTGTCCCTCAGAACAATTGAAATCAGTGAGGCTCCTGAAATAATCCAACCAATTCAAGTGGTGTGATGCTGCAGAAAGGGCTGCATAATCTTCTTGTATCTTGTTTTTTGGTGTAGCGTAGAGGCCCATTCTTTCAGCTATAATACAACTACAAATTGGCAGATCAGCTGTATAAACTACAGATTGGCCATTATCTGAAACAATGGGAACTCCCAGGTACCATTATATCAGTTCACTTCTGTGGAACTTTTCCTCCCCTCTTTCCTTTCATCTGGGATACACAATAACCCCTGTGGAACAAAACCCAGTAATTTAAAAGTTACCTAAGTCCTCTGCTCTAGAAATATACCTTACAGGGATCTCAAACACCCCTGATTTATCAGCTTTTTTTTGTTTTGTTTTTTAAACCTTGAATTGTTATGCAATTGGACACAAATAAGTGTTCCCCATTCTTGTATTGGAATTCCGCCATGCCCAAAAGAGGGCTTATCTCCTTGTTGTTTCTTTTTCATTCCAGAGGGTTCCATAAACCACATGGCCCCCTCTTTAGGCCCCTGGTCCTCACTTTTATCTCACTTGCTCTCTCATGAAATACAAACCCTACTCAGTTCCAAGATCTTAGTAGTCAGACTTTCTCCTTTAGAGAATTCTGTTCTACTGATCCAAGTCCCTGAGCGTCCTGTGCTCTTGAATTTTCTAACTCATCCTCACTTGTCCCTGGCCTTAGGCCATTATTCTTTCATTTTATTCTCTGATTCTTTGAGCATTATCCCCAACATCTTCCCAAATTTATTATAACACCCAAATGTTTTATTTTTCACCCTGTTGAGATAGATCAAAGATTGAGTTCTTGGCATCACAGGGGCTCACAGTATCACTTAGGCTTCAATCAACATAAAATCATCATTAATTTTAATTCATTTGCCATCTGAGAAGAGAAATATCTGTTTCACATGGCATTAGTTTTGAACAGGGAAAATTATTTAAGTTTTGGTGAGGTTAAGAATTTTTCAGAATTATTCTATACACATGAAGTTGGTTTTGACATGATGTGAAAGTCAGCTAAACATTGTTGATTTGATTACTTGATCACTTTCGTAAGTTCAAACTGATAATTCATTCAAAGGGGAAGATCAAACAATTTGTTAATACTTTTGTGTGTTTCAAAATACAGAACACACCATTTTCATAACTGTGCAGTTTTTCAAAATTGGAGATGATAATTTTCTTTAAATTATGGTTTGGTGATTAGTTTTGAAACCAATATATCCAAAAATACAGGCAAGGATATAGCAAGGAGAAAGTAGACAATGACATGGGGATTAATTTCGACATTTTCAACTTCTTGAAGATGTTGATATATTTTGTCTAGATCATAATCACGGCTAGAAAAATTAACCAAAGAGAAATTTCAAATCATTGGTTTGTTAGTTCTCAAAATCACAGTCTATATCAAGTCATTAAAAACCAATGTGCTGTTGAGTTATCGAAATTGTAGGAAAGCCCCAAACTCACATTTCAGAGGGACTTCCTAATTTAGATTTATGAAAACTGGATAATCTGACAACACAAGGTTTTTCAGGGTCATGGGTGTCTTCAGAATCATCGTCGAGGAATTTTTGCCAATCAGCGCTATCATAATAAGCCAATTGTGTAGATCAGTTCAATCAGTGATCTCACGCTGAATCCCTTGATACAATGAAGTGTCTTATTTTTGAAGTGGAAAAAAAAATTAGCGGGAAAGAAAACGAAAAAACTTACTCATGATCATTACATGCCAAGCGTAGTCTGTCTTCATAAGCGCCACAGGTCTTGCAAGAGATCCTCGTGATCTTGCGGTAACTGCGTGTGCAATCCTGTTCGGTACACTTGCCTTCTCTCCCCAATGCTTGAAACAATGGGTCAATCCCGGTGCATGTTGAAAAATGATTGACTGCATAGATCATCTTCATCAGCAAGAGACTTAATAAGAGATATCTCTTGCAAGTGTCCATCATCAGCAGTCCAAGGTGTTGGTTTGTTGAAATAAAACAAAATTACTGAGTAGACTAGGATCAAGGCTTCTATTTTTGTTTTCTTAGATTCTGTTTTTGTTTCGAAGAAAGAAAACGATTGACAGGAATTTTCCAAAGAGTTTGGAGTCTATGAGACTTGTCTTATTCACCGATGAAGATGTACATATTTAGGCGGCTCCAGCAAAGTTCAAGGGTGAGTTTGCCGATGCTTCGAGGGATGATACATCAGCTTAGATATAGTTAATCTAGTATTCATGAATGGTATCCAACATGTATTATTTCCAGGAAATGGCGGAGACGTTGTGGCAAAACCTAGCATCACCGTCTCAATGAGGTCAACTTCAGTTCTGTCCGCAACCACCAAATTCTTTTCTAAAAATCCACCTTTCCACACCCCCACCACTAAAACTCCACCTCTTCATTGACAGAACCGATTCTCTCCCCCCATGCCGACAGGCAACCCCCCCCCCCCCCCCCCCCCCAATGATGGTGAAAACTCCCCCAAGGGAAAAATATATTTCGAGAGAAAGACAAAGATAGTATCTCTAAATACATAGTTTGGTTGGTGAGGAAGGTAAAACCATCATCTACTATGTCTATACAAGGTGTACATAATATATACTAATAGTGTGGTAAAATATAAATATAATTATAACACCATACTTTGACTCAACATTTCCCCCCTCAGCAACCATAAGACAACAGGAAAACATAGAACAAAACCAATGAATGAATCTACATATAACTAAGGGAATGCCCTTTGCAAGCCAAACAACTCCTGACAATGTTGTTCAGTGGCTAACGCCAAGGGCAAAATTCCCTGTTCAATTTCTAATGCCAAGGGCAACATGAGAAACTTGATTGATTTTTTTTGCTGTTTTTTGCTTTTTCGTTTTTTTGCTTTTTTTTTAATCTGATTACCTACCAAATACTCATATTGCATTTTACTTTGTCAGCTACCATTGATCTACAATGAACTGGAATATTGATGAGCTGACAAGAGTATACAACAGGGAAAGAAATGCTAGTTTTTGGCAGACGGAATTTAATTCTTGACTCAATCTTCCCACCACCCCTAACCCCAATCATTTCCACCATCCATCCTCTCCTGTACCTCATTCTTGCTTTGTCAACTCTCACAATTCTCCAAGTCATCAGCACTTCCAAGGTAGTTTAATCAATAATCAACACCCTTCCTCAGAAGCTACACAATGACCCTCAAACACACCATCCACATTCCCATCAATTCTCTCAACAATCTCATTAAATATCTCACCAAATTCAATCCTCAAGGTCCTGTCCAATCTCTCATCAAGTTCCCTCCCCAACTTCCCGGCGAATATCTTATCAACTACCATTCTCAGTTTCTCATCAGAGATCTCATCATATCCATTCAATTTCTTCCCATCAGGACTACGGGCGTTGATAGACGCACGCCAAGCGCGCACGCCAACGCCAGCCCGCACGCCAGCCCGCACGCCATTTTTTTTGGCGTGCGGGGCCTACACGCCAATTTTTTTTGGCGTGTAGGGTCTAAACGCCAAAATAAATTGGCGTGTAGGCCCCACACGCCAAAAATGGCGTGCGGTTCCCACACGCCATTTTTTTTTGGCGTGTGGGCCCCGCACGCCAAAGAAAATTGGCGTGTGGGACCCGCACGCCAATTATTTGGCGTGCGGGGCCCACACGCTCACGTAATCGAATGGCCCCTCCCATTCAATTACGTGAGCGGGGGGATTGATATGTGTATCCCCATACACATAATACATGTATGTATTATGTGTATGGGATATACACACCCCCCGCTCACGTAATCAAATGGCAGGGGCCATTCGATTACGTGAGCGAGCCCGAGTCTGTTTCCGGACTGGGGCTCGCTTATGGTCCTGGTTTTTTCAACCAGAACCACAACAAACCCCGCTCTCCGACTCAATCAACCAAAGCGGTGAGTCTGAAAATCCGAAAAAAAAAAAAAAAAAAAAGAAAATCAAAAAAAAAAAAAGAAAAAAAAAAATCAAAAAAAAATCAAAAAAAAAAAAAAAAAATCAAAAAAAAAAAAAAAAAAAGTCAGAAAAAGAAAAAAAATCAAAAAAAAAAAATAAATCAAAAAAAAAAAAAAAAAATCAAAAAATGAGAAATAAAAAATGAGGAAAAAACCCCAAAAAAACCAAAAAAAAGGGTTTTTTTGGGGTTTAATTTTGTGGAAAAGCCCACAGGCCCAGGGCTCCAAGACCCAACTGGCCCAAAGACAGGGCCCAATGGCCGTAAGAAGGGGCCCGCCTCTGCCCATCACCTCCCGTGGGCCCACAGGCCCACTTTGATGCTCCAAAGGGGCAATAAAACATTCAAAGGGGCCATTCAAACCCCCCAGGCAGCTCAAAGGGCCCCGTATAAGCCCCAGACGCACACCATCCCCCCCAAAAGTGGCCCATCTCAAACACATCTCTTCCTATTTCCATTTTTTTTTCACCGTAAATATAGTAACACGTGCTGACAAACTCTCCCATTCAAATGCAAACAGATTCCGCACAAATCACCAAATCAGCAGCAAAAGATGTCACACACCGGTGATTACAACTTTGCAACCAATCAGCCTCCACGCCCATACGGATTCTATGAGGTTGACCCCAACCATCACCCGCACGCCCCACTTGGCAACATGTATCAAAATCAAACCTCTGCGTATGGAAATCCACACGTGCTTGGCCAACCTGCAGCTCCAATCAATCAATCAGGCCACCTAGCAACTAACTACAGCTTGATCCAGCCCAACCATCCTATCTGGCTCAGCCAGCCCTCTACGCACCACCTCATATAACTCAAGCCCCACCATCCCATCCGTTTCCGCAATCCCATCAAGCACCACAAATCTCAAACTACTGGCAGCCGGGACCCCAACCATTGTCCCACCCGGCCAACCCATTCACTCTTGGACCCACTCACTTCCAAGGCCTGCCAACCTCACACAATTTCCCCGTTGGCCAACCATCAGTGCCCGCTCCGCCGCAGACAAATCAAGTCCCTTCCATACCCGTCATGCAAGATATGCAGCCATCTCTGGGGGAAATAACCTCCTCTGCGCCATTTAGCCCTCAAATTTGGCCACCTGCACAACCAAGTCCTCAACAGTTTCCCCAAGGAACTTTCAGCCCTCAAGACCCTCAAAATGTGGCTGAAGGTGAGTCTTCAAATACTTCTCCACTTTGTTTTCATATTAACAAGAACTAATGTTTACCTACTCAATCTCCCAGTAAAATACCCAAGGGCCATGGCTACATCTCCCAGCGGATATCAACCTGCATCACCCAGCCCTCAAGTATTTCCCCGAGCAAATTTCAGCCCTCAAGTCCCTCAAACTGTGGCTGAAGGTGAGTCTTCAAATACTTCTCCACTTTTTTTTCATCTTACCAAGAACTAATGTTTACCTGCACAATCTCCCAGTAAAATACCCAAGCGTCATGCCTACATCTCCCGGCAGGTATCACCCTGCACCACCCAGCCCTCAACCGTTTCCCCCTGCAACTTTCAGCCCTCAAGTCCCTCAAACTGTGGCTGAAGGTGAGTCTTCAAATATTTCTCCACCTTGTTTTCATCTTACCAAGACCTAATGTTTACCTAGTCAATCTTCCAGTATACCCACTCAATCCTTTAGGACGTTCACCGCTGGCCCCCGCAATGTTACCCGCTGCCAATCAACCGCATAAAGTGTTGATGAAATCTGAAGATGTACAATCTTATGATTATTCAGTTGGCAGTAAGTTCTTCTAGTTTCTTAATTTGCCCACTTGAGGCAGACTGGCTGAACTGCTTGTGTTTCCAGATGCAATGGATGCACCACCCAAATTCCTTTTCACATGTGTCACTGATCTCAAACACTTTGTCACCACATGGGCCCACGAGCATGGTTACGCTCTGAAAGTTTGTGCTTCCAAGAGGGACAAGAACATCTACTTTGCATGCACAGTTGCCGGGGAAGACCAAACCTCAGTTGATGCTATCCGGTTTCGAGAGTCTAGGAATAAGCGACTGGGGTGCTGCTTCAAAATATCCGGCCACAAACCGACTTCAGTAAAACTCAAGGATGCACCATGGGAACTCCGATGCCGAAAGACGATTGAGCACAATCATGGTCCAATCGATCTGGAACATGTAGTCATCCACAAGAAGCTCTCTGTCGAAGGCCAAACTGAGGTTGCTCGCTTATCGTCTCTAGGAATGCAACCCCAGGCAATCGCTAGACTCCTTACTAGCAGTGAGGGAAGGTTTGTAACCAACAGGACAATATACAACACAAAGCAGGCACTGAGGGCGGAGAAGAGGGCTGGCAACACCCCAATCGAGTACCTCCTACGTTGCCTCAACGAATCCAATTGGACACACGAGGACGTTTACGATACGGACGGCAAGCTCCTTTACTTGTGGTTTGCGCACCCAGGATCGTTGCTTCTTGCTCGCAGGTTCCACCATGTGGTCAACATTGACTGCACTTACAAGACGAACCTGAACAACTACCCCCTGCTGCATGTGGTTGGCCAAACTGCAACCAATCACAGTTTTTCGATTGGTTTTTGTTTGATGCGAAACGAGAAGAATGAGGCCTACTCATGGGCTCTTGATAAGTTGAAGTGGGTGGTATATTTGACTAATCACCTATTCTCATCATAAACTGACTGTACTCCGGTGCCTGTGTGATACCCATAGATCTATATGGGACGCTGACCACGCGCCAAAGGTCTTTGTGACAGACAGGGAATCGGCACTGCGTAATGCTATCTCAAAGCACTTTCCGAATGCAACCGCGAACTTGTGCATGTGGCACATCGATCGGAACATTGTGACAAACTGCAAGCAAGCCTTTGCTGGCGATGGCGAAGAATGGGCCAAATTCATGAGGCTCTGGCATGAGGTCGCACATGCCCCCAATGAGGACACCTGCAACTCAAAGTGGGCTCAACTGACAACGGTACCTAGTCACTCGAACTAACGTCTACGAATACCTGTACAAGAACGTCTGGAGCGAGCGACAGAAGTTCATGAATGCGTGGGCCGGAATGACACCCCATCTAGGAAATCTGACTTCGTCACGATGTGAATCTGCCCACAGCTGGCTGAAAACCTATGTGACGTCGGCTAGGTGCGACTTTGCAACACTTTTCATTACAATTGCTGCAGCAGTGGACCGACAACTTGACACAGCCCACACGAACCTGGCACACGAGTTACAGAAGGGATTAACCGGACTACCAAATGCCTTCAAGTCCCTCAGCTGCAAAATCTCCTGTCATGCGCTCAAGTTGGCCTTGTCTCAGTACAACAAGTTCATCAAGATGAAGAAAACCAAGCCTGGGGATCCCAGCCTTCAATGCAAAGGTAATTTCCAGGCTGGCTTGGGCATTCCGTGTTCGCACACTATTGAATGTTTGGTCCAGGGGAAGGGAGATGTGGAGCCTTCTGATTTCCATGTCCAGTGGCATCTGGCCTATAACCCTGATGGTCCAGTGAGTCCTCCTGATGTATGACTTGTTCATGTCCCTCCTAGCTAATCTTCATCTATGTTCATTGCAGGCTCTTGATGAACCACTGTACGACTTTGACAACGATTTTGAGGATTTCAAGCAGGAGATCTTGGCGTCCCACCACCCCTCGGCGTTAGAAGCAACAATGAAAAAATTACGAAGGGTCCATGCAAACACACACGTGGTCCCGCTTGCAGAGCCTGATCCTATCCGAGTGAAACACAAACTGGAAAGGCCGTGGAAGAAGAGAAAGGGTAGTGGGCGAGTTCAAAAGCGCGATGACACCCATGCAGAAATTGTGGAAGCGCAAATCCAAAAGGCGCAGGCAAGGAAAGCAAGACAGAAGGCCGGTGTATCAAAAGGAAAAGGGGGTAAGAGACAGTCCAAGCGCGCGCAGGCTCCATTGGACACCTCAGCTTCTTCCTCTGGGGACCTGGATGAGCTACCCAGTGTGGAGACACTCATGCGTAAGCAACTTTATTGCATGTCTTTTTAAGAGGCTGATAACTGATGGACTTACTAAGCAGTCAAGAGAACTCACCCCCCACGAATTGGCAGCCTCACTATTGGGAAACGGAATCGGGGGTCTTCCAGTTCAGGAACATCACGGCGCAAGGAAACGTGGCAGCCCAAGTATGGTAGTAAGGATGGTGTAACAGATGAAGATTCTGATTCTGCAGATGCAGTTTCAGATGAAGATTCTGATGCCCCAGATGGGGAATCAGATGAAGAATCTGATGCCCCACATGGGGCATCAGAAGAAGATTCTGATGCCACAGATGGGGAATCAGTTGCAGAATCTGACGCACAAGGTGGGCAATCAGATGAAGAAACTGATGACCCAGTGGATTCCTCCTCATCTATTGAGATGCAGGATGAGGAAAAGCTGCTGTCACCTCCAGAAGCCTCAAGAAAAGCCTCAAGCTCTCATGATCAGTTTCCGGGTGAGGCCAGGCTACATTCACCCCCAACAGCCAAGGTAAGTACTATAACTTTGACATTAGATTATCAGGGTCTGATTCCATTGTATGTTTCATAGGACCGGCATGTAGATGCTGAGGTTGCACCCAAGGCTGGCCGAACAAGACAGGGGAATACCAACCCTGATGTTGCAGTGAGTGACTCAAGCTTGACACGGACAAGGAGGAATGCACTGACTGTAACTGATAACCAACTTCTCATCATTCTTGTCAGGCGGAGCTTCCACCATGGATCTTAAAATACCTGCATTCCACTTATAACCCTGCAGGTGATGGGAACTGTGGTTATGCATGTGTGGCACATGCATTGGCAGCAGATAGACCAGAGGGTCCCTACGCTAAGGCCAATGGGTGGTACCAAGTGCGAAAGGATGTGTTAGAAGAGATGGAAAAGAACAAGGCACATTGGACAAGATACCTTGGGGGGCCTTCAGAATTCGACCGCGCTTACGGACGTGTTCAGGTGACTGACCCACGTGGATCAGTCCCCATGAACAAATGGATGAGCAAGTTGGATGTGGGACCGATTCTGGCCAATGCGTATAACCGGCCATTTGTCTTCCTCAGCAGAACGGGCGGGAGCACCACATATATTCCCGCCACTGTTCCCCCGGACCCTAAACCGCTGCCAGCCCTCTTCTTATCATTTTTCAATGATAATCATTGGATACGTGTGATAGTCAAGCGGACCCCCACGATTCCCTTTCCTCTCCCTAAAGTCTCCCGGTTATTTCACAAGAGCCCAGCAGCTGCTTGGCTAGACTGTGTTTCCCCTTCCACTACTCTTCACTCTTTGTTACCTAAATGATTAAAGGTACCAAGTTACTGCAAGTAACACTAATTATTATTATCCTTATTAATGTTTACCATTCTTATTATTCTTTAATATTATTCCTTCAAGATCTCTAGTGAATATTTGCGCAGCTGCGGCTGCGCAGTGCACCCGGTTTTCCGCATTTACACCCGGTTTTTTTTAATTTTTAATTTTTAAGCAAATAGCATGTGGAGGGCGGCATTTGATGCGCGTGACCTCCCCAATCATCCTCATTAAATATTTTATTTAAAACAAATAAAATAAACAATTAAAACAAGGAAAATAAACAAAACAAAATAAAAATATGGAGGGCAGCATTTTAAATAAGTAAAATAAACAAAAGTAAATAATATAAAATTAAACAAATAAGAATGAATGAAATGAATAAAATTAATCAATTAATTAAAAGCAACAGACATAATTGCAAGTTAATGATTTATGAATAACGCAACTTCCCCAATTATCCTCATTCAATATTTTATTTAAAACAAATAAAATAAATAAGTAAAACAAGTAAAATAAACAAAACAAAATTAAATTAAATTAAACAAAATAAATGGAATAAATGAAATGAATAAAAGAAATCGTGGAAATCAAGCTGTGAGGATTTTTTATGAAAAAACCGGGTGGATCGGCCAAAAAAATAGAAGCCATAGTTTTTTTGCAAAAAGAAAAATTACTATAAAATTCTACACCCCTGTAAGTATAATAAATAAATTTAAAATCTTGAAAAACAATGCAAATCCGCCCGCAAAAAATTAAATAAAAAAACCGGGTGTAAATGCGGAAAACCGGGTGTACTGCGCAGCAATTTGGACGTCGCCGCTGCGTAAAACCGGGTGTAAATGCGGAAAAACCGGGTTTTTTTATTAATGCCCAAGGTATTAGTATTAAATTAATAATACCTTGATTAACTAACACATGAATAATTCAGGCTACTCTGTGATAATAAATAATAGAGTGATAATATAGTATGATTAAACTACAATCAATCTTTACAATAAATGATATACTTAAATTAATAATACATTGATTAACTAACACATGAATAATTCAGGTTACTCTATGATAATAAATAATACTTATAAGATGTGACAATAACAAATGACACATACGCATTGATAAGTTAATATTTTATTAATATTAATAAAAGGGCCTTTAATATAATAAGGGCATTAATCAAAAAACCCAGTTTTTCCGCATTTACACCCACTTTTCTGCGCAGCTGCGGCTGCGCAGTGCACCCGGTTTTCCGCATTTACACCGGGTTTTTTGTATTGTTAATTTTTAAGCAAATAGCACGTGGAGCGCGGCATTTGATGCGCGTGACCTCCCCAATCATCCTCATTTGATATTTTATTTAAAACAAATAAAATAAACAATTAAAACAAGGAATATAAACAAAACAAAACAAAACAAAAATATGGAGGGCGGCATTTTAAATAAGTAAAACCAGTAAACATTATTTATTTATCAAAATTTTAAATTTATTTATTATACTTAAAGGGGTGTAGAAATTTGTGGTAACTTTTAATTTGCAAAAAAACTGTGTCTTCTACTTGTTTTGGCCAATCCACCCGGTTTTTTTTAATTTAATTTTTTGCGGGTGGATTTCCATTATTTTTCAAAGTTTTAAATTTATTTCTCATACTTACAGGGGTTTAGACTTTCATGGTAATTTCTATTTTGCTCAAAAACCATGGTTTTTTTTTTTTTTGGCCAATCCCGCCGGTTTTTTCATAAAAAATCCTGACAGCTTAATTTCCAGGATTTCTCAACATTTTCACACTTTTTAAACTTTTTCTAAGCACTTTAAGGGGTGTAGAATTTAATGTGAATAACAGTTTTTTTTTTTAAATCACTGGTTGGATTTTGATGATTTTTGGACTCAATTTATTTCCAAACACCTTCACATCTGTCTTTCAAGATATTCAGGGAGTTTTTAAATGGATTCATACACTTTAGAGGGTGAAGAATTCATTGGAAACAAATACTGATTATAAAATTGACTTCTTATCAGATTTCATGACAAAGAAATGGAAATACAATTATACACAGAGGTATGGTACATTGCATGATGCTTTGGAGTGTTACATGTTGTTTATTAAATAACCAACAACCGGGTGTAAATGCGGAAAACTGGGTGTAAATGCGGAAAAACTGGGTTTTTTTATTAATGCCCTAGAATAAATGAAATGAATAAAATAAATAAATAAAATACAAAGCAAGAGACATAATTGCAAGTTAATAATTTATTAGCACACAAATAATACGTATAAGAAAGAGAAAATGTTATCAACACTACTGATAACAGCTAGAAAATGCTTACAAATGGTGAATATACGCCTGAATTACATTCCTGAACTGATATGTAATGGGCAAAAAAAAATAGAAGCCATTGTTTTTTTGGGAAATAAAAATTACCATAAATTTCTACACCCCTGGAAGTATATTAAACATTTTTCAAATGTTGAAAAAAAATCAAAATCCGCCCGCAAAAAAAAAATCAAAAAAAGGGTTTAAAAGCGGAAAACCGGGTGTGCTGCGCAGCAAATTTGAGGTTGCCGCTGCGTAAAACTGTGTGTAAACGCGGAAAAACCGGGTTTGTTCCTTAATGCCCTATAATAATTATGATACCACTAAGGAATCCCAATAGCTCAATTCTGGATAATCTATAGTTTAATGCTGATATATCATCAAGAATTGGCCACAACCTACCTTCAATAAGGTAGAAACCACAAACCCACATGAGTACTCCTTGGATGCCTATTAATAATACTCTGTTTGGGTTATATTGCAAAAAACACTTAAGTCTGATGTTTCATTCAAGTGGATGAGCAAGACAGTGGTGGAAATTACAACTCAAGGACATTTGAATGAGAAATAAAAGGGAAACCAAAGAAAAAACAACCCCTGGTACATATATCAGAAGTGGTAGTTGGCTACAGCTATTTCTATATCTTGGGAAAACAAAATTTGGAGGTTTTGAATAGAAAAAGATTTGTGAAACTCTTCATGGGTTTTTTTCCAATCAACCATTGGCAAACCATCATGACCAATCCGGTTAAATCCCATGGAGCACAAAAAGTTGAGAAAGTATAATCGGAGGTTATCCAAAGTCCCGTGAGGCATCACTGAAGTATTACCACTATCAACCTTATGTTTCAGAACATTGGCGCCAAATTCCAATAAGGCCGAAGCATTTGAAGTAGTCGGACGTTCGGACCCGTATTTGTTAGTGACAAAGGCGGTTGTTGGACCAAAAACCAGGAGACCAGCAAGCATCCGCATTTGCTCCTGCGTGTTTAATGTTGAACACTCATCAAGCTTTTTATACTTTGGTCTTGTTGGTGCCTGGAGACCGCAGATGTAACACAAGGCTGACATAGCCCCCGTGAAGTATAGACCAAGGACCTTGAGACCGGAGGTGTTTGGTTGGGGGCTTGATCCATCCTTTGCGTGACTTCCAAGGTTTTCATAAGTTCGTTGGAATGCAAGATGGGCAGTATGCACCAAAGATTTGTCCAGGGGGAGAGGCTGCCATTCACTGCCCTGTTGCTCCATGTGTCGAAGGGCCCAGCAGTCTTGCAAAGCACTTTTAAGCCGGAGATAAGCGTGGTCACTTGGAGAGAAGTATGAGGCCAGATTCGCCGCAAGTGTGTGGGTCTGGACACGTTTGGACGTGTAGAAATCACAGACCTGTCACAGATATCTCCCTCTTCATCCACTTCTCACTTTCTCTTCACTCTCTTCATTTCTGATCATCAACCCCAATACCAATCAACTCCTCAACCTCAACACTCAACTCAACTTCAATCAACACCCAATCAACTCAACCTCAATCAACACCCTCATCAATCACAACTCACCCCTCTATATCTTTCCTTTTCTTTCTTCTTCTTTCCTTCTTACTCTCCTCTTTATCTTTGTCCTGTCTGTCTGCCTGGTGAGATTTGCTCAACTCCTCATTGCACTAATCATTTGACTAACCTATGATTCTTTCAGTCTTTATCCCATCCATCTCTTCTTCTCAAACCTCTCGTGTCTTCCTTCTTAATTAACTCTCACCACTCGACTCCAAATTGTTGGTTTCCTCATTCATCATTTTATTCATTCTTCTATCTTTCAATCTCTGGTCTAATTGTTCCTTCTTTTAGTTGCTGGCTCTTTTTAGTAATCAATTCACAGATTAAAAATCCTTTACGGTTAAAAGCCTACGACCGACGTGGAACAAACCGAAAGAGCCAGCGGAATCGAACGAGTGGGATCGGCTGGGACTTCGATAACCATGGCGAACCCAGCTGTGAATGACGGTTTCCGTCAAGCCATGCTCAAATCAGCTCTAGACACGATTCCGCAACTGACGGAAGAGACTTACTCCATCTGGATGGACAAGATGTCCGCGTTGTTACAGCTCCGGGGGGTACTCACCAAACTGGACTCGGATGATGTAGCTCTAACACCGGACGAGAATGCAGAATTGAACCTTCTTATCATCTCAAAAATCGACAGTGTAACTCACAACAACGTAGTTACAGCAGACAACAGGAACTCGGCAAAACGGCTCTGGAATGCAATCAAGGACAGGTTTGCTTCATCACAAGCCTCAAATCGCGCAAGGATCTTCAACGAATTTTTGTACCTTGGATTCAAGGAGGATGCTGTCAAGGGATTCGTCACAGACATCAAAGTTTCCATCAAAAAGCTCGTGGACGTCGGGATTGATCTTCCGCAGGACATTCTGGCGTACCTCATTCTATTCAAGTTTCCCGATACTCTCCAGTCCCTCAAGCGACAAATCATGCACTCGGACAAGGATCTCTCTGTGCAATTCGTGTGCAACCATCTGACGCAGTTCAACAACGAAAGCCGAGCCGATATTAAAGACGCTACTCCCTCTTCTCAAACTGCTCTCTACTCAAACAAGAACAAGGCCGGAAAAAGTCAATCTAGAAATGAGCGAAACCAAAGCGGCACTGGTCACAAGCGCTGCACGACGGGTTTTCACAATCCAAAGCAGGACGAGAATCATTCAGCAGACTCCTGTTGGCATCTACACCCCGACAAAGCACCTGAATGGTGGAGAGAAGCCCAAACCAAATGGGAAGCCGGGAAGGAATCGTCGAAGAAATCTAACTTTTTCATGTCTCTCATCACGCTATGGATCAACAATGGCGACCTCAAGTCAAGGATAATTCTTGACAGTGGCTCCTCCTCACATGTGTTCAACGACAGCCGCTACTTCAATCACTTAGAGCTCGGTGATTTCGATGTTATCAAAACAGGAAAGGAAAGTGCGAACCTCGCGATTAAGGGAATGGGAAGAGTTATTTTGCAGTGGGGAAACAAGAAGATCGCCCTCGAAGGATGTCTTTATGTCCCCGACATCGTAGTCAACCTCATCAGCCCCGGCATCTTAGACGGAAAGACCTGCTCAATCCAATCTAGAAGCGGGAAATTCTCCGTTGTCAAAGACGGCATCAATCTGTTTGGAGGACGAATCTTGAAAAACATGTACTCAGTCAGCAATCCAGACAAAGTCGGAGCCGATGTCAACTTTGCTCTCTTCAGCAGTCCAGCAATTGAACCAATCAAGGTCACTCACGAACAATTCGGGCATGCATCACTTTCACGGATTGACTCTTTCATTGATTGAAGAATCTCGGCTAGTGAAAAGGCTAACTTCGAGTGCAAATCGTGCATTCTAGCGAAGATCTCAAAACAACCCTTCAGTCTCGAATCCAGACCTACCACAAAGGTCTTCGAACGTTTACATCTTGACCTGATCGGCCCCATAACTCCAGAATCGAAGATCAAGACGAACTACATCTTGACAGTGGTCGACAATTTCTCCGGCTATCTTACTGGCTTTCCCCTCGTCAAAAAGGACGACACAGCAGACGTGCTGATCTCCTTGTTGGAAAGTGAGAAGAAGAAACTCGGCTACTTACCATCACTCATCTGCTCAGACGGCGGTGGTGAATTCACGGGAAATAGGTTAGTGGATTACCTGGATGCAAATCACATCCAAAGGCTAACTTCTGAACCCTATCACCCGGAACACAACGGTAGAGCGGAACGCGCAAACCGTACCATTGTCGAATCAATGAGAGCGACATTCAAGTGCTCACGCGTACCAAAGAACTACTGGCACGAAATAGTCAAAGCGTGCTGCTTTGCGTTGAATCAAATCCCGCGGAAAAATCAATCAAAATGTCCATGGGAACTCATCCACGGTTACTCAATCCCTCAAAACTACCTCAAACCCATTGGAACGCCGGCTATCACTCTCAGAATGAAGCGAATGAAGGGCCGGAAGTTCGATGAGAAGGGTGAAGAAGGCGTGCTTCTAGGATTCAATGTGCAACTGCGATCTTATCGCATCCTCGTAAAGTCGGGTGTCGTCGTCGACACGAAGCACGTCCGGTTCCTTAAGATGTCATCTCATGACAATTCGTCTGCCGACGATGATTTTCTTCCTGATTCATTCAGGGAAATGGAGCCTCGCGACCCACCGCCTGCCAACAAAGAACAAGTAACCACTCAAGAGCAACTGAGTCAGGAAGAGTTAGTAACTGACGAACGTGACTCAGAAAGCTCTCACTCAGAATCTGCAGCTGAGGAAGGGATTCAAGACATGCTAACACAATATCAAGCGGATCAACCTCAGCAACCTACTCAACAGCAACCATCTCGCACTCTCCGCGATCGATCGCAAATCAAACCGCCGACAAGATTCGGTTTTCATCATTACTATGAACCTAACACCTTCGAATCAGCAATACGATGTGCGGACCAGAAGTTCTGGCGGGAAGCTATTGAAAAAGAAGTGCAATCAATCGAAAATCATCATGTATGGGAAGAATTCTACGACGAACCACCAAACCCGCTCGATACGACGTGGGTCTTCAAGATCAAGGATAACTGCCATGGAGATCCGATCAAGTACAAAGGGCGCCTATGCGTGCAAGGCTTCAATCAAATCCACGGCATTGACTATGAAGAAACCTTTGCACCCACAGGAAAAGTATCCACCCTGAGAATGACGCTCTTATACTCTCTCCATCAGAATCTGCAAGTCACTCAATTTGACGTCCAAGGAGCATTTCTACACGCACCACTCACAGAAGAAGTCTATATCAAAACTCCAAAAGGAGTCAATTGAAAATCCCCATACCTCAGACTTCACAAAGCTCTGTATGGCTTGAAACAAGCACCGAAGAACTGGTATGAAACGCTGATCTCTTGGCTTGAAGCGATCGGCTTCCACGAATCAAATTGCGATCCGTGCCTGTACCTGTGCGACGATGAGATCTCTCGAGTCTTTTTCCACGTTGACGACCTCATCCTCGTAGGCCCAGGCAACGATTTCAGAAACAAATTCGAAAATCAATTCTCCAACTCAGCAAGTCACGAACCAAACACGATATTGGGGATGAAATACGAACGCATAGGACACAAGATCCTCCTCTCTCAACCCAAACATATCAAACACGGTCTGGAGGAACTTGGCTTGCAACAATGCAAGTCCTCCAATACCCCTCTCACTCCAAATCTCAAACTCAAGGAAGCTACCGACGAAGATCACGCATTGTTCAAAAAAGAAAATGTCAATTACAGATCCGCCATTGGACTAATGAACTACATCGCATGCCACACTCAACCCGACATCAGCTTCGCGGTATCTAGCTTGGCAAGATTCTCTGTCAAACCAGGAATGACACACTGGCATGAAGTACAAAAAGTATGGAAGTACATTCGATCAACCAGAGACATGAAACTCACATTAGAGATTCGCAGTCCGAACCAGCTACTTGAAATTTACAGCGACGCATCCTGGGGCGATGATCCACAATTCCGTACCTCGCAATCCGGTTATCTGTGCTATCTGTTCGGAACTCTCGTATCTTGGAATAGCTCTTGTCAACACTCCGTCACCTACTCTTCAACAGAAGCCGAACTCAATCCACTTGTAGACTCTTTTCATGAAGGCACTTGGCTGAAGGCACTTCTTGCTGACATCTGGCACATTCAATTGGACGCTGCCACACACTTCATTGATGACCACGACCTCAACGAAAGACTACTCATGAATGAAGATGAATTCAAGCAACGATTCTCAAACACCCATTACATTGACAACAAGGGTCTCGACGATAAACTCAAACGCTTCGGTTCCAACCCAAAGACCCATCACATAGATCTCAAGACCAAGGGACTTCGTCAGGAAGTCAAGCTCAAAAACATCAAAGTTGTACTCATTCGAACCTTCGACATGCTTGCCGATGCCCTCACCAAACCTGCCCCAAAATCCTCCATTCAAAATCTGATTCAAACCGTTGACCCCTCCTTCATTTTCTCCAAATCTCTCCAGTCACGGGGAGTGTAGAAATCACAGACCTGTCACAGATATCTCCCTCTTCATCCACTTCTCGCTTTCTCTTCACTCTCTTCATTTCTGATCATCAACCCCAATACCAATCAACTCCTCAACCTCAACACTCAACTCAACTTCAATCAACACCCAATCAACTCAACCTCAATCAACACCCTCATCAATCACAACTCACCCCTCTATATCTTTCCTTTTCTTTCTTCTTCTTTCCTTCTTCCTCTCCTCTTTATCTTTGTCCTGTCTGTCTGCCTGGTGAGATTTGCTCAACTCCTCATTGCACTAATCATTCGACTAACCTATGATTCTTTCAGTCTTTATCCCATCCATCTCTTCTTCTCAAACCTCTCGTGTCTTCCTTCTTAATTAACTCTCACCACTCGACTCCAAATTGTTGGTTTCCTCATTCATCATTTTATTCATTCTTCTATCTTTCAATCTCTGGTCTAATTGTTCCTTCTTTTAGTTGCTGGCTCTTTTTAGTAATCAATTCACAGATTAAAAATCCTTTAGGACGGCGGCGCCTTCCGGTTCTCCTGGGAAGCCTCGAGCTGTGCCATGTTGACAACTTCAGGAGTTATCAGAGAGAGAGCACCAGGTTGAGTGGGGTTAAGAATTCTCTCTGCATACCACACAAATATCAGCCTTTGTGATGTATGAACAAGTGAGAAAAAAAGTGAGTATTTACCAGATTTGCATGCCTTCAGAAGTGTATCCACTTCCCTCCAAACAACTCGGCTGAACTCCTGTGGCATCGTTGGATGTGGTGTGACCATTGAGGGGAGGTGTGTGAGGATGAATGCTATGTTTTCAATCATTTTCTCGGCTGAACGGTGTGACCACACAATTCCACCCGCCAAATTTTCATTCAAATCATCTGCCAATGCTTTTGGAAGCATTGGGCCAGGGATAAATAGACCCATAGCTGTGCGCAAAGGAGGGATGTTAATTACAAGATGGGTGTGCATAAGCAATGGGGAGTGACTTACAAGGAGGCGTCAGGACAGGGGGAGGAGGAATTGATTCGCCCGGTGGTCTTTGGGTAGGTGGCTTGACTGTTGATGGCCCAGCAACAGGGGGGTTCCGTGGAATTCTGAGGCCTTGCAGTGATTGCGCAGTGATGAATTTGTGAGAGGTGGGATGAGGGGTGAAGAAATTATACATGGGGCCTGTATTTTTAGAAGAAGAAGCAGAGTTGTCCAGGCGCGCCTTTTTGCTCGTCGGGTCTTCAACCGTAGGATCTTCAATTCGTACCATGTCATAGCGATATCGGGTTTGTTGTGGCACCGGTTCATGGACTGGCTCCTGGTGGAAGGTAGGTTTGGGACGTCCATGAAGGAATTGTTGGAGGACTTGCTGGTCTTCTGCACCATCTTCAGAGTCATCTGTTTCACCCTCTGCGTCAGGGTCTTCAGAGCTGTCCCGGATGGCTGGATTGTTAATTTCTTGTCTCCCGTCCGCATTGGGGGCTTTGGAGGACTTCTGGCCATTGGTCCCTTTGTACGCCTTGAAGGAAAGACTGGCCAAAGGTGTTGAGGGTTGTCTTGTGGCCTTTGACATCTGTCCGCATCTCTCCGCTTCGACGTGGGGATCCATCAGCTGGGTTTGTTGTGTTGGGCTGGCCATATTGAACATCCTTCTTGAATTGGTTTTCAAATTGATTGAGCGTGGGGATTGGGTTGGCTGCTGGAGGTAGGGGATCAGGAGTGTGTGCATATAAGTATGCCATTGAGTCGGTTGCAAATTCAGGGCGTGGGTGGGACTGTGGTGGAGCAGGCCTAGTGGCGCCTAAGGTGTGTCTAGCTGGGGCCGGGGTTCTGGAGACCTGTTCATTCTCATCGTCTGACTGCTTGTATTCAGCCTTTATTTTAGAGGCCCAATTCTCCAGGTTTTCACGTTCATCTGGTTTCAACGCAGGGTGCCGCGCCAGCTCTGTGCATTTTTCCCAGAGATCCAAACCTGTGTAATGGTGGGAGGGTTGGTGGGAGTGAGCCAGGGACTTATATTATACACAAAATAAAGGAATGAATCTCACGTCCTAGTTCACTGGTCTGATGTGAAGACATTGTTGATTGTTGAATTCAAATTGGTGATTTGTGCGGAATCTGTTAGCATTTGAATGGGAGAGTATGTCAGCACGTGTTACTATATCTATGGTAAAAAAAATTTGAAAAAAAAATTGGAAGAGATGTGGGGGATTGATTGTGTTTGAGATGGGCCCATTGGGCCACTTTTGGGGGGGATGGTGTGCTCTGGGGCTTATATGGGGCCCTTTGAGCTGCCTCGGGGGTTTGAATGGCCCCATTGAATCTTTTATTGCCCCTTTGGAGCATCAAAGTGGGCCTGTGGGCCCACTGGAGGTGATGGGCAGAGGCGGGCCCCTTCTGACGGCCATTGGGCCCTGTCTTTGGGCCAGTTGGGCCTTGGGGCCCTGGGCCTGTGGGCTTTTTTTCTCCCACAAAATTAAACCCCAAAAAAACCCTTTTTTTTTGGTTTTTTGGGGTTTTTTCCTCATTTTTTTTTTCTCATTTTTTTTTGTTTTTTTTTTTTTATGTTTTTTTTTTTTTTTTTTTTTTTTTTTTTTTTTTTTGTTACTCACATTTTTTTTTGGGTGGTGGTGTCTCGAATTCGTGGTCGTTCTGGTTGAAAAACAACCAGACCGACGGTCTGATTCCTGAAAGGAATCAGACTCGGCGGGCTCGCTCACGTAATCGAATGGTCCCTACCATTCGATTACGTGAGCGAGGGGATATCGCATGCGATATCCCCATACACATAATACATGTATGTATTATGTGTATGGGGATATTGCAGGCGATATCCCCCCACACGCCAAACAATTGGCGTGTGGTACCCGCACGCCAATTGTTTGGCGTGCGCTCCCACACGCCAAACGATTGGCGTGTGGGAGCGCACGCCAAACAATTGGCGTGCGGGTCCCACACGCCAACTTTCTTTGGCGTGCGGGGCCCACACGCCAAAAAAAAAAGGCGTGTGGGAACCGCACGCCATTTTTGGCGTGTGGGTCTCACACGCCCTTTTTTTTTGGCGTGTAGACCCTACACGCCAAAAAAAAGGGCGTGTAGGCCCCGCACGCCAAAAAAAAATGGCGTGCGGGCTGGCGTTGGCGTGCGCGCTTGGCCTGCGTTTATCAACGCCCCAAGACTACCATTCAACTCACTCCCTAATCCAGTTGAATGGACATCATATCCCATCACAAAGGCATTCATTTTCTCAAATCAATCAACTGATGTCTCAGAACCACACCCATGGAATTACCAATCAGACCAATAGAATTTATCAAACTCCTAACAACCCCTCCAGGGTTTCCTGTAGAGACTGTAAAATGGAGATGTGTCTGGTGAGATTTGAACTCACAACCTCAGCTAAGCTGAGAAACATGCTAGAGTGCTGCCTTTACCAACTAGGCTACAGATGCTTGTGACTGCCAGGGTGTTGGTTTGTAGTGCTCATGGTTCAGCTCGTGATACATCATGGTAGCAGACTAACGGGCAACTCAACATTTCCAAACTTGGTCCATTCCCAAAATCTTTCTCCCAACAATCACATTAATATATATGCCAACTATGATGACTCCTCAAACCTTCCTCCTGTAGAGAAACCGCCACACTTGGAGGATAATATTCCAGAAACCAATTGGGAACATAAATCAGGTTGATCATCATTTGTCCAAGATTGGATTTGAATATCCTGCAGGTGCTGTTTTGGATGACCATCCTGTAATGGATGAAAATGAAATCTATGTAGCTGAGAACATTTCCCATATTAATTTTTGGAGGCCAGTTGCATGGGGTTGACGAGAGGATCCAACTGTCAGACCACACACACTGAGAAGAGAGCAGAAATTTCCATTATGCCAGGCCATACTATTTCAAGGCAAGACCATTGCCCTCTGCTGTTGCTCTGGGAGGATCAACATAGATAAACCACCCCCTCCTCCATATTTACTCCAGATTTTCAAAGGTGCAACTCAAGACCACTTGACTCAAGGAAATCAACTGATAAGTTCCATACATTTGATAAAAAGCAATTTTGAATTTACTTCACTTGGTATAAATTGTGCTACAAGCACTGCTTTGAAAAACCAAGGGCAAGGTATATAAACTTTCAAGGTGAAGTGGACAATTCACCAAAACATTGGCAGCTTGATCCCAATTTCTCAATAAGTCCCAAAAGTCTTGCAACTCTACATATACAATAAGGGACATGAGTTTGAAAATCATCATATTCATGGTCAAAATCTTCTCCCAGAGCTTATGACAAGGATTAAAGCAATCCTTCACCATTTAAATCCTCTCATATGCCAGTTTGGGAGTGTAGCATCTGAAATTGCTCCAAACCGCTCAATAAGGCTTAAAGATGACAGAAGATTGGATCCATCAAGGCTGTCAAGATGATTCCCTCATGAAAAATTGGATCATTGAAGTAATCAGTCCAATTCTACTCCAGAATCGCCTGAAGCGGATTGATTTATCATTTCCCAATCTTCCAAGATACAATCCTTCAGCTGGAAGTAACCACCTAATAAGAAATTGGATTTTGGATGAAGAGCAATCAAGCATCAATGTGGATCAAAGTCAAATGAATAATTTAAATCAACTGAACCATCAGCAGAGGTTGGCCTTTGATCAAATTCTCCATGCCTGAAATTCAGAACATCCACAATGTTTTTTTATTGATGGGCCTGGTGGCTGTGGAAAAACTTTCCTATAAAATTGCTTAATTGCACATGTAAGATCAACTCAAAGCTATTGCATGTTGTGGTAGTGGTAAGAATCAATTTCATGACAATTTGAAAATACATATTCCAACTAAGTTTTGTTTCTATCTTGCAAGGAATGCTGAATCTCACCATTGGAATTCCTCTGAGGCTATTGCACCATTCAGTTTCTTCTATTGCCAAAAACTGACAGAAAGCAGATGTCCTCAAGAAATCAAAGTTGATAATATGGGATGAAGCCCCAATGACACATAGACATGCACTTGAATTAGTTTATCAATTACTCCAGGAATTGATGGACTCAGATCTACCATTTGGTGGAAAGGTAATCGTCCTAGGGGGAGACTTCCATCAGGTTTTGCAAGTTGTAAGGAAGGGATCTGTTAGATTCGGAACAACTGAAAGATTTCATTTCCTTTTATCAGACTCTCTAGTTAGACTAATACAAGTTTGATAGCGCAAAGTTTAGTTACCTGAAAGCAGCGCAAGATGTTCTCGAGATGAGAGAGAGAGAGTGGAGAGAGAGACAGAGTTGAGAGAGGATAATGGAGCGTAGTGAGATAAGAAAAAGGAGAATGATGAAAGTTGTCTAGGATGGATTAAACCGCACAAAGCAGAAGAGCATTTATCAGCTTCTTCCTGCATTCCGCGATCCTTCTTTTCTGGCTAGAACTCACGATCGATAGTCTTGTGATAGGTGTTAATTCCTTTTACGCGCTATGATTGTTTTGAGCTTTTTCTGCACAATGATGAACATTGATTAGCTTTCTACATATTCATGTGTCTGTCTTTTTTGTCTATCTACATCAAAGAGAAAACTGTCAACTTACTATGTATAGTGTTGCTGGTTATCCTCTTTGCGAGTTCTGGGGTTGTCGTTGGTAACGCCTGAGTTGGAGCTGGAATCAAGTTTGAGCTTGTTCTGCCTGGGTTTGGAGCTAGAATTGAGTTTAAACTCAATCTGCCTAAGTCTGGGGAAGCATGATGATTAAGTCATCAGCTCTGTGAACACATGGTTCTGGACTGCGGATAGGCTTACCTATTCTCGCAGCTAAGTTAGTTTTGGCTAACTTTGATTTCTCACAGGATCACATCCTCCAATTGTTAATTCCAGAATTTTCAAATCTCACTGCTGGAGACAATTTTTCCAAAAGATAATTTGTCTATCCATCAACATGTGTGCAGCTGGTGATCCTCAATTTCAGCAATTTTCACTATCTGTTGGGAAAGGAGAAGGTATCACAGATTTTTGAAACAAGATACAGCTACCTTCTTCAATGGTAATTCATGGTGGATCCCACAAGGAAAATTTGGATAATCTCATCACACAATTATTCCCAGATATTTCCAGGTCTGTGAGCCTGGGTCTCTTTAGTGACTGCAGGACACAAGGAAATGGCATTATAAAGCCAGATAGTTAAGAGTATTATGTAACTCAAGGCTCAAATTTATGATAAAAGGAGCTAGTTGTCTGAGGACAACCTCCAACCTAGAAATAGGTCTGCAACAAAGGCAATTTAAGGGTAAGAGAGTTTGTTTAACCAATAAGGGAGGACAGATTCTCTTCCTTTGTTTGAGGGCAATGGTTGGTGGAATGATAAAGTATGAAATGGTGCTGGATAAACAAGCTACTAGCTAGAAGGTTACTTCAAGGATTTATTAAGGCATTACTAAGAATGTAATTCTGGGTGATGGCTTATAAATCTAGGTGAAAAACCAAAAAGGTAGTAAATGGGTATGTTTATGTATGTTTACTTTCCATCAGCTTAGAGTACTTCCTTAAATAGTACTTGGCTGGGTGCTTTTAGTGCCTGTATAAGTACATATGTAATTCTCAACCTCCTTGTTGAATTACCATGTGGGCTTAAGCTGTATGTAGACCATGTGTCCTGTAATTAGTCTGGCACATGGTGTTTGGGGCTTAGTGTGGAAGCTAGTGGCTTGGCATTCTCAATCTGGAATGGCCACTAGTCTCAAAGTAGAAACCATTCATTTGTACTGTTATAATATGTGTTACAGTATCTTCTATGGGTTATGTCTTCCCTTTAGACTATAATCCTTATCTTTCCAAGGATAAGGTAATTATCCTATAAGTTTCACATATTATAAGGTATGTGTGTTGTTTTTTTATGGGTTATCCATTATTACATAAGCTAAAAGGCTCTATTTCACATTTTCTAAGGGACTTTAGTTTTATTTGAAGTCTTTAGCGCAATAATTATTGGCCTAACTGTAGGTTTAGGACATACTTATTGTCTCTAAGGCTGACAAGGTCTGTCTCCCCATATGATTACTTTTTGTACCAGGCTATTCTTTGCTGCAAGGATATTTCAGTCAACCATATAAATGCTAGGTTCTTGCAAGGTATTCCATCAGAAGGCAGGAATTACACAAGCTATGATTCTGTGGAAGATGACCCAAAACCTAAACTTGCAGGAATACATAAATAGTCTAAAAATTTCAGGCTTTCCACCTCATATTCTGAAATTGAAAAGTGGT
This sequence comes from Puccinia hordei, assembly GCA_007896445.1. Lineage (NCBI taxonomy): Eukaryota > Fungi > Basidiomycota > Pucciniomycetes > Pucciniales > Pucciniaceae > Puccinia > Puccinia hordei. Next base: position 130,047 of record RDRW01000028.1, on the reverse strand, counting down.
GTACCAATCAGAATGCTGAGGAACCTTGATCAAACAATGTGACTTTGTAATGGGACTACATTGATTGTGGAAAAAATGGGCCCAAATTTTATTTATGCAAAGGTAATTTCAGGAAATAGAGTCAACAACCTGGTGGAAATATCACACATTCCCTTCATATCAGACCCTGATGAGGCTGGATTGCTTTTCAAGCTCATACAAAAATAATTCCCTGTAAATCTGGCTGCCTCACTAGCTATAAACAAATCTCAAGGTCAGAAAATCAGAAATGTAGGTATTTTACTTCATGATCCTGTATTTAGTCATGGACAACTCTATGTTGCATTTCCACTAAGTAAGTACAGCTGTACTATAAAGGTAGTAGTCCCCTGAATTTGACCTTCCTTCATATGAAACATAAAATATTGTTTACAAAGAGGTTCTTTCAAGTGTCCAGAGGCAATAGTTATATTAATATTCTTATATTCTCATCTTTCTTTTGATTCATAATTTCATTGATTTTTAATTTCAACATGGAATATTATCTTTGTCCTTATATTTCTACCAATAGAAATTCATGCACCCTTCTCATCAAGCCCACTTTTCTACAAGCTCCCCAATCCCCAAAATTGTGGGCTATACACTTGTAACAATATAAAAAGACAAAAAAAAAATTGGAGATAGGTGTAGTGGATGAGACCTACCGTTCAGCCCGCACTTCAATTGATGCATTGAACCAACTACCCAACCCTTACACAGTAACCAATTAAACATACACCAACAATTTCTTCCAACAGCAATGGAACAATGAATGCATCTAAAACCTTGAAACTACATGATCATACAAGGAAAAACAAGAAAAACAACTTGGACCCCTTCTCTATTTGGAAGAGCAACTAGAAAAAAAATGGTAAGCTACAAATATCAGTAAGATTTATCTCTTGGATTACTAAATTAACCATTACTTTTAGGTCACATGAAGATGTGTCACCAGCTCAAGATATAGCACGTGTAAGTAGTCTTGCCTTTTGGATCAAATTGTGGAACAGCAAACCCAACTTGGGTAACTTGGGCGTTGATGAACGCACGCCAACACCAAGCCGCACGGCAATTGTTTTTGGCGTGCGGGGCCTACACGGCATTTTTTTTTGGCATGTACATGCCAAACAAAAAGGGCGTGTGGGAGCGCACGCCAATTTTTGGCGTGCGGGTCTCACACGCCCTTTTGTTTGGCATGTAGGCCCCGCATGCCAAAACAAATTGGCTTGCGGGTCCCACGCGCCAATTGTTTGGCGTGTGGGACTTGCTAACGTAATTGAACCAGTGGACCGGTTTGATGACGTGAGCACTTACCCACACGCCAATTTTTGGCGTGTGGGAACGCTTGTTGGCAGTCCAGGAGGACTTCCTCCTGGCCAACAAGGTTGTATAACCTCGCCGGCCGGGAGGACTTCATCCTGGCTGACAAGGTTATACAACCTTGTCGGCCAGGACGACTTCCTCCTGGCTGACAAGGTTGTATAACCTTGTCAGCCAGGAGGACTTCTCCCGGCTGACAAGGCTATACAACCTTGTCAGCCAGGAGAAATTCCTCCTGGCCGACGAGGTTGTATAACCTCGCGGGCCGGGAGGACTCCCTCCTGGCTGACGAGCTTAACTCCTCCTGGCCAAAGAGGTTGTATAACCTTGTCAGCCAGGAGGGAGTCCTCCCGGCCGGCGACTTCTCCCGGCTGACAAGGCTATACAACCTGGTCTGCCAGGAGGAAGTCCTCCTGGCCAACGAGGTTATACAAGCTCGTCAGCCAGGAGGAAGTCCTCCTGGCCAACGAGGTTGTATAACCTCGCTGGCCAGGAGGACTCCCTCCTGGCTGACGCGGTTAACTCCTCCTGGCCGACGAGGTTGTATCACCTTGCCGGCCGGGAGGACTTCCTCCTGGCTGACAAGGTTATACAACCTCATCCGCCAGGAGGGCACTGCCAGCATAATTGCCTAGGTTGAGTTCATCCCAGTTAAACTAGGATGCAAACAACCAATTTACAGTAGGTTGACCTCAACCAATGAAATATAAAACCAAGGGGGGTCCCTTGGATTTCTATTTCATCAGTTGATTTCAACCAAGTTTAAATTGGTTGAGTGCATCCCAGTTTAACTGGGATGAATTCATCCTAGGCAATTATTCTGGCAGTGGGGAGTCCTCCTGGCTGGCAAGGTTATACAACCTCGTCGGCCAGGAGGACTTCCTCCTGGCTGACGAGGTTATACAACCTCGTCAGCCAGGAGGGATTCCTCCCGGCCGGCGAGGTTATACAACCTTGTTGGCCAGGAGGACTTCCTCCTGGCTGACAAGGTTGTATAACCTCGTTGTTGAATTATTCATGATTTCATTAGAGTTACTTCTGAACATTCACTGTCAACAACATGTCACTCTTTCAAGATTCGGCCGCAGAAAAAAAGAATGTCTCCAAATAGTATCACTTAGGGTTGTTTGTAGAATAAAAGAAGAACCGGTCTCAAGATTCATACTTCAGACTCTTTAAGAATCTCAAAATTCTGACTTCATCAAAATTCAAGAAACTCGATCAAGGCTCAAGATCCTTAACCAACCACCAAGTCATCATCAAGTCCTGACTATGTACAGTCAACATCCTCCCTGAAATCTCAATCATCCCTTTCTAACATGCCTCTTTTGAATTCCCTCCATCAAGATCAAGTTCAATCTAGATAGCTTAACAGGCAGCTTGTCTACTATTATTTAAAACACTAGTAATCTTTAAGATGTTTGTTTCTCTCTCTCTCTCATTTCATCTATTCTCTTTGTTTGATGAGTAAATCTCTGATCATTTACCTTCTTCTTCAGTTTCTATAAAATCTTCTGCGCTTCTAACTTCCATAAAAAGTCCTCTCAACTTTACTTACTCCTACTTCCATCATTAGTGGTATGCTTTCTCCTCTTTTTCTCTGTTATATCTCATCTCATCATCTCATCTTGTTTCTAGTCTGGTTTTTAAATTCTTTGATTCAATTGTAATTTTAGTACTCATCAGCCGGGAGGACTTCTCCCGGGTGACAAGGCTATACAACCTTGTCAGCCAGGAGGAAGCACTGCCAGCATAATTGCCTAGGTTGAAGTCATCCCAGCTAAACTACTCAACCAATTTAAACTTGGTTGAAATCAACTGATGAAATATAAATCCAAGAGACCCCCCTTGGTTTTATATCTCATTGGTTGAGGTCAACCTACTTTAAATTGGTTGTTTGCATCCTAGTTTAACTGGGATGAACTCAACCTAGGCAATTATGCTGGCAGTGAAGTCCTCCTGGCCAACAAGTTTATACAACCTTGTTGGCCAGGAGGAACTCCTCCTGGCCAACGAGGTTATACAACCTTGTTGGCCAGGAGGAACTCCTCCTGGCCAACGAGGTTATACAACCTTGTTGGCCAGGAGGAACTCCTCCTGGCCAACAAGTTTATACAACCTTGTTGGCCAGGAGGAACTCCTCCTGGCCAACAAGTTTATACAACCTTGTTGGCCAGGAGGAACTCCTCCTGGCCAACGAGGTTATACAACCTTGTTGGCCAGGAGGCACTCCTCCTGGCCGGCCAACAAGCATTCCCACATGCCAACAATTGGCGTGTGGGGACGTTGTCAGCCTCCCTGATGCCAAGGACGAGTCCTTCTAGCTACAGGTGGTGCAAGGATATATGGAAAGAGTATATAAACTCTGGGTAAGGTACAATGTTACAATTCCCAAAAGATATGGGGGAATTGTGACGTAAAAATTGAGAGAAAAATAGGTTAATTATTATATTAAATAAATTTAATATAATTAAAAACCAGAGGGGCCTGATAAATCAGGGGTGGTTTAGATCCCTCTAAGGTATCTTACAAATAAATGCAGAGGATTTAGGTACCTGGAACACTGGGGCCTGGTGGAACAGGGGTGGTTTAATCCCAGGAATGGAAATGGGGGAATATCTTCAAGAGAAGGGTTATTACTTACTAGTAATAAACCTTGAGGGATCTTGGGGATATTCTGGGTGAAACTGGACAGTTTGAAGCGCTTGGATGGATGGATGGTGGAGCTTGATGGGCACTGTGAAGTTGTTGGGGAAGACAGGGCTAAAGAATAACTACTAAGAATCTTACCAGACTGTGTTATAACAATGTATATATCTAATAAGAAGTGGGTAAGGTTGTTAGTGGGTATTGGGAAGCATGAGGAGCCTTCTTTGAGCTCCTTAAATAGTCTTCAGTTCCCCCTGGGGACCCTGTAGGTATTATTGGCCAACTTGTGGGATCTTTGGACCACATTTTGGCCATTTTTGCTTTCTTGGTGACGCTTCAGCAGCCCCTGCTTTGAATACACGTCACCAATTGATTTTTTTTATTAATGTATTTTATTATTATTTGTTTATTTACATTGACTTACAGTCTGTAGTACATTAGTACTGTTTGTTATAGATTTAATACTAGTGGCTTATTTGTATTTATAATAAGCCACAGTATTGTTTGTACTGTTTTTTCAATCAATGTATTGTATAAATAAACAATACCATTTAATATATTTAATTGTTTAGTCCCCAGTACTCTTCATTACATATGTAACATATGTAATTACATATGTAACATATGTAATGAGGTCACTGGAGCGTGTTTTTGTTGATTTGGGTGTACCTGAGTGACTGTGGAGTCCGCATGCCAAGTTTGGGAGCCTGTGAGGGGCTTGATACTTGCGCGGGGGCTTATATCCCAACTTTGACGCGGGCTTTCAGTCACGCGGGTTGAACTTGAAGTTCTGCGGACTGCGGTACGCGGGGTTTGAGTAAAACATGGTGTATTTACACTATCTCCCCTGATTTACACAACACCTCATTTCTGTGACTGGAAATGGGGTTTAAGCATATGTATATATATATAAGCATTAATTAATGCAAGTTCCTTTTTGTTAAAGGTACTTGTTAATTATTCTTTGCTAATTTACATAGTGAAGGAGTGAGAATTAGGGGTACTTGTGAGTGAGGTACCCTAGGTTATTTTTAGTGTAGATTTAGAATATCAAATAATATTCTGACTATTATTTGATATATATATTTGTTTATAATAATTTTGTGGGAAACTTGTGACAGGTTGCTCTGTCATAGTAGCAAGCTGACAGACGTGCTCACATCATCAAACACGCCAAACAATTGGGGTGCGGGGCCCACACGCCATTTTTTTTTTGGCGTGTAGGGCCTACACACCAAAAAAAAAGGGTGTGTGAGACCCGCACGCCAAAAATTGGTGTGCACTCCCACACACCCTTTTTTTTTGGCGTGTAGACCCTACACGCCAAAAAAAAATGGCGCGTAGGCCCCGATATATGTCTCACAAGCTCAAGATGAAGAAAATTAGTTACCAATCCCAATATTGGATTGGATTTCTTAAAAGAAAGATGACTTACTAATGAACTGCGCAAGATTTTTTCATAATTTGCGGCGGGGGTGAACTAAGTCTTTTTCTGAAAGTCACAGGCCAGGCCATAGGAAGATGCAATTCATCTGTGTTTTTATAGTGCACAATAACATTAACCAGTCACCCTGCACTTACTGTAGGTTCCTGGAAGTCTCTCCCCTACAGCAATCTCACCAATTGAATTACCAGTAACTAGTGCCTGCAGTAGAGCGGATAGAGATGTTTAGACGCAGTTCTTGATTTGATGATAAATATATTTGAAGCTGGATGAATCAGAGGATTTGAGGAGCAAATAAATGCAGTCGCGGCCAAGGGATGCACCAGCAACTCAGGTGAGATGTGCCGCAGGTCCCTTAGGCACCTTCGTTGTAAGCTTCAAGCGCTGCGTGCACAGCATTCAGGCCCAAAACTGAAACAACATGTATTTCACAATGTAACAGAAGCGCGGGGACCTGGCGGGAATCGGAGATTGGCTACTACATCATCCATATTAGGTGGCCTATCTACCTATGTAGTAGCCTATATATAGTCGAGGGGTGGTTTTTGGGGGCATCCTTTTACTGTTAAGTTACAACAGCAGGACGGACAATGCCCGACTCCATCCCAATTGGACACATTATGCATACAGTGACACGGCGCGGCGCAACCCATGAGTGCCGAGGACAAAATTCAGATAGATTTAGTTTCAAGAATCTCAGGGTGGAATGCTGTATGACTTGAGCATGTCGCCAGATGTGAAGGGTCGAAAAAAGAAACCATGTTTTCCCAAGAGATACTCATCTGACAACAATTGACCACATTGAGACGGTGATAATAGGTTTTGCCACAACGTCTTTGCCATTTTCTGGAAATAATACATGTTTGATGCCATTCATGAATACTAGATTAACTACATATAGGCTGATGTATCAACCCTTGAAGCATTGGTGAACTCGTCATTGAAGCATCGGCAAACTCACCTTGAACTTTGCTGGAGCCGTCTATGTACGTCTTCATCTGTGAATAAGATAAATCTCATAGACTCCAAACTCTTTGGAAAATTCCTGTCAATCGTTTTCTTTCTTCAAAAAAAAAAACCTAATCTAACAAAACTAAATTAGAAAGCTTCATTCTACTCAGTAATTTTGTTTTATTTCAACAGACCAATACCTTGGAGTGCTGATGATGGATACTTGCAAGAGATATCTCTTGTTAATTCTCTTGCTGATGAAGATGATCTATGCACTCAATCATTTTTCATCATGCACCGACGCTAGACCATTGATGCAAGGACTTGGGAAAGAAGACAAGTGTACCGAACAGGATTGCACATGGAGTTACCACAAGATCTGGAGGATCTCTTGCAAGACCTGTCACGCTCATGAAGATAGATTACGCTCGGCATGTAATGGTCATGAGTAAGTTTTTTCGTTTTCTTTCCCGCTGTTTTTTTTCCACTTCAAAAATAAGACACTTCATTGTATCATGTAGGGATTCAGCGTGAGATCACTGATTGAACTGATCTACAAAATTGGCTTATTGTGATAGCGCTGATTGGCAAAAATTCCTCGAAGATGATTATGAAGAAACCCATGACCCTGAAAAACCTTGTGTTGTCAGATTATCCAGTTTTCATAAATCTAAATTAGGAAGTCCCTCTGAAATGTGAGTTTGGAGCTTTCCTACAATTTCGATAACTCAACAGCACATTGGTTTTTAATGATTTGATATAGACTGTGATTTTGAGAACTAACAAACCAATAATTTGAAATTTCTCTTTGGTTAATTTTTCTAGCCGTGATTATGATCTAGACAAAATATATCAACATCTTCAAGAAGTTGAAAATGTCGAAATTAATCCCCATTTACCACACGGGAATCCCCCTTTCATTGCCTACTTTATCTTTGCTTTATTCTTGCCCTTCTTCTTGGAGATATGGTACCCAAAACTAATTAATCATCCAGAATTTGAATAATACTATCATCTGAAAATTTCAAAAACTACACAGTTATGATAATGGCGTGTTCTATATTTTGAAACACATAAGATTATTTACAAATTGTTTGATCTATCTATAGAAACTAAGGTGCAGAGAGTCTTTGACAAAGAACACAAGTGTGTTGAGTGTGTTAATCACATGAGACTGGGAAATTGAGAACAAGACAAGAACACCTGAACAGGTTGAGAGTTTGAGTTTGAATCAGAATCAGTTTGATTGGAAATGCTATGTCATGACAGTAAACTGGCTACTGTCATGACTCAGCATTTCCAATCAAACTGAACTACGCTCCTTAACCAAAAGGCTATGAAACTGGCTGAATGACCAGTTCATATTGGAAATTTGTAGTGTCATATACCACCGTATGACAGCCAGAGGCACCACTACACAATTCCATCCTTGATATGAACTTTCAATCATTCAAGAACTTCCTCAATAATGCTTCCTCCAGCTTTTTAGAATGTTGCTCCCATGTTTCCTCAATCTTCTTCAACTGATTGAGTCAAATCCAATCTTTCACAACTCCTCTCAGAATCCTCAACGAGACCCATCAGTCCAACTTGCTATTGCTATGTGCCATCTTGGATCAAATGGAAACGGTGCTGCTGTGTTCAGACTCAAGAATCTCTTCCAAGTTGGCTATGGAAAGATCAACCTTTACACATGTTGGGTGATCAAGATTCTTTATCAAATGCGATCACACTTGGTATCTTGGCCAACTCAAGAAGAACGTATGGAATCATCTCAGGTCATGCAAGATGAAGGCTTCCCTGGATGTGTTGGCTTTGTTGATGGAACAACCATTCCACTGAGTCAAAAGCCTCCAGTGGACGGTAACCACTACTGGGATCAAAAAAAAACGGTTGGATCGTTTGCATTGGTTCCACTATTTTACAGATTCTTAGCTGATGTATTGGTTGCTTTCCAAACAGTTACTCCATTTTGGTCACTCTTGTTTGTGACATAAAAAAAATTTCATATCCTACCTTGCAGGCTACCCAGGATCCTGTCACAATTGTTATGTCTTCTCCAATATGAAGCTTTCTCAAAATCCAGAACGATTCTTTGATCAACACCAATTCCTCCTGGCCGGCTCTGCTTATTCAAGTGATCAACATACTGTTCCAGCCTACAAAGGTTCTTATTTGCTTATACCTGAGAATGTGGATTCCAATTACCATCTAGCCCAATCAAGAGTAAAAATTGAACATGCCACCGGTATTCTAAAGGGACAATTTTCCAGTTTGTGAGAAATTCGATCACAAATCAGGAACCCTCGTGAGATGAAGGCAACGGTCAAGTGAATCATCACCTGCATTGTTCTGCATAATCTTCTAGCCAACCTCAAGGATCAGTGGCATGAACTTTACAAGGAGGAGGAACCAGAAGCAGCCCTGCCCTTGTTGGAAAACATTGAATCTAGTAACGATGGATTACGTGGACTGTTACGCCCCATAACGCTTGCACTCTTCAACTAAGGTGAATAATTCAACATTCACTTGCAGAACAATACACTTCCAGCTTTCTGAATCTTGCATTTGATTTGGTTTCCTTGCAGTGCCAATTTTTCTTGATTCCTCTCCTTCATTACAGATCATTGTTCTCTTCTCTTCTGGAATTCCAAAAAAATCAATAAAGTTTTTACACTCATCAGTGCCTTTTTGGCAAATGGTATTGGATCAAAATACGTTTGAGCTTGCTTTTTTCTTGCACACGTAAGGGAAAACATCTATACAGATGGGAAGTTTTCTCTGAAGTACCTTAAGAACCCCCACCATCTCATCAGGTAATCTTATCAGGTAAAGTAGTATCTTTACGATACTCAATTCAAACTAGAACTGACCAGGTCCTTTGCTTCTAGGACCCAACCATACATATTCCAGGCTTGCTTTGGATTTGTTAGGGTGTCAACCAAGCAAACAGGCTCTCAACAGCCCCTAGAACTTCTCAAGGTAAGTAGGAGCTGTCATTATTTATTCTTGGATCTTTGTGCAAGTTCCTTGCTCAATTGGGTTGCCAATTGAGCAAGGAACTTATCTGATCTCATTCTTCTTCAACCAGCCTAGATTGGTGACTGATCCAGGTGCTTTTGTTTTTTTTCTCTTGGGTTGGATTGAGATAACAGTCCCTCAAAAGCCCCTACCACCTCTCAAGGTAAGTAGGGGCTTTTATTCTTATGTTGTTCCTTGCTCAATTGTGTTGCTGATTGAGCAAGGTAGAGACTGACACGTATCTATTGGGGTGCAGGCTTAAAAATTTGTGAATGCTGTCGACGAACCAATGGCCAACCTATGGACCAAGTTGGTTCATCAGGCCAAGGTTCCTGAGCTAGCTGAAACCGTTCAATATTGTCAGGACAATATCGAACGTGCCCACTTTCAAGCCATCAGCGGTACAGAATACAAATGTATTCAATTTTTTGGCCAATGAACCCCTGAACCAGAATGAGGCTTCTCAAACAAGTGCCAAGATCCACCCTTGGCACCTGATACATCTCATACTGCACTAGCCCATCTGAGTGACACCCCTTATCTATTTCCGGACCTCATGTGCCTCTCAACCTGGTTGGTTTCAAAAACTCCTGACCTGCTCTCGGCTTGGCTGCCCCGGCCCGCTTGAAACAATTGTGGGTAGTCTCTAAATTGGCTCTGGTTTGATGCCTCTTCCTCCTCCTGATTGTCTCATGGGAATATTGACACTGAAGCTTTTTTTATATGAATCAATTGGACCGCCTCCCCTCAGAAACAAAATCCGCGTTTGTACCTCTCATTGCTCTCATTTTCAATCTTCAGCTGGGATGTTGGATTTCAACCTTGACACTCTTAACCTTGTTTGGTCTACCAATGAGCCCAATAAACTATTCCTGATCCAAGAAACAACTGGCAAGCCCGTTTACTTCCCCCTCAGGGTACCTGCAGTGTGTACAGTTTGCTCCTGTCAGAGTTGCTCACAGGAGATTCAGACTGATTCAGCACTTGCATTGGTTGATTTTTGTGGTTATAGGGCGGCAAGATTTGAACAGAACAATACCATCCCTCATCCTTAGCACCCTTCCCCACAACGTGAGTAGGATTCTTTATGTTCTTACTTCTCCATATCTTTCTACCTTGTCTCTCTCATCATCAGTATTCAGAGAGTTTGTTGCATTTCAAGTATCAGACCTCCGCTTTCACAGATCTTGATTGCCAACAATGGTATCGCAGCCGTTAAAGAAATCAGATCAGTTCAAAAATGGGCCTACGAAACCTTTGGCCGGGAAAGGGTCATTGACTTCGTGGTCATGGCTACTCCTGAAGATTTAAAGGTCAATGCTGATTACATTCGAATGGCCAATCAATACGTTGAAGTACCCGGTGGTTCAAACATCAACAATTACGCAAACGTTGACGTTATCGTTGACGTTGCGGAACGTGCGGGTGTCCATGCGATTTGGGTCGGATGGTGGGTACTCCTTTCATCACTCGCTTCTAGACTGCCGGACGCTTTGGCGGCCTCAAAACAAAAGATCATTTTTATTGGTCCTCCTGGCTCAGCAATGCGATCCTTAGGTGACAAGATCTCATTGAAAATTGTTGCCCAATCCGCTCAAGTTCCCACAATGGTCTTGGTCCAGCTCATCACTCTTGGAAACCAAGACCTCTGCCCAGGGTTATCTCACTGTCGCCGACGAAGTCTACAAGAAAGCTTGCGTGACTGATGTCAAGGTCGGCTTGAGGATGGCGGAAGAGATTGGTTATCCTGTAATGATTAAGGCTTCGGAAGGTGGCGGTGGAAAAGGTATCTGGAAAGTTGAGAAGGCCAAAAACTTTACCATGTCCTTCAACGCGGTTCTTGGTGAGGTACCCGGCTCACCCATTTTCATCATGAAACTCGCCGGTGCCGCTCGTCATTTAGAGGTCCAGGTCTTGGCCGATCAGTACAGTAATGCAATCAGTCTTTTCGGACGTGACTGCTCTGTTCAACATCGTCACCAGAAGATTATCGAGGAGGCTCCCATGACCATTGCTCACCCAGAAACTTTTGACAACATGGAAAAAGCAGCTGTCAAACTTGCTAAGCTAGTTGGTTATGTCTCGGCCGGCACGACCGAGTCGTTTTATGAAGCTTCAACTGATTGTTTCTACTTCCTAGAACCTAATCCTTGGCTTCAGTTCAGAAACACCTCTCACAATATGTTTATCTCATGTTTTAGTTCTAACTGTTGTAATTTTAATTTCCGATGATTCCCTCTTGAACAGTTTGGTCAAATTTTTGCATACGGTGCTGATCGTAGCAAAAGTTGGAAGGCCATGATTGTAGCGCTTAAAGAGTTGTCCATTTGCGGGGATTTCCAAACAACCATTGAATACCTGATCAAGTAAGTTGATCACTCACTCTTGCAGCGATTTGTGTCACAGCGCTGATCCCTTGTTTTTGTGCCAATTCTTTCTTAGGCTGCTTGAGACGGAGGCTATTGTCAGCCACTGAGTACATATCACAGTACCTGACATGTACCACGTAACTGCAAACATTATTAATAATTATTATCTCTAATAATAATTACTATTCTTATTAATTATTATTACTATTTATTATCATTACATATTCTAAATAACTCCACGTAATATTAATTATTATCCTTAATAATGATTACTATTCTGTAGTTATTAATATTATTATACCTTCATTATTATTACATTAATATTAATATTATTAAAGTACATTAATTACATTAATTAATATAAATACTTTAATAATATATTCATTAATAAACTCATGAATAATTCTGGTTAAGCTATGTACTCCTGTTATACAAGATACATAACTTGTAGGCCTTTTCCCCTGTCACGTGAAATATCCAGAGTAACAGATATCACTCTTTTCCCTCTGATTAAGCCCACATTCCTTAATATTGGAATATTTCACGTATAAGATATGTACCTTAATATCTTATTAATAAAAGAACTTATTAATATTATGATAATTAATACTTATAAGATGTGCCAATAATAAATGACATCATTATAAGATATTATCTCTAATAATATTAATAAAAGATCATTGAATACAAATGTCATGATGTGATCCAATCACACTAAGGATTACTGATCAAAGATGTGTCCCATAACACAGCCTTAGTAGAAATCACATCATAAACATTAACAGATCCTCCCAAAAGGATCTGTCTTGCCCCTGAAGTTCCACAGTACCTCCCAGGTCCTGGAAGCGCTCACAGTTCCCCCCTGAGGAGCTCTTACAATATATAAACAGACTGTAAACAGTTGTTTATCCCCCAGAGAATATTTAGAACACCACAGCACAGTACATACCTTAGAGTTATTTACCTTGCTTAGTTCCCCATTCTCCAACAATCCCCCAATTCTGGATAATCTATAGTTTAATACTGTTATTACCTCAAGAATTGGCCACAACCTACCTTCAATAAGGTAGTCACCACGAACCCAAGTTGAGTCTCTCCTTGGATGCCTATTAATACTCTGTATTGATTTGGATGCGCCTAATTAGAGCAATTAGAGCAAGCCTCTCAGACAAGACTTACTGATTGAGGAAGTACCTTTTTTACAGGACTTAAACTTTACCCAAACCACTTTACACTATCAACCTAACTCAGTAACAACCCTTAACCACGGTTAGTTCCACACCCAGGCTGACAGCTATTGAGTCAAACACAATCACCACAGGCTGGCTTGATACCCTTATCTTGGCCACTATGACTGCTGAGCGGCCGGATAACACCCTTGCTGTAATCTGTGGGGCTGTGACCAAAGCTCACCTACAGGCTGTAGCTGTGTCAGCCTCTTATTCTTTGCACACATCCAGACCATCCTCCTTGAAATTATATCTGTCCCGGACATCCCTGGTTGAGCTTCTACCCAAATCAGCCAATTCATGTAAGACTAATAATATCACATACATTAATTCAGAAATTACCAAAGAGGATACAACCAACATGTGTGGCAAAGTCAGCGGTAATCAACAAATAAGAGTGGCGTCCTGGCCCACCCCCTCCCCAATCCCAGCTGATGTGCCCCTGACTGTTCAAAGATCAAGTAAGAACTGTAACGTCCATTGGTGGTGTGCTATTCCTCTTGATCTATAACAGTCACAGCACATTAGTGAGGAGCAAGGAGGGGATGATTCTCACCACAAGGAGCCGCCGTCACCTTCCGTTTTGACGTACAATTTGGATTCAGACAGCCCCTTCTCAGACGCTGGCTCTACCAACAATGAAAGTAGTGACAACGGCTCAGAATCATCCGATTTCTCCTCAAAGAAAGTCAAACTCAGCCGTCCACCTCGCCCACCTACATGCAACAAACACTCCAATCCCAATCCCAACGTGCCTCCTAACATTTCTCAGATGGAATCAAAGTGTTGCGTAATTTGTCAAATCTATCGCCAATGTGATCACTATTGAGAACAAGATATACGTGGAAGCAAAGGGTTCAATGAAGCAGAAGGTTCTTGTCTGGCTCCGCAATCACACCTCAGTAAAAATCAAAGGAGGCAGAAAAAGTACAAAGCCGCCACTCGATCTCTTCGCCGTCAAAGGGCCAATGTACATCTTGCTGCCAGTCCCATATTCCAGTCCACATCTCAATTCCCAATCCAAATGCCGACATCCAATTCTTCAACAAGTCCTTTATCTGCTGGGCCAATGGAGCTCGTAAGAACGTTATTGCTGTGGTAAAGTTCCAACCATTCTCAACCATGGATGCACAACTCAAAGAACAATACCAAAATCTCAGCCAACATCTGATCCAACAGGCCAAATTCCAAAATTCCAATAAATCCAACGGACCAGCGTACTCGGGTGAAATGTACATTCTGGGATGGCAAAAAGGTTGCGAGGCACAATCCCAAATTGGTATAACAGGCATTTCTTCCAAAGTTGTTACAGATTGAAACGGTTATGAAGCGCTGCAAAAGGATGTTCCTAAAATTGATAAGTTTCTTGGCCGGTGCTTCCGATCTGTATCCAAACCCCTATTCCGTGAGGTCCAGAAACAAAACATTTGACTCAAAGCCCCTGGACTAGCTCCCCAATATTCAGCCCACCGCAAAGGATTAACCTCACCCCTGTCGTTTACCCTTGGCCAGTTTGCAAACACTCCACACCAAGACACCAATGCTTCACCCTTCAGCTTTGTCCTATGGATTCCCATTGAGAAACACACTGGTAAACTAGTTGAGAATAATCTTCAAGTCACTGGAGGTGAATTTGTCTTTCCAGACGATTCTTGTGGCATCAACTTTGCAGGATTTGATGGTATAGTTGAGTGTGCATGGAAAGCCACTGCTTATTCTCACCTGACTCTTCCCTCAAAAACTGCTCCCAACTCTTCACATACTTGAATGGGGTTATCTTGCCAACTGCCCAAGAAAACCCAAAAAGCCATTCAGCTTATTAGAGATGGTCACTATATTAATCATCCAAATAAAAGCAACTGGACTATTAGAGATATGGATGCTATTTTAGATAACTCTTTCAAATATAATCAATAGTTTGCTTTTTTATTTTCTTTCTAATGTGTAAAATGCAATGTTTCAAGTGATTTGTTGGGTGCGAACAAAGCCAAAAAAGGTGGACTATTTGAATAAATTTGCCAAGCATTCAATCTCTTCTGTACTCTTCCCATGAGCCACACACTGAGTCACCAGGTCATACTTCTTACCAGTGTTCTCCTGACAAGCCAAACTTTCCATCTTGGCCATCTCAAACCTTTGGTCCTTATCCTTCTCCTCCCTTTCCCAGTTTAATTTCCTCTTGTCTAA
The DNA here is from genome assembly GCA_007896445.1 of Puccinia hordei. Lineage (NCBI taxonomy): Eukaryota > Fungi > Basidiomycota > Pucciniomycetes > Pucciniales > Pucciniaceae > Puccinia > Puccinia hordei. The sequence continues at coordinate 114,859 of RDRW01000028.1, read as the reverse complement.
TTTTATTCCATGTTCCCACTTCTTTTCCTCTAATTTAATTCCATGATCCCACTTCTTCTCCTCAAGTTCAATTGAGTGGTTGAATTTCTTTTCCTCCAACTTGACCCCCTTATTATCGTTGTTGACCTGTTGTTCAAACTTCAACATCTCAAAACTGAGGCTTTCTCAAGCCATTTGTGCCTTTCCTAATAAAGAATTAAGTTGAAGAAGAATGTCAGTTAGATACAATTGGCACAAGGATTACATCTCCAACTGGCCTGCATCCCTCTTCAACGCATACTCTTCATATTGAGACAAAGGATTGGGGGTGTTGGGCCCTGAGGTTGATTGGCTCTTAGGATTGATATTGGCACTGTTGGATGCCCTTTGCTTGTCCTTGGGTGTTTGAGTTGGCAACGGTTTATTTGAATTTGCAGGAGAATCCAATGCAGCGTTGTTAGGTGTCAAAGTGGTGCATGATTTGTTTTTCTTCTTCTTGCAGGGTGACTGAGTATCTTCTCGAGCATCAGATGGAAAGTGATCCTCTGAATCACTTGGGTCAAGGGCCCTTTCTTCGGCAGTGAGGGAATCCACAGCCCTTTGATAGCACTTAGATGATTTAACCTTTCCACTAGGACGAATACTTGCTTCCTTTCCTTGCTAATGTCAAACATGGGAAGAAATGGGGCTTTAGCTAATCAATTGAACAACAGTGATTAATTGATCCAATAACAAACCAGGATTGCCGCTTCATTTTCATCTGACGGATTGTCACAAACACTGGCAGGTCCAACTCTTTCCTAAATTATTTAGTGGCAAGGTCAATTGTATGAAGAAGAAACGGAATAAGTGATAAAAAGAAATTCAAACACACCTCTTCACTGTCCCTGCCTCCTTCAGACCTATTCTCATTTGTTTCTAAAGGTTCCAAGATTGCTGACTAATTCATCACGTATAAACAATATTGAATATATTAGCAATTATCAAAAAAGACACTGAAACAACTGATCGATCTTACAACTGGAGCCCCAGAGTTATTGGAATCCACAGATAAATTATCTGAGTCATCTTTCTCAACATTTTCGTCCAAGTTTTTGTCCTTGGGACCAGAAGAGTCAGAGCTCTCATCACCGTTTTGAGCATTGACTTTGTACAAGGGCGTCACAAACGGTTTCTTCCCCATCAGCTGATGCATAGCATGGAAATGTGGACACATTTTGTCAAGCTTCTTGTCAATTGTGATAATTCCTGCCAATCAGTCTTCATTGGTGAGTCCAAAGCCAGTGGAGAGGGATTGGGTATGTGTTTTCTTGTACTTGTTCTTGTAGCTGTTAAATCAATCTTTCATCTGCCTGGGGGTTAGATTGATTTGTGAAGGGGATTGATTTCTCAGATTGATTGCCATAAGCTCAAATCCGTTAATCTTCCCTTTGGCTGGCCTTCCAACCGCCGGTGCCTTACCAGTTCCAAAGCACAAATCATAATTCTTTTGGATTTTGAGCCAGTCGATGATTATGAGGAAGTCGTCCTTCTTCAGGTGAGAAGAAGTTTTTCCGGTTGTATCATCGTCAGAGACATGTTGTGCTCGCTTCTTGATGGGTTTCTTCCTGCTTGCTGACTTCTTTGGTATCACTTTTCCTATTCCGGTGATGAATTTATTTGTTTTTTTGATAGGCATTGTTCTGGGATCAGGGAATGATTGATTAATGTTTTTTCTGCAAGCAAGTTGATAATTGACTAAACTTACCAGGTTTTGAGGAAAACTGAAGAACAAGTTTGGCTTTGTGATTGGGTGGAGTTGTATTGGCAACAATTTATTGTTGGTTGGGGTTGAATTGTGGAGGATTGTTGATTGTATTGGGGTTGTATATTGCAAGTTTGGATCCTGAGTTGTGATTGGTTGAATTGTGGAGGATCGTGGTTTTTGTAATTATAATTGGTGTTTTTGTTGTTGATACTTGACATGTCTAGTGCAAATAATGGCATTATTTGGAATTTTTATCCACTGGTTTCATAATTGTGGATTTGGTGAAACCCGTTGATTAGATAATTGTGGATTTGGTCATATTTGATATCCCTTATTTATAATCACAAAACCAGCAAACCCACCAATCACAACTCCTGATCAATTCTTGATCCTCCAAGATTCAACTTGACCAATCACACCTCCCAATACTCCACAATTCAAACCCACAAAGCACAACTCCCAATCATAAGTCCTCCACAACTTATGCACCAGTCAAAACTGGATTGGGGAAGTGACAAGTGTCAGCTTGCTACTATGACAGAGCAACCTGTCACAAGTTTCCTACAAAAATTATTATAAAAAATGTAGAATATCAAATAATAGTTAGAATATTATTTGATATTCTAAATCTACACTAAAAATAACCTAGGGTACCTCACTCACAAGTACCCCTAATTCTCACTCCTTCACTATGTAAATTAGCAAAGAATAATTAGCAAGTACCTTTAACAAAAAGGAACTTGCATTAATTAATGCTTATATATATATATACATATGCTTCAACCCCATTTCCAGTCACGGAAATGAGGTGTTGTGTAAATTAGGGGATATAGTGTAAATACACCGTGTTTTACTCAAACCCCGCGTACCGCAGTCCGCAGAACTTCAAGTTCAACCCGCGTGACTGAAAGCCCGCGTCAAAGTTGGGATATAAGCCCCCGCGCAAGCATCAAGCCCCTCACAGGCTCCCAAACTTGGCACGCGGACTCCACAGTCACTCAGGTACACCCAAATTAACAAAAACACGCTCCAGTGACCTCATTACATATGTTACATATGTAATGAAGAGTACTGGGGACTAAACAATTAAATATATTAAATGGTATTGTTTATTTGTACAATACATTGATTGAACAAACAGTACAAACAATACTGTGGCTTATTATAAATACAAATAAGCCACTAGTATTAAATCTATAACAAACAGTACTAATGTACTACAGACTGTAAGTCAATGTAAATAAATAAATAATAAAATACATTAATAAAAAATCAATTGGTGACGTGTATTCAAAGCAGGGGCTGCTGAAGCATCACCAAGAAAGCAAAAATGGCCAAAATGTGGTCCAAAGATCCCACAAGTTGGCCAATAATACCTGCAGGGTCCCCAGGGGGAACTCAAGACTATTTAAGGAGCTCTTCAAAAGCCCAAAGAAGGCTCCTCATGCTTCCCAATACCCACTAACAACCTTACCCACTTCTTATTAGATATATATACATCTTTATAATACAGTCTGGTAAGTTTCTTAGTAGTTATTCTTTAGCCCTGTCTTCCCCAACAACTTCACAGTGCCCATCAAGCTCCACCATCCATCCTTCCAAGCGCTTCAAACTGTCCAGTTTCACCCAGAATATCCCCAAGATCCCTCAAGGTTTATTACTAGTAAGTAATAACCCTTCTCTTGAAGATATTCCCCCATTTCCATTCCTGGGATTAAACCACCCCTGTTCCAACAGGCCCCAGTGTTCCAGGTACCTAAATCCTCTGCATTTATTTGTAAGATACCTTAGAGGGATCTAAACCACCCCTGATTTATCAGGCCCCTCTGGTTTTTAATTATATTAAATTTATTTAATATAATTATTAACCTATTTTTCTCTCAATTTTTACGTCACAATTCCCCCATATCTTTTGGGAATTGTAACATTGTACCTTACCCAGAGTTTATATACTCTTTCCATATATCCTTGCACCACCTGTAGCTAGAAGGACTTGTCCTTGGCATCAGGGAGGCTGACAACAAGAGAGTTCTTGCTTGATGATATTGTTTGCAAGTAAGTTGACTGGGTTGAACTCTCAGCACCTCCATCCTCCTCACTCCTGAGCTTTGGCTGTTTTCAAACAGTATGACAAATACATCACCAATGTAAGTTGTTTGCCATACATGTTCTATCAACAGCCTCTGGACCAGAAGATTGGATTGGGGAAGTGACAAGGAAGTTCTTTCTCAATGATATCTTTTGCAAGTGAGTTGACTGGGTTGAACTCTCAGTACCTCCATCTTCCTCACTCCGGAGCTTTGGCTGTTTTCTAACAGTATGACAAATACATCCCCAATGTATGTCGTTTGCCATACATTCTCTATCAACAGCCTTGGAGCTGTCTGGCGAGCCTAAATTTGTCCAACCGCTTTCTTCTTTGGTAAATTTGTTTTGACTTTGCTCTTCACCCTCCGAAGCAAGAACGACTTCAGAATGGCATGTAGGCTGGTCATGATATGTTGGGCTTGAGCTGTTGACAACGCTGCAGCAGAATCTGAAGCGGCAGTAACTGAAGATAAATCAAACCACTGCTTGAATGACGAGTAATCATCAAAAACTTCGGGCAAGATGAAATTCAGTAAAGACCACAACTCTTTGAGATTGTTGTGTAGAGGAGTTTCCGTCAGGAGGAATCGGTTGGCACTTTGATACCACTTCAGCTCTTGGACTAACTTGCATTCCAGGTTTTTGAGTCAATGTGATTCATCAACAACAATGTAAGACCAGGTATTCAGCTAGCCGCGCGACCTCCCACTCCTCCTCGCCCTTCTTATAATTTGTTTGAGTAAGAGTGAACAAGTCTCACTTACTTCTGTTCCACTCAATCCCCAAAGTTCTTTGTCATGGACCGCAAGGCTGTAGACGGGGCTAACCTGAGTCGCGTTACCAACACTTTTTGGTCCCCATCTAAGGGGGGGGAGTGGGGAGGGAGGGATCAAGGAGAGATTGATGGTCCTTGTTCTCCCATTAACCAGCTAAAAATATTTTAGTTTTCTTGGTATCTTTATCAACCAGATGACACATGACTGCCCTGTTTCATTGTGAGATTCCTTCTGCAAAGATTCTGTGCGGGAGAATAGCCGCCTGACCCGGCCGAGGCTGTCAAGTTTGCTTGTGATCATCAGCGAGGAGTGTTGCAAGCTCTCTGTAAACTTTGAGTACTTCTCCTGCTCGCAATTTCCTCCGATGATTGCTCAATAGCGCTCGTCCGTGTACTCAACCAGCTTACTATCCGCCTGTGCCTCCATAAAGTCTCGCAAAAGACCAGTGCTTACAAAGTGCCTTGCCACTTCTTCTTGATGATTAACAGTAGACGAAGGGTCCAACGGGACCAAGGAAATCCCAAGATAATAATCTTGGAGATGGTCGAAGGAGAGGGAGACTTCCTTTTGAGCCAAGAGTGGTTCGTTAAGCTTCATGCAAACCTGAAAGATCAGATGAAGATAATCAATTGAGATCGGACGTCTGGCTCCATAGAGACTCTCTCTTCCGAACTTGGCAAGAAAATATTTGTGTAAATCCTTGATCAGAATCCAGTGGCCAACCGACCCGGAAGCTTTGATGAGAGCCAGATAGCCATCAACGCTATCTGGTTCTCGGTGTTGATTGAGGAGGTTGTAAAAATCACAGCAATGTCACACACTCAGAACTTGTGTAGGGATCTGTCTGAACTCTTACTCAAGGGAGGAGACCTACACGCATTCTTCTTCATCCTCATCTGATCAAAATCATTCATCCCCTCAACTCAACTCCTACATCACTTCAACCTTTCTTTCTTCTTCCTCAATCAACTCCTACACAATCAATCCCATTACTCATTTACAATCACTACCTTCCTTCTTTCTTATCTACTCCTTCCCATCTATTTCTTCATCTACACTTATATTGATCTCTTGTTCCTACTGTCTGATGAGATTTGTATTCCTTCTTTCTCAACTCTAACTATCAACTGATCAATCATCTCTTAGTCCTTCATCCATTCCAGTCTGCCTTATCTCTCCTCTTCATAGCTCACTCTTACAAGCTCCTTGATCTTATAGTGTTGGTTCCTTATCTTTTCATCTCACTTTTCCTTCTTTTATCTTTTGACTCAGTTTTCTAATCTTTTCTATTCTTTAGTTGTGCTGGCTTCCATTTCGTAATAAATCACAGATTCAAATTCCTTACGCGGTCGTTTTGGTTTGAGGAGGAGGCGGAGGTCAGACATTGGTCGATTAACTTTTGAGAGATCTTGATGATTATTGGTTTGGGTGCCCGGGTGGCAATCACCTTGAGGCCCCAGACACTGCAATTGACTAAGCTTTCAAGGGATTGATTGTTGAGAGTTCTGCGAAGTTTTTCTTCATCATCGTTCAAATCAGTCGGATCTTGCTGTTTGTGAATCGATCTCAATCCGTTTCGGATCTTGCTGTTTGTGAATCGCTCTCAATCCGTTTAAGACGCCGCCATATTTTCTCTTGAGCTCCCAGATGGATTTGAACAAACTACTCCTGACGCTAAGGTTCTTGTAATCACCAGCGTAGATACCATGTACCATACCTGAAATCAGTTCTTCTCCGATCCCATTGCCAAATCTCCTGGAAATAAATTCTTGTATACTTTCATCATCAATAGATTGTGTTCTTGATTGCTCTGTGGTACTAAATACATCTTTGACTATTGATCCGGGTATCAACAATATTGGACGCTCGTGTATTGATTTTATTAACAAAAGTACAGAAGAAGGTAACTTTTGTAGCCCATTTTTTGTGTATATGTAGCAATTCTGAGCTGACTGTGAACAGGAGAAACAAGATCAGTCGGAACCAAGTCCATTTTCTTGAGAGGAACAGAAATAAAATAAAATTCACTCAAACCGGGTGGGTTTTTGGTATCACAATAACTGAATCGAGAAGGTTCAAGTCCCTGATCTACACGTAAAACTCAAACAGGATTGAGTTTTCTGTGCCTTATTCAACATAAGACATGAGGAAGTTCGGATCCAAGCCAAAAGGAAAATGCAAACATAAAGACTGACCAATTCAAGAGAGATTGATCCAGCTAAACCCTTTGGCCTGACACTCCTAGGCCCAGACTCAAAGAAAAAACTTGTCCAATTTTTCTTGTCATTGACCCTTGAGCTCTGGACCCAACCCCCAAACCTGTGCGCCGCTTAAGCTTGATCTCTTTATCAATCAGAGTGTTCAAAACGGCCAAGTTGTGATTGACGATCCTACTCCAAGCCAATCCAATCCAATCATATGAGTTGATCTGGCCTGGCTCTGGTTCTGATGGACCTCTTGATTGATCAGTTTGTTCATTCTTTCCGGGGGAGTTCTGATCAAGCTCAAGATCCTAACCAGCTCTGAGACAACAATTGTCAAAGGTTTTAAGATTTGCTTGCCTACTGATGCCGTTGTTGTTGTTGCTGTTGTTGTTGCTGTTGATGATGATGGATGGGAGGTGTGATGATTGCTTTGTTTGGGTGAGGTGTGATTAGGTGTAAAAATTACGGATTAGGAAGTGACGCATTTGGATGAAATACCAAGGTTTTTTTGATATTGGTGTGTTCAAAACCTGTTTGCTTTTTAGCTACCCCATTTTGAAAACCCTTTGATTAGAAATTGTGGATTTGGCAATTTCTAATCAAAGGGTTTTAATTGTGGATTTGGTTATATTTGATACCCCCTAATTATAACATTCATACCTTACCCAGAGTCATAACACTCTTTCCTTATATATTTGCACCACTTGTAGCTAGAATGACTTTTCCTTGGCATCAAGTAGGCCGACACTTTTTGAAGCGCTTCATCACTGAGTCAATCTGCAGCAACTTTGGAAGAAATTCCTGTTATACCAATTTGGTATTGTGCCTCTTAACCTTTTTGCCATCCTAGACTTTACATTTCACCGGAGTATGCTGGTCCATTGGATTTGTTGGAATTTCAGAATTTGGCCTGCTGGATGAGATTTTGGCTAAGAGTTTGGTATGTTGCTTTGATGTCTGCATCCATGGTTGAGAACGGTTGGAACTTCACCACAGCAATGAATTTCTTACAAGCTGCATTGGCCGAGCAGATAAAGGACTTGTTGAAGAATTGGATGTTGACATTTGGATTGTGATTTGAGATGTGGACTGGAATATGGGACTGGCCAGCAAAACATAAATTGGCCCTTTGACGGCAAAGAGTTTGAGTGGTGGTTTGAGTGGCGGCTCTGTACTTTCTCCGCTTGGTTTGTCAATTACTGAGGTTTCATTGTGGAGCCAGAAAAGAACCTTCTGCTTCATTGACCCCATCGCTGCCACATATATTTTGATCTTGATAGTGATTGAATCGGCAATAGATTTGAAAAATTACACAAGACGTTGATTCCATCTGAGACATATTAGGAGGCACATGGGGATTGGGATTGGAGTGTTGCTTGCATGTAGGTGGGAAAGGTGGATGGCTGAGTTTGAATTTATTTAAGGATAAATCCAATGATTCTGAATTTTTGTCAATGCGTTCATTATTGGTAGAGGCATTATCTGAGATGGTGCTATCTGATTCCAAATTTTTGGTCAAAAAGGAAGGTTACAGCGGCTCCTGGTGGCAAGATTAATCCCCTCCTTGCTCCTCACTAATGTGCTGTGACTGTTCTAGATCAAGAGGAAGAGCACATTGCCAATTTAAGTTACAGTTCTTACTTGATCTTTGACCAGTCACTGGCACATCAGCTTGGATTGGGGAGGGGATGGGCCAGGGGGGTTCAGTTTGGTTGGGTTCAGAGGCCAAATATTGCTCCCCTCCTTCCTCATCACTAATGTGCTGTGACTGAAGAAGAAGAGCACATTTCCAATGTATGTTACAGTTTTTACTTGATCTTTGACCAGTCAGCGGCACATCAGATTGGATTTGGGAGGGGCTGGGCACGGGTTCTTGCAGGTGGTTGGGTTCAGAGGCCAAAGAATCCTGAAATTTAAAGAGGGAATCAATTGTCTCATTCTTGGGAAAACAGGACCCGGTCCAGCACCAGTTCTTGAGCATCTGAGAGGGGGCCTCGACACATTCTCTGGCCACGCTAGTCCCATAGAATCGGGAATCTAAAGTTTGAACTTGAGCTTAATTTTAACAAAGATTCACATCATTGGACACATACATTGGGTCTTGCTGCATAGTTGGTGAAAGACATTGCCCTTTATATTTTCAAGCGCAACACCGACATTAGACAAATGGCTAGTTGGCACAACAGCAAACAAGAGAACTGAAAGGACAGACCATCTTGTGGAAAACGGTGACAACACTATTGTGGGTCAGTAGAGTTGGTTTTTGGGCAGTCCCTTTGGCCAAGTTGGCCACCCTAGTACAAAAAAAAGGGGGGGAAGCGAGATGAGCAGCATTTGAAGAAATTTCTGAAGCGGTGGGGAGAGTATGTACATTGCCACAAAGGGATAATGGCCAGTCCCATCTTTTTTCTCGTAACCAGCCACAAGACCCCCAACGGCGGCATGGCCATACTTATTAGCTCTTGGCTCAAGATCCAAAAGTAAATCTAGGACTGAAAATTCAATAAACATCAGTCTCAAGATGAGAAGGTTGGATGAGGGGGTAGTAGACTGAAAGCCAAGGAAGCCTTTGCCCTTGGTAGCTCAAACATCAGTCACAGCCTCAGAGTCCCAGACTGCCCATTGAGAAGCATTAGGATGCCAGAGATTGGTGTCCTTGACTTGAAAGAACTTGACCAAGGGTAAGGATTGGTAAGTTTGGAGGATGACTTCTACTATGGCGTAGACCAGGAAGTACTCCTTGAAAAGTTTGGCCTTGAGGTCCAGCTTTTGCTCTGTGTACAGTCAGTCATGTTATTGTTAATCCTATATCTCTCACCCCAGAAAATATTCAGAATCATCTACTCCTCTGAGTGGTTTGCACATTTTTTGAATGCATACCCAAATGTACTTATTGGGGTCAGTATCCAAACCTAATTTCTTGACTTCCTCGGCCTTAATTTTCAGTAGTTCTTTTTGTTCTTTCTTGGCAATTCGGGGTGATCTTTTGGCAAAGGTCATCTAAGAAGGTGTTCATGGTTTTGGTTGTTTTGGCCATCTTTATCTCAAGGGCATGGGTAGCCCAGTTGGGTTTACCTAATGCCTTGGCGGCCTCTTGAGAGAGCTTGATGATCTCTTCTAGGATGGGTATGTTAATCTTGGTGCGTGAATTGTAACCTAGCGAGGCCCTCCTAAAAGTCTTGGGTGGGATTGTGTACTGATGGTGTAATGATTTATTAAAGTTTTTGGGGGAGAGGTCAGATGAAAATAGCTGCATACCTGGATGACTGGGGTGTAATCTGGGGTTTTGAAGGTCATAGCTAATCAAGCCTGATCATCTTTTTCAAAGCCGGAGAGGATGTCTTCTTGGACTCCTTTGAGTTCCTGGATGAAAGAGTTTTTTAAACAAAAATGGATGAGTAAGAGTTAGAGAGAGAGAGAGAAAGATGAGTTGAGAGTTTTAATGGTGTTAGATACTTTGATGGTAAACCAGATCTTTCCTTGTTCTTTGTTCAAGTGTTTTTGAAATTCAATAGGTTATTGATCTTGAGTGTGAATCAGTTTCCACATATTCACTCGTAGCTCTACTGAAGGATTCAGGATCACCATAGGCAAAGGAATAAACACCGACCTCTGAAGAAAACTCAAAGCCAGTGGCAGTAGGTCCACCTCCACAAACAACAAAACCAAGCAAACACTTTTGCTCCTCTTGGCTAACACTGGGCAAACTAGCGTGTTTGAGATTGTTGATGATTTTCTGTTGGATCTCACGCACATTGTCAATTGTCTTCAGTTTGAATGAGGTGATCAGCTAACCTCATTCATCACCTACATCTTCAGACAGAGAGGCCAAGCAACTCAGCCACTAACCTTCACAGGTTCTGCCACAAAGCAGGCAAAATCAGTTTTATCATTCCTTTCAGGCGCCAGGATGAGCATCAGAGGCACTTCTGCATAACCGGCCATCACGATGTCCTTCTCTTGGTCTAGAATACCATGGAGCAATTGGATATTCACTTGTTTCTTGCAATTTGGGCAGAGCTGATTCATTGGTAGAGTGACTGGATTATTTTGGCACTGTAATCAACATTGAAAGACCAGGATCAGTAAATACCAACGTTCAAACAAACATTGGCAACTTCATTGAGTTCCTGAAAAACCAACATGGCAATTTGAGCCAGTCTGGGAAGCTTGGCCATGGCACCATTCAACTCGGCCCAGAATGGCTCAGCCTGAGCTACCAAAAAAGCCACTGAGGCATGAGACCGATAGGTATAATTTGAAAAAAAAACATTGATAGCCGTTACTTACCAATGAGGTGGTAGGCCCTGTTGAGGGCCTGGTTGGTTGTTCAAGGCCAAAAAGATACTTGAAGTGGATTGAATGTTGGTCGCCAATTCCTGCACAAAAAACAACAGGAATGAGTAGGGAGCAATTTGAATCATGCTTGTCAGCAAAAAATCTGAGCACCAAAAAGGAGGGATGATGGGTCAAGTGGCTTACCTTTCATTTATTCAGCCACAAAGCCACACAATACTGCTCCTGATGCTGTTTTAAGGAATGAACAGGGGAAAATTCCAAAGATAAAAAAAAAACATTACCTGAAACATTACAGGAAAAGATCCCTTGACAGGGTTTGATACATATTCCACAATAGCAACATTGATACATATTGAGCTGGTGGAAGAAGCAATTGTTCATTTGTACTGGTGGGTGGTTTTTTCCAGGGATAGACACATGATGGTTTCAGGGACTATTCTTGACAAAAAAAATAGTTTCTTAACAAAGGTCAGGGTTCATAATCACTCATGATTATGAATTAATGATAAAATTGTGCTCATAAATCACTTTTGATAAAACCAAAAATCTGTAGAATGTGTGCACTTATGCAAGAAAAAAACATGCTCAAATGAATTTTAATCCAAAACTAATTGCCAGAAAGGCACCTGTATAGAAAGGTTATTGATTTGATTGGCATCAAGATGAGAAGAGAACAAAGATCTGTAATGAAGCAGAGAAATCAAGAAAAATTGGCACTGCAAGGCCCCAAAATCAAATGCAAGCGTCAGAAAGCTGGAAGTGTATTGTTCTGCAAGTCAATGTTGAATTATTCACCTTAGTTGAACAGTGCAAGTTTTATGGGGCGTAACAGTCCACGCAATCCATCATTACTAGATGCAACTTTGTCCAACAAGGGTGGGGCTGCTTCTGGTTCCTCCTCATCACAAAGTTCATGCCACTGATCCGTGAGGTTGGCTAGAAGATCATGCAGAACAATGCAGGTGATGATCCACTTGACCGTGGCCTTCATCACACAAGGGTTCCTGATTTGTGATCAAATTTCTTGAAAACTGGCATATCAACCCTTTAGAATACCAATGGCATGTTCAATTTGTACTCTTGATTGGGCTACATGGTAATTGAAATCCACATTCTCAGGTATAAGTAAATGAGAACGTTTGTAGGCTGGAACGGTATGTTGATCACTTGAATAAGCAGAGTCGGCGGCCAGGAGGAATTGGTTTTGGTCAAAGAATTGTTCTGGATTTTGAGCAAGCTTCATATTAGATAAGACATAACAATTGTGACAGGATCCTGGGTAGCCTGCAAGGTAAAATATGAACTTTTTGTTTATGTCACAAACAAGAGTGACTGCCAAAAAACTGTACTCTACTCCACTGATTGTGGTGTGTACAGTAAGTAATAAAAGAACTTACACTTTAAACAGTGTAATATAAATAAATATAACAATATTAATTTGGTTTTGTGTTAAAAACACTAAGTATAAAAATAACAGGTTACTACCCTGTTGCTAGACTTCTGTTATGGGAATTAATATCCTCAGAAGGGCTAACCAGAATTTAACATGGTCCTTCTAATTAAATTAAGGGTTTTAATTTAATTAGGGGGAATTTTGAAGAACTCTAACTATAAGAGATTGTTATATGTAGAAAAAGGCCAGTCCTCCTTACTTACAGGAGAAGGTAAGTGCCTTGGTAGCTTGTAATAAGTTATGTAAGTATGGTTAAAGTTGATGGGGGGAGGATGTCTTCAATTTGGTGAAGAGACCTCCTCCTCAAATAATAATTATATTTGGATTAATCCCTCTGCAATTCATTTGACAGTGGGGATTGGGGGAAATTTGGCAGGTGAATCCAATCAGCCTGTTCGTGGTAAGAAGTGAAACATGTTGTCATTTTTAATTAAAATGATGCCATAGTTATTTCACATTAATTAAAATAATTTAATGTTTATTTCACTTAATTAAACTAAATCATTATTAAATACATGTACATATAAATTCCTTTGGGGTTAGTGCTTGACAAAGCGCTTGCTCTGGAGAGCCAACAAGGTGGGAATTAATTTATAAGTTTCTATTGCATATTTAATATATTTTGCATAAAGATTTACCTTAATTTATGTGTAATTTTATAGTTTAATTTACTATGTGTTAATCTTGGATCTTCCAGGATTTTCAAGAAGAAAACTATGCCAATAAATGGTTCTTTATCCATTTGTTGCATGTTTGAAAATTAATTTTCCAAAGGTTTTCATTAATTAAATTATAACCTATTTTTGGTAAAAAATAGATATAATGTAAGCAAAGCATTTTTATTGAATGTGGTCATGAGTGTGGCTTGAACTCAGGTCCTTATGTTTATAACAGTTATTACTAAGCCAGTCTTTAACTTCTAGACTATTGTACAATTGGGTATGTTTAAGTCTAATTTCCTCTTTGTTGAGAATGTCAATGAAAATAAAAGATAATAAAAATAAAGAATAATTATAATTATTCAAGCTTGCAGTTTCAAGTATTACATGTTACATACTACATGTAATATGTTGGTGGCTGACAGTGACCAAAATGGAGTAACTGTTTGAAAAGCAAACAACACATCAGCTAAGAATCCGCACAATAGTGGAACCAATGCAAACAATCCAACCGTTTTTTTTCAATCCCAGTAGTGGTTACCGTCCACTGGAGGCTTTTGACTCAGTGGAATGGTTGTTCCATCAACAAAGCCAACACATCCAGGGAAGCCTTCATCTTGCATGACCTGAGATGATTCCATACGTTCTTCTTGAGTTGGCCATGATACCAAGTGTGATTGCATTTGATAAAAAATGTTTATCACCCGACAGGTGTAGAGGTTGATTGTTCCATAGCCAACTTGGAAGAGATTCTTGAGTCTGAATACAGAAGCACCATTTTTGTTTGATCCAAGACGGCACATAGCAATAGCAAGCTGGACTGATGGATCTTGTTGAGGATTCTGAGAGGAGTTGTGAAAGATTGTATTTGACTCAATCAGTTGAAGAAGAGTGAGGGAACATGGGGACAACAACTGAAAAATCTGGAGGGAGCATGATTGAGGAAGTCCTTGAATGATTGAAAGGTCATATAAAGGATGGAATTGTGTAGTGGTGCCCCTGGAATTGAGGTATGGTTTCTGGAGTTTGGATTGAAAATAAAAGTAGAAATCCTCAAGTCCTGAGTCATTGTTATCTGAGTCAAAAATCAATACTGTTGCAGCAGAGTTGGCTCCTTGAAATATTTGCTTGTGTTGAGAGGTTGCTTGTTGCATGGATTGTTTGAGGTGAGGTGTGATGTTTTCTTGGTTTGACAAGAGGAAATGGATTTAACGGTGAGGTGTGAGCTGATGTGAGATGTGATTTTAATGGGTTATTTTGGAAATGAAGGATTTGGATGGAAAACCAGGGTTGTTCATTTTCAAAATCTGTTTGCTTTTGAGCTACCCCCTTTTGAAAACCCGTTGATTAGAAATTGTGGATTTGGTGATTTCTAATCAATGGGTTTTACTTGTGGATTTGGTCATATTTGATACCCCTTATTTTGAAGTCTTTTGCAGAATCCACAATGCCTCTTAACTAGATCCTGACTTTCTTTCTTATCTTTCCTTGGTTTCTTCAGGCCAAAGCAAATCAGAACAACCAGTATCCATCATACAGGACCCCATGGGGGTCTTCAGACTGTAGCCTTGTTCATATGGCCCTACTCATGCTTCAATCCATAGATTTCTATGTTGCAGATCAATTAGTGTTTATATTCCGGGTTTTATTTGGTTTACTGCTTTCAAATTTTTTGTATCTTTACATTGGGTGTACTATGATGATTTTGTGAATGAAGCAACAGTAAATTTCAAAAAAACGTGAGTACATCAACAGCATGGGTGATTTTCCTTTTAGGGAGGATTATACCAACACTAGTGCACGAATTCAGATTCCCCATGGCCACTACTACTTAATGGTTGCAATCTCATATGAATAGCAGACCAGAAGAGCACCAGATAAAAGTACGGCATGCTGACTCCAAAATTTCACTCTAAACTCATTAAATCTTCTCATTGTATCCATCCTTTGACTTGGAAATCTATCTCAAGTGTTCATACTCTGTCAACCTAATTCTTTAAATCTTTTTTACTTTCCAATTGCATTACTATTAATGTTGGTTTTTCTTTTCATCCAATACACCTGAAGCTTCCTGGGTTGATTACAAGCTACAGAAAAGCAACTGATACTATTTGATACTACCAACAAATCTGAAGTAGAAAAACAGTGCAAGAACAACAACACCCAACTAGCCAGTGTTCTCCCCCTCTTGAAACCAAACACATGAAAGCAGGCACTTGTCTGCCCCCTTTTCCGGAGGTCAAAATATCATTCCTGGGGCTTTCCATTTTTCAGACACATTGGAACCAATTGGCGGAGAGGACAACGAAGAGAGATCTATAGAGTTTTTGTTTGAGGAGATGGTGTCTCAAAAATTATTATAAATAGGGGCAGGTATATGCAGCTGTGTGTATAATATGATATGCAGAATTAACTCTTGAATACTACTTCCAATTGAACTTCAGATTCCTGATGATATGACCTCAATATGTGAGTTCACCAAATGTGAATAACTGACAACCACAACTTCACAAACCTGATAGGAAAGAAGAAAGAAGACAATAAATGTAAGAACATAAGAATCAGATTGATATGTATTGAAGACACAAACCTCCTGAAATTCTGAGTTGCATTTCGCACCAAGTGGGAAGTGAATAAAGGTGATTGGACTTAAAACTTTGCTGGAAATTGTTGACAGACTTGAGATGAGAATTTCTTGAGTTGATTTGTGTGATCCTAGGTCAAGTGAAAACAGGAAACAAGAATGGAGGACAGTACTGGGTGTATTTCAAGAGATAGAGGATACAACTAGTAGAAGAATAAGGGGATGAGAAAGGGGAAGGGGAGGTAATTGATTGATCTTTTATTGTTTGTTCTTTATTTTTTTTAGAGTGCTCTTTGAAATTAAATGAGCTCAACCTGGAAAAGTTGGCTAAGCTGTGCCAGAGTCTTTAGAAGTGCAACAGCCTCCTCACACACCAAGGAAACAGTGTGTCAGCCTCCCTGATGCCAAGGACAAGTCCCTCTAGCTACAGGAGGTGCAAGTATGAATGGAAAGAGTAATAAAACTCTGGGTAAGTTATAAGAGTTGCAATTCCCAAATAAGATGGGGGAATTGTGACGTAAAAAATAGGGAAAAAGGGGTAATAATTATATTAAATAAATTTAATATAATTAAAACCAGAGGGGCCTGATAAATCAGGGGTGGTGTAGATCCCTCTAAGGTATCTTACAAATAAATGCAGAGGATTTAG
This sequence comes from Puccinia hordei, assembly GCA_007896445.1. Taxonomy (NCBI): domain Eukaryota; kingdom Fungi; phylum Basidiomycota; class Pucciniomycetes; order Pucciniales; family Pucciniaceae; genus Puccinia; species Puccinia hordei. Next base: position 98,421 of record RDRW01000028.1, on the reverse strand, counting down.
GTACCTGGAACACTGGGGCCTGATGGAACAGGGGTGGGTTAATCCCAGGAATGGAAATGGGGGAATATCTTCAAGAGAAAGGGTTATTACTTACTAGTAATAAACCTTGGGGGATCTTGGGGATATTCTGGGTGAAACTGGACAGTTTGAAGCGCTTGGATGGATGGATGGTGGTGCTGGATGGCCACTGTGAAGTTGTTGGGGAAGACAGGGCTAAAGAATAACTACTAAGAAGCTTACCAGACTGTGTTATAAAGATATATATCTAATAAGCAGTGGGTATTGGGAAGCATCAGGAGCCTTCTTTGGGCGGTTGAAGAGCTCCTTAAATAGTCTTGAGTTCCCTCTGGGGACCCTGTAGGTATTACTGGCCAACTTGTGGGACCTTTGGACCACATTTTGGCCATGTGTGCTTTCCTGGTGACGCTTCAGCAGCCCCTGCTTTGAATACACGTCACCAATTGATTCTATTAATGTATTTTCTTATTATTTATATATTTATACTGACTTACAATCTATAGTACATTAGTACTGTTTGTTATAGATTTAATACTAGTGGCTTATTTGTATTTATAATAAGCCACAGTATTGTTTGTACTGTTTGTTCACTCAATATATTTTATTTATATGTATAAATAAATAATACTATTCATTATATTTAATTATTTAGTCCCCAGTACTCTTCATTACATATGTAACATATGTAATGAGGTCACTGGGGTGTGTTTTTGCTGATTTGGGTGTACCTGAGTGACTGTGGAGTCCGCGTGCCAAGCTGAGAGCCTGTAAGGGGCTTAATGCTTGCGCGGGGGCTTATATCCCAACTTTGGCGCGGGCTTTCAGTCACGCGGGTTGAACTTCAAGTTCTGCGGACTGCGGTACGCGGGGTTTGAGTAAAACACGGTGTATTTACACTATCTCCCCCAATTTACACAACACCTCATTTCCGTGACTGGAAATGGGGTTTAAGCATATGTGTATGTATATATAAGCATTAATTAATGCAAGTGCCTTTTTTAAAGGTAGTTGCTAATTCTTGTTTGCTAATTTACATAGTGAAGGAGTGAGGAATTAGGGGTACCTATGAGTGAGGTACCCTAGGTTATTTTTAGTTTAGATTCAGAATATCAAATAATATTCTAAATATTATTTGATAATCTACATATTTTTATAATAAGTTTTGTGGAAATCTTGTGACAGGTTGCTCTGTCATAGTAGCAAGCAGACACAGTGGAGGGAAACTGAATTATTAAGCTAATCAGCCCTGATTTTGAGACCCATATTCAAGGTTCTAAAACATGTTGAACAATGTGATCTGATTCTTTGATTGAAGATGGAGGGAAAGGGAAAGGGGAGAAAGAAGGGGAAGACAGAGAAGGACTGCTTTCAGCGAAGCAAGGTTCAAAAAGGCGACTGACTGAAAATACTTGAGGTATGGGTGAAAGAGGATGTTTGCTGGTTAGAGTGGTGAGCTGTAACTTGGTGTAATCCTTCGGTTCCTGAGGTAGTGGTTCTGAGCTTCTTGAGGTTGTGTATCCTTCCTGCAACGGGGGATGCACCAACTTTGAAAAACTGCAAGGTTTGATTATGTAATCTTACGTGTAGATGTGGTTGGCGGGCCTTGTTTCACTTGCCCAGCCAGCAGTAGTGTAGAATTGTTTATTTAATTACTCTACAGAGGAGTTAAGCAATTACAAAGGGTTCAGTAAGCACTAAGGTTAAAATCTCATGAAGAAAAAGAATATTGAGTCAAAATAATGATTAAGATTAAAGATAAAAAGATATGGGCCAATTTTTCATTAATTATAGGGAGAGATGGGTGTCAGCCTCAGTGATTCCAAAGACTTGAATCTTTCTAGCTGGACTGTGTGCAAGCAAAAAACAGGTGGTAACACAAGGGTATGTGTCAAGGGGAAATGGGTAATGGTTGATTTAAAAGGAAAGGTTTTAATAAAAACAATAAAGTTTTTATGAAGGGAGGGGCCTGAGTTACAGGGGTGGTTTATTGTGCCCTCCAAGGTTCTGGTCTTTTTGGTAAAAGAGTATGCCCAGATAGTAGTATACTACTGAAGGATATAAGGAAATAAGACTCACTAGTTTATTTCCATGAAAGATAACTTCAGGAGGAGTATGACTGGTCATGAGGCGCTCAAATAACTGGGTAACAGGTTGGTGATGAGTGCTGAGAAAGGTGAAAGGTTGTTGGATGAACTTCAGGTATAAAAGAAGCAAGAAACTGTACTATATAACAGGCTATAAGACTGGTTGATATGGTCGGTAAAAGCTGGTAAATGTAAGTGAAGATGGGGATATCATTTTCGTGGGAAGGAAGGGCTGTTTATATATCCATTCTGGGCTATTGTGTCAGCTTTCTGTACTCTAATCCACTTATTGTGGCGTGTACAGTAAGGACTAAAAAATAACTTACACTTAAATAGTGCAATAAACAAATAACAATAAAGATAAATACTCAAGTGTTATAAAAACACTAAGTACAGCAATATAACAGGTTATTACCCTGCTGCCAAAACTTCTGTTGAATGAGTAATAACTCATAAGGGCTAACCAGATTTTATACATGGTTCTTCCAACCCAATTAAAAGTGTTTAATTGATTGGGGGGGATTTTGGTTGAGGAATTTTAACTAATGAAGATAGTATATAAATAAAGGCCAGTCCTCCTTACTTACAGGAGAGGGTGAGCGCCTTTTTAGCTTATAATAATTTATCTATGTATGTTAAAATTGATGGGGAGTAATCTTCATTTTGGTGAAGGAAACTCCTTCTTAAATAATAAAATAATTATTTATTTCACAAGCTTCCTGGAAGCAGTGATCAGGGCAAAATCACCAGGGAGAAATGAGCACCCTGTTCGTGATCTGATGTGAAAAAGGGTTTCATTCCTATGTAGAATGACCCCATAATTATTTCACAATGAATTGCTTAGTGGGAAATAATTATTTCAGCATTAAATAATTATTTCACTAAGGAGTACTTGTGAATAAATTTTCTGGGGACCAAGGCTTGAAAAAGCGCTTGCCCTGAGTGATCAATAATGTAAAATCACATGTACTTATGTATTTAATACATACTACATAAGTTATGTAATTAGATACATATGTAATCTTATAGTAGATATTACTATGGGTTATGCTGGGGTTTTCCAGGATTTTCAAGGAAAAAACTATACCAATAAATGGTTCTTTATCCATTTATTGTTTGTTTGAAAATTAATTTGCCAAGGATTTTCTTAAATTAAATTTCCTTGGATTTTTGATAAAAAATAGATATAATTTTATTATTCTGTTTTACGTGTGGTCATGAGTGTGGCTTGAACACAGGGATTTATGTATCAACCAGATATTTCTAGGCTTGTGCTTATCTGTTAGACTATATACCAATTGTTGAATGTATAATTTCTCTTATAATCAAAAAATCTAGTTAAATAAATAAAATAAAAATAAAATAAAATAAATAATAATATGATTAAATATTAATAATTATTCAGCTTGCGGTTTCAAGTGTTACATAATTTATGTAATATCTTGGTGGCTGAAATATTGGGGGCGAAGCAGAAGCTCTGTTTTGCCTGGTCTAGTCTTAGCTACTAAGCCCTAGTTACCTGTATAACTGGTTTGGTTACGGTAGGGATTAGTTACATGTTTAAAAAGGCCCAGAGCTGGAAATATCTGGGAATAATTGTGTGATGAGATTATCCAAATTTTCCTTGTGGGATCCACCATGAATTACCATTGAAGAAGGTAGCTGTATCTTGTTTCAAAAATCAGTGATACCTTCTCCTTTCCCAACAGATAGTAAAAATTGCTGAAATTGAGGATCCCCAGCTGCACACATGTTGATGGACAGACAAATTATGTTTTGGAAAAAGTGTCTCCAGCAGTGAGATGTGACAATGCTGGAATTAACAATTGGAGGATGTGATCCCTTCCTTACAACTTGCAAAACCTGATGGAAGTCTCCCCCTGGGACCATTACCTTTCCACCAAATGGTAGATCTGAGTCCATCAATTCCTGGAGTAATTGATAAACTTATTCAAGTGCATGTCTATGTGTCATTGGGGCTTCATCCCATATTATCAACTTTGATTTCTTGAGGACATCTGCTTTCTGTGAGTTTTTGGCAATAGAAGAAACTGAATGGTGTAATAGCCTCAGAGGAATTCCAATGGTGAGATTGGAAGTCCTTCCATATGGAACTTTCATGGCAGCAATCCCTGCAAGATAGAAACAAAACTTAGTTGGAATATATATTTTAAAATTGTCATGAAATTGATTCTTACCGCTACCACAACATGCAATAGCTTTGAGTTGATCTTACATGTGCAATTAAGCAATTGTATAGGACGGTTTTCCCACAGCCACCAGGCCCATCAATAAAAAAACATTGTGGATTTTCTGAATTGCAGGCATGGAGAATTTGATCAAAGGCCAACCTCTGCTGATGGTTCAGTTGATTTACATTATTAATTTCACTTTGATCCACATTGAAGCTTGATTGCTCTTCATCAAACATCCAATTTCTTATTAGGTGGCTACTTCCAGCTGAAGGATTGTATCTTGGAAGATTGGGAAATGATAAATCAATCCGCTTCAGGCGATTCTGGAGTAGAATTGCATTGATTACTTCAATGATCCAATTTTTCATGAGGGAATCATCTTGATAGCCTTGATGGATCCAATCTTCTGTCATCTTTAAGCCTAATTGAGCGGTTTGGAGCAATTTCAGATGCTACACTCCCAAACTGGCATATGGGATGATTTCACTGGTGAAGGATTGCTTTAATCCTTGTCATAAGCTCTGGGAGAAGATTTTGACTACGAATATGATGATTTTCAAACTCATTTCCCTTATTGTATATGTAGAGCTGCAAGACTTTTGGGACTTATTGACACATTGGGATCAAGCTGGAAATGTTTTGGTGAATTGTCCACTTCACCTTCAAAGTTTATATACCCTTCCCTTGGTTGTTCAAAGCAGGTCTTGTAGCCCAATTTATACCAAGTGAAGTAAATGCAAAAGTGCTATTTATAAAATGTATGGAACTTATCAGTTGATTTCCTTGAGGCAAGTGGTCTTGAGTTGCATCTTTGAAAAGCTGCAGTAAATATGGAGGAGGGGGTGGTTTATTTATGTTGATCCTCCCAGAGCAGCAGCAGAGGGAATTGGTCTTGCCTTGAAATAGTATGGCCTGGCATAATGGAAATGTCTGCTCTCTTCTCAGTGTGTGTGGTCTGACAGTTGGATCCTCTCTTCAACCCCATGCAAATGGCCTCCAAAAATTAATATGGGAAATGTTTTCAGCTACATAGATTTCATTTTCATCCATTACAGGATGGTCATCCAAAACAGCACCTGCAGGATACTCATATCCAATATTGGACAGATGATGATCAACCTGATTTATGTTCCCAATTGGTTTCTGGAATATTATCCTCCAAGTGTGGTGGTTGCTCTACAGGAGGAAGGTTTGAGGAGTTCTCATAGGTGGCATAGATATTAATCTGATTGTTGGGAGAAAGATTTAGGGAATGGACCAAGTTGAAAATGGAAACCCTGGAGGGGTTGTTAGGAGTTTTGATACATTCTATTGGTCTGATTGATAATTCCATGGGTGTGGTTTTGAGACATCATTTGATTGATTTGAGAAAATGAATGCCTTTGTGATGGGATATTATGTTGATTCAACTGGATTACGGAGTGGGTTGAATGGTAGTTTTGATGGGAAGAAAGTGAATGGATATGATGAGATCTCTGATGAGAAACTGAGTATGGTAGTTGATAAGATATTTGCCAGGAAGTTGGGGATGGAACTTGATGAGAGATTGGACGGGACCTTGAGGATTGATTTTGGTGAGAGACTTGATGAGATTGTTGAGAGAATTGATGGGAATGTGGATGGTGTGTTTGAGGGTCATTGTGTAGCTTCTGAGGAAGGGTGTTGATTATTGATTAAACTACCTTGGAAGTGCTGATGACTTGGAGAATTGTGAGAGTTGACAAAGCAAGAATGAGGTACAGGAGAGGATGGATGGTGGAAATGATTGGGGTTAGGGGTGGTGGGAAGATTGAGTCAAGAATTAAATTCCGTCTGCCAAAAACTAGCATTTCTTTCCCTGTGGTATACTCTTCTCAGTCCGTTAATATTCCAGTTCATTGTAGATTAATGGGAGCTGAAAAATTGAAATGCAATATGAGTATTTGGTAGGTAATCAGATTTAAAAAAAGGCCAAAAAAGAAAAAGAAAAAAAAAACCAAAAGCAAAAGCAAAAGCAAAAAAAACGAAAAAACAAAATCAATCAAGTTTCTCATGTTGCCCTTGGCGTTAGAAATTGAACAGGGAATTTTCCCTTGGCGTTAGCCACTGAACAACATTGTCAGGAGCTGTTTGGCTTGCAAAGGGCATTCCCTTAGTTATATGTAGATTCATTCATTGGTTTTGTTCTATGTTTTCCTGTTGTCTTATGGTTGCTGAGGGGGGAAATGTTGAGTCAAAATATGGTTTTATAATTATATTTATATTTTACCACACTATTAGTATATATTATGTACACCTTGGATAGACATAGTAGATGATGGTTTTCACCTTCCTCACCAACCAAACTATGTATTTAGAGATACTATCTTTCTCTTTATCTCGAAATATATTTTTCCCTTGGGGGAGTTTTCACCATCATTAAACAAGTATTTCAGGGTCATAGATCAATAACACCGACTCCATCCCGATTGGATACATTATGCATACAGTGGCACGGCGCGGCGCAACCCATGAGTGCCGAGGACAAAATTCAGCTTGATCCAAGTTTCGACAATCTCATGGTGGAGTGCTGTATGACGTGAGCATGTAGCCAGATGTGAAGGGTCGAAAAAACAAACCATGTTTTCCCGAGAGATACTCATCGCACAACAGTTGACCTCATTGAGACGGTGATGCTAGGTTTTGCCACAACGTCTCCGCCATTTTCTGGAAATAATACATGTTTGATACCATTCATGAATACTAGATTAACTATATATAAGCTGATGTATCATCCCTCCAAGCATCGGCAAACTCACCCTTGAACTTTGCTTGAGCCGCCTAAATATGTACATCTTCATCTGTGAATAAGACAAGTCTCATAGACTCCAAACTCTTTGGAAAATTCCTGTCAATCGTTTTCTTTCTTCGAAACAAAAACAGAATCTAACAAAACCAAAATAGAAACCTTCATCCTAGTCTACTCAGTAATTTTGTTTTATTTCAACAAACCAACACCTTGGACTGCTGATGATGGAAACTTGCAAGAGATATCTCTTATTAAGTCTCTTGCTGATGAAGATGATCTATGCAGTCAATCATTTTTCAACATGCACCGGGATTGACCCATTGTTTCAAGCATTGGGGAGAGAAGGCAAGTGTACCGAACAGGATTGCACACACAGTTACCGCAAGATCTCGAGGATCTCTTGCAAGACCTGTGGCGCTTATGAAGACAGACTACGCTTGGCATGTAATGATCATGAGTAAGTTTTTTCGTTTTCTTTCCCGCTAATTTTTTTTTCCACTTCAAAAATAAGACACTTCATTGTATCAAGGGATTCAGCGTGAGATCACTGATTGAACTGATCTACACAATTGGCTTATTATGATAGCGCTGATTGGCAAAAATTCCTCGACGATGAAGATGACACACATGACCCTGAAAAACCTTGTGTTGTCAGATTATCAATTTTTCATAAATTCAAATTAGGAAGTCCCTCTGAAATGTGAGTTTGGGGCATTCCTACAATTTTGATAACTCAACAACATATTGCTTTTTGATGATTTAATAGACTGTGATTTTGAGAACTAACAAACCAATGATTTGAAATTTCTCTTTGGGTGATTTTTCTAGTCGTGATTATGATCTAGACAACATGTATCAACATCTTCAAGAAGTTGAAAATGTCGAAATTAATCCCCATGTCATTGTCTACTTTCTCCTTGCTATATCCTTGCCTGTATTTTTGGATATATTGGTTTCAAAACTAATCACCAAACCATAATTTAAAGAAAATTATCATCTCCAATTTTGAAAAACTGCACAGTTATGAAAATGGTGTGTTCTGTATTTTGAAACACACAAAAGTATTAACAAATCGTTTGATCTTCCCCTTTGAATGAATTATCAGTTTGAACTTACGAAAGTGATCAAGTAATCAAATCAACAATGTTTAGCTGACTTTCACATCATGTCAAAACCAACTTCATGTGTATAGAATAATTCTGAAAAATTCTTAACCTCACCAAAACTTAAATAATTTTCTCTGTTCAAAAATAATGCCATGTGAAACAGATATTTCTCTTCTCAGATGGCAAATGAATTCAAATTAATGATGATTTTATGTTGATTGCAGCCTAAGTGATACTGTCAGCCCCTGTGATGTCAAGAACTCAATCTTTGATCTATCTCAACAGGGTGAAAGATAAAACATTTGGGTGTTATAATAAATTTGGGAAGATGTTTGGGATAATGCTCAAAGAATCAGAGAATAAAATGAAAGAATAATGGCCTAAGGCCAGGGACAAGTGAGGATGAGTTAGAAAATTCAAGAGCACAGGACACTCAGGGACTTGGATCAGTACAACAGAATTCTCTAAAGGAGAAAGTCTGACTACTAAGATCTTGGAACTGAGTAGGGTTTGTATTTCATGAGAGAGCAAGTGAGATAAAAGTGAGGACCAGGGGCCTAAAGAGGGGGCCAAGTGGTTTATGGAACCCTCTGGAATGAAAAAGAAACAACAGGGAGATAAGCCCTCTTTTGGGCATGGCGGAATTCCAATACAAGAATGGGGAACACTTATTTGTGTCCAATTGCATAACAATTCAAGGTTGAAAAACCAAAAAAACAGCTGATAAATCAGGGGTGTTTGAGATCTCTGTAAGATTTATCTCTAGAGCAGAGGACTTAGGTAACTTTTAAATTACTGGGTTGTGTTAAACAGGGGTATTGTGTATCCCAGATAAAAGGAAAGCGGGGAGGAAAAGTTCCACAGAAGTGAACTGATATAATGGTACCTGGGAGTTCCCATTGTTTCAGATAATGGCCAATCTGTAGTTTATACAGCTGATCTGCCAATTTGTAGTTGTATTATAGCTGAAAGAATGGGCCTCTACGCTACACCAAAAAACAAGATACAGGAAGATTATGCAGCCCTTTCTGCAGCATCACACCACTTGAATTGGTTGGATTATTTCAGGAGCCTCACTGATTTCAATTGTTCTGAGGGACAGTTCCATCATGGATTCAGGACAATCTAGTTACCATATGCAGAGCAAAAATTTGATCTTGAAAACAGATTGGCTAACATGGTATTCTTTGCAGTATTCAACTTGTTGCCCTGCTTGGATTGCAACATAAGCCTACCTGGTGGATTAGTCAAGTGGGAAAATTCCCATCAGGGAGTTTGAACAAGCCTGTTCCCAGCTGTCAAAATGTAATTCTCAGTAGGCTTTTGTCAGCCACTGAGTACATATCACAGTACCTGACATGTACCATGTAACTGCAAATATAATTAATTCTTATTATCTCTAATAATAATTACTATTCTTATGTGTTCTGATTACTATTTATTATTACTATTTATTTAAAATAACTTCATGTAATATTAATTATTATTATCTTTAATAACAATTACTATTCTGTAGTTATTATGATTATTATACATTCATTATTATTACATTACTATTATTATTATTAAAGTACATTAATTACAATAATTAATATAAATACTTTAATAATATATTCATTAATAAATCATGAATAATTCTGGTTAAGCTATGTACTCCTGTTATACAAGATACATAACTTGTAGGCCCTTTGCCCTCATGTCACGTGAAATATCCAGAGTAACAGATATCACTCTTTCCCCTCTGATTACGCCCACATTCCTTAAGATTGGAATATTTCACGTATAAGATATGTACTTTAATATCTTATTAATAGAATAACTAATTAATATTATAATAATTAATACTTATAAGATGTATCAATAATCAATGACATCATTATAAGTTACCATCTTTAATAATATTAATAACAGATCATTGGATACAAATGTCATGATGTGATCCAATATAACTGATCTTTGAATACAAATGTCATGATGTGATCCAATTACACTAAGGATTACTGATCACAGATGTTTCACATAGCACAGCCTTAGTAGAAATCACATCATAAACAATAACAGATCATCTCAAAAGGACCTGTCTTCCCCCTCAATTTCCACAGTACCTCCCAGGTCATGGAAGCGCTCACAATCTCCCCAAGAGGAGATATGAAAATATATCAACAGCTTGAAAACATCTGTTTATCCCCCAGATAATATTTAGAACACCTTAGCACAGTACATACCTTAAAGTTATTTACCTTGCTTAGTTCCCATTCTCCAACAATCCCCCAATTCTGGATAATCTATATTTTATTACTGGTATTACCTCAAGAATTGGCCACAGACTACCTCCAATAAGTTAGCCACCACAAACCCAAGTTGAGTCTCTCCTTGGATGCCTATTAATACTTTGTATTGATTTGGATGCGCCTAATTAGAGCAATTAGAGCAAGCCTCTCAGACAAGACTTACTGATTGAGGAAGTTCCTTTTTTATTTCAGCATTCAACAAAGTCGGAATTGAAGAAGCCATAGCAGTTCTGCAGAGTAGTCAACCAGTGCGCGGTATTCAGCCTTGCATGATGATAGAGACACCGCTGGCTGTTTTTTTGTATGCCAACTGATGAGGTGTGAATTTTTCAAGGTGAGAAAGCCTGTTACGGAGCGGCAAGTGATGAGGCAGTTGCCCCAGTTGGCGTCTGTGTAACCATGCAGGGAGGGGTGAACGGATCAGAGGTAGACTAGGGCTTAGTCGGAGGTGCCAGAGAGGTAGTGCAGAACGTGGATGAAGGCTTCCCAGTGAAGGATGCCAGGGTTTTCCAGGAACTGTGACAAGTGGCTCACAGCAAAACAGATGTTGGGTATGGTGGCAGTACTGAGGTAGCTGAGTGCACCAACTGGTCTACAAAAGTTGGCGCCAAGAGATTTGAAGCAGTTGATCTCCTCTTGTGTGGCTTTAGCAAGGACAGTGTTTGGAATAAGAGGAGTCGCGGCGGGACGGCAGTTACCCATTCCGTAGAGCTCAAGGAGGGAGGCAACAGAGTGTTGTTGAGAAAGAATAACAGTGTTGGGATCATGGTGAATTTTGATGCCCAAGAGTAAGTCAGCTTGGCCAAGATCCTTCATGTCAAATTCACAACCGATTTCCAATTTGAACTTGGTAATTTCATGGCCAAATACAGCTATGTCGTTGACGTGCAAAAATAACCAGAGGCAAGAGGGAGATGAGTGAAATAAGACACAGGGATTGCTAACCAAGATAATGAATCCAATGCTGACTAACCAGGTTGAAAGACGATTATACCATGCAAGGGGAGCCTGTTTGAGGCCATAGATCGCTTTGTTGAGACGCAAGCAGAATTGTTTCCAATACAAATTGACTCCTTGTGGGATGGAAAGATGAAAGAGTTCCTCAAGGACAGCGTTGAGGAAGGCAGTTTTTACATCAAGTTGACCAAATTTGAGGTTGTTGATGGCTGCATGTGAGATGAGAGCACGGAGAGAAATGAGGCGGCCGGTTGGGGCAAAGGTTTTTGAATAATTGACCCCATGAGTTTGGGAGAAGCCCTGGGCGCAGAGCCGGGCTTTGAACTCAGGATCGCCATCAGGTGGAGAGTGTTTAATCCAAGATACCCAGGTGGTCCCTACCGTTTTAATTTCAGGAGTGAGGTCTATAATATCCCAGACGCCCAGTCGGCTCATGGCAGCCAATTCTTTATTGATTGCTTTTCTCCATTGGGTGGAATGTTGGCCAGTGATGGCCGCATGACAATGGGCCGGGATCCCCTCGTCGGCGCTCATGATGAAAGCCTGGGGACGACGTGGTCGATCAAGGATATTTGCAGTGGAAATGTCTCCAATGATCTCGTTACGAGCAGGAGGGACTGTTGGGGGGATAGGATCAGGGGAGGATGATGTTCTCATGGGAGCAGGAGGTGTTGCGGTGGTTGCTTGAGGGATAGCTGTTCCAGTAGCTTCCTCAATGGAAGGTTCAACTGTAGGTGGAGAGCAGTCAAAGAATTCATCATTGTTAAAATTGACGTCCTCAGGGGTGCCAGGAGAATCACTGATGCCTGGAAAGTCCAACTCACTGAAGCGGGCATGTCGAGTTGGGATGAGCTTCATGTCCCTGAGTCGCACAATTCTGAAGGTTGTGCCGTCGTTTTCATAACCAATGAAGATGCCTCGCTCACAGGTGGCACCAAAATTACAAGAACAATGAGACTTTCTGACGGATATGTAAGCTAGGCAGCCAAAAGTGCGAAGGCGAGAAATGGGGGGTTGGGCCTTTGACCATAGTTCATAGGGGGATGAGTTTCCTCAAGAAGCAGTTGGTAACATGTTTGAGGCAAATGTGGCTGAGTTGACAGCTTCCGCCCAGTAAGAGCAAGGAAGTTTGCTGGTCATGAGAATGCAGCGAGCCTTTTCAATAATGGCACAATTTTCTTGTTTGGTGAAGCCATTGTGCTCCGGGGTGTAGGGAGGCAATAAGATGTGTTTGATGCCCCTTTCAGAGGTGAAGTCATTAAACTCTTGATTAAAAAATTCTCCTCCTCTGTCAGATACAACTTCTTTAACAGTTGCAGCCTGCTTGTTTCCCATCAAAGCAACCAATTTCTTGAATTCATTTAGTGCGTCGGCCTTTGATTTGAGAAAGCGGACAAATTTAAAGGACGAAAACTGGTCAACACATGTCAGAAAATACCGGAAGCCAGAAACGGATGGTGGGTTTACAGGACCAACAAGATCCAAATGAATGCAATGACGAGGAAAAAGAGCCAGGGAAAAATGACTGGAAAATGGGAGTAGAGTCATCTTGGAACAAGAACATACACTGCAGTTAGTGGAGTTGGTTAGTGGAAGTTGCAACTGTTTGAGTATTGTGTTGCTGGGGTGACCAAGGCGGTGGTGCCAGATCAAGGAGCCGTTTGATCTTGCGGATAGATAAGCGACAGGTCTGTGTGTAGCGATAAAAAGGAGTTTATCCTTGATGTTTCCTTCAAAGAGTTTTGAAGTTGGAGAGGAAACATTAAAAGTGTTTCCAATTTTGTTGATGGTGAGAGATTTTTCAATCAGCTGGACCAGAGAGATTAATTGTTGAGAGATGCGGGGAACAAATAGAGAGTCAACAAGCTGGATGAACTTGCCACCACAGAAGATGGTTGCAGTTCCATATCCTTCAGCGATTAGAGGAGTAGTGGGATCCGGGGTTCTGACTTTGATGTTGGCAGGAGTAAAGGTTTTGAACAGCGAGCAATCACGGATCATGTGGTGAGAGGAGGCTGAATCAAGGACAAATAGATTATTTTTGACAGACAAGGTGGTGACCATGAGCACGGTTGCGTGGGCAAAGCTCGCGCTTGTGTTGGTGGGTCCTTTCCCTTTCCTTCTGAGAAATTCCTCTTTTACATGAGGGAATTTATGAAAACAGCGTTCTTCGGTGTGTGTGGTCAACAAGGGGTTGTATTGGCCATTTCCACAATAGTGAATGATTTTACTGGGAAACATTGAGGAAGGAGTGGTGTTAACAAGAGCCAAGGCGGATGAGGAGTAAGTCAGATCTTTATTCAAATGGTGGGTCTTGAAGGTTTGAAGTGCGTCAAGCACCAAGTATGGCGTTTCAACAGACTCCTCGGCCATGGCTATTTTGTCAAAAATTTGATCCAAACCTTTTGCTTTCATTAGCTTTCCGAGTATCACATAGGAGATGATGGTCGGTGGAATTTCAATACCAACTGATTCAATGTCTAGAAGAGCAATGTGAATTTCATTGATGAAAACTTGGAGATTGCCTGAGTACTTGTGTCAGCCCCCGTCTCTTAAGTGACGCGGGGTTGAATAAATAGATATGTAATAATACTTATAAAGTATTATTATCTATATGTATGGTCTCACTATAGCCGGTGAGGCCAGTGGAAATGAAGCTCTGATACACTTAGAAAGTGTATGAGCTGGCACCCAAGTGTAAACAAGGGAACACTTGTAGATAATACTACAGTGCTTTTTGCTTCAACTGCTCCTTTAAAACGGGAGAGGACTTCTAGTCACTAGAATAGATATTCAGTGACTAGGAACAGGTCCAGAAGGGGTGGGAAAAGTAGAGAAAGGCTTGATTGGATTATAAAAAACCCCACTCACTGATTTGTAGTAAGGTGTACGGGTTTGTATGGTAATAATCTGGGGGAAATTCCTTTTGGAAGGAATCTCAGCCCTTTTAAATATTACACAATATGATACCCCAATGTAATAACTCAAAGAGTTTGTATTACATGGGGTAATTCAAGATAATAGTCTCCTTGTAGGAGACATAACCAAATTGTAATATTAAGGGTAAATTAATGGAGAGATATTAATCTCTCCTTAAATTAGAATTTCTTATTATTATTTAGTTTATTAAAAAGGATAAATACTGTATAAAATAACTACAAAATTATGAGTCTTATGGGAATTGAACTTGTAAATTTAAGATAATTTACTTAGTTCAATTTATTCCCTTTTTTTATAAACACAAGTCCTTAACCATTGGGTTATGTGACTTGTATTATTTTGGAGACATGTGATTTGGCCAATTGTCTCAATGTCTGACAAGGTGAGGGCATAATCGGTCACTCACTCCAACCACCCTCAAATTTCATGTTCAAAGACACAACCAAGTTCTATTGACTACAGATTTTACACAACCAAGATACAAAATACATATTATATAAAATACAAGACACTACATAACATACATGCACTGATAGGCTTTATTGTAACATCTTACATCATATCTTGTACATAAATTCTACCTTCCCACTACTCATCTGTCCAGAGTTTTTTACATGAGCCAGTTTCCTCCCTCCGCTATCAATTGGACCCCCAGACTTACTAAATTACCCCCTATTACAAACATTGTTGATGTTACCATCACCTTACCAGTTATGACCCAACTCCATAGCTACCAACCCTGCTAAACAAGCACATTAGTTTATTATAGAGCCACACTTTTATTTTATTCTTATGTTACTCTCATTTCCCATAGCTTTATGATCAGCATGGTACTTGGCTCTATTCTGCCCCTTGAGTAGTTCCACATCGGCTTTGAGGTAGGTGATTTTGATATTGATCGGAGCTTCTTCATCCATTTTTGCAATGCAGGTAAAGTAGACCTTCTTTCCACAGAGAAAAATTTTCATCCAAGAGGTCCACACGGTGTAGTTATTGCCGTCCAGTAGAGGGATATTGTGTCTGGCAAGTTTGTTGTTCTCAGTCATGTTGGATTGCCCTTTTTGATGGTTTCAAAGACATCGTAGCTATCAAGACTGTAAATCTTTAAGATTTCAAAGAAACTAAGGTTGATATTTCAATCAGAAAAAATAGAGACAAACAAAGTGAAAAAGAAAGAAAAATGTACCTAAGGGCAATCACTTGTTTGACAGGTGAGATAAGACAAAAACAGGATAACAACAGAAATGAAGGAAGAACTAAAATTAATGAAATTAATACAGATGAGAGATAAAAAGTGAATGAGTTGAATACATACGGTTGCAAGAGAGATTCAGGAGTTGTATGGATGATTTGATGAGATGATCTTTATTAAGTTTGTCAGGTGTTGAGCAAGTAGGAAGATAGGGCGCGAGTGACGAGATGGTGAGAGGAATGGGGTAGAATGGAAGTGATGATGTGTAAGTGTCAGGTGTCAAGTGATAAGAACGCAAGTGACAAGATGAATGGAGGAACAAGTCAATTAGATGAGACTGGAGATGTCAAGTGAAAGTTGATGTGGTCAATAGAGCAATGGGGTTCCTCAGGAAAAGGAAGGGAGATGAGAAGAGTTGGGTGATTTTATAACTATGTGAGGGGGCTTGGTCGAGCAAGTGGTTTCAGATAAGATTTTGGATATGCGAGATGTGGTCAGGGCGTGATTGAGACAAATGAGGTAGAGAATGATGAATTTGGAAGATGGGAGATGGAAAAGAAAAAATGAGAGAATTTTATTGAAGGGCTTTGACGTGGTAATCCGCATGGCCGCGACTAGAGGAATAAAGTGTGTTATTACTTTCAACACTAACCAAGCCCTACCGCAACGAAACCAGTTATACAGGTAACTAGGGCTTAGTAGAAGACTAGACTAAACAAAACAGAGCTTCTGCTTTGCCCCCAAGATCCCAGAATGGATAAATACAAAGTCCTTCCTTCCCACGAAATGATATCCTCATCTTCATTTACATTTACCAGCTCTTACCCACCATATCAACCAGTCTTATAGCCTGTTGTATAGTACAGTTTCTGCTTGTTTTATACCTGAAGTTCATCAACCACCTGTTTTAAACTGTTTCAGCACTCAACAACCACCTGTTACTCAAACTTTTGAGCGCTTCTGGAACATCCACAACTCCCTGAAGAACCCCCCATTGGAAATAGAACCAGTAAGTATATTTCCTCCATTCCTTCAGTAGTTATTGTCTAGGTGTACTCCTTGTTCAAAGGACTAGACTATCAGGTACCCAACATACCCCCTGTGAACTCAGGTCCTGAATATCTTAGAGGGCACAGTAAATACCCCTGTAACTCAGGCCCCTCTGTTAATAAACACTTTATAGTTTTTTTTATATCTTTTCATGTTTTTTACCCACATTTAATTGCACAACCTGCAGCTGTTTTTTACCTTGCACCCTGTGTAGCTAAAAGAATCCAGTTCTTGGCATCACAGAGGCTGAAAAGTTTCCACGCCCTTACAGTTTGGATAAAAAACTCTCTTTCCAGAGTCCCATATTAGACAAACAACTCCTGCACATGTCAAAACAAAACCCCACTTGGGGGTTTGGATAAAAAACCCCCACCCCTGAGTCACAATTTAGAGAAACAAATCCCAAAAAGACCCAAACCAAATCAGGACCCCTTCAAGTGGTCTTTCAGGGGTTGTCCAGGAAATTTTGGGATTTTTTTCTTCCAATTTTGAAGGAGTTGTTTACCCAAGACACTGCATAACATATCCAGCAATACTTAAACAGCGCAATATTTACACAGCAGGTAAGGCATACTCTTCCCCCCTAAAACATTACTTGGCTCCAAAACTTCCCCCTGCAAGCCCAATCTGAACACCCCACATCAATTATTCTTTTCAAGTCCCCCAGCTTGTCTCTTTCAAGTTCACTAACATGATTTTCCAATTGAATCATCTGTTTCCAGGTTTGTTTGCATCATGAATAGATTAATTCTTACATTTCCAAAATGTCTGTTATGAGCTGTAACAGGGGCTTTCCAGGTATATAGCCTATCAAGTACATGTAACAGCCTGAAAACTAGGGAGGAACACATGTTTCTGCTGCACAGCCTGCAGTATGCAATGTGGAAATAATGGTAACCTGATGACAGAAAAGGTACATTCCGCCATGGATGCCCTTCTTCCTGGTTGGTTCCAGTGATTCTTTGATTTCTCTGCAAGATAAACAACTGTTAGCAGATGACTAACTGGATTCCCTGCAACACCTTATACTCAGCAAGTGGACTGTTCCGCTTGCGTTTGTTTCCTGGTGATGCCCTTCTCAGTTCTGCTTGTCCGCTGTGGTGTGCTAAATGTGTTCAAGTATCAAAAATACATAAAAGCATAGTTTTATAGCAAGAAGGAGTGATATTACTGGCTTTTTTATGGACAAATTGGATTTTACCGGGTATTTAACCCATAGTCACTCTCTGAAAACCACAGGGCCAGCTGCACGTAGACAAAACCTAGTCAGAATAAAATCAGTTTTGTTAAAATATAAGTACATAGTTAGAGCATAATGTATAGTCACACGCAGAGTCACACGCATAGTCACACATATAGTCACATGTATAGTCACATGATTCATCACATGCTTGTCTAGGACTCACCAGCTAAAATGCCTCATATTTTAGACTCACCAGCTAAAATGCCTCATATTTTACTATATAAAGGGGAGGTTTTTCCCCCCAAGAATGAAAATCATCCCAATGCCATGCCCCAGCACAACACCAAAACACACATAGCATCCAATTGGTCTTAATCAAGTTTGCCTTTGCCAGTTTGTATGCCAGTTTTTAAGAAAGAAGGCAATACAATTTGAGAGGAATCTTTGCTCTGCTAACAAACATCTATTCATAGTTGCAAAACACCAAAACACACATAGCTTTTGTTTTGAAAGAAATAATCCAATAGTGGTCTTAATCAAGTTTGCCTTTGAGTACCCCTTAATTACTACTCCTTCATCCCTTAGGCCTTCAAGGTTTTATATGACTCAAGATTCATACTTGAATATATGCTCAGAAAAGTTAATAAGTTCGGGTAACAGGACATCATAATTTCCAATAAGTAGTGCCATACTTTTCCTTGCTAGCCCTTTGTTGTGATCTTAAAGCAAAGTAACCAAACCAGTTATCTTAGTAGAAGATACAGCTTCTGCTTCGCCCCCAAGAGCCCAGAATGGATATATAAACAGCCCTTCCTTTGCTCTCTTCAACCAGCCTTTTTAGCCTGTTATATAGTCAGTTTTGCGTTTTATACTTGAAGTTCATTGACCCTTTACCTTTCTCAGCACTCAAAAGAAGGCTTCTGGAATAAAACAATTTGAATAGTCACATTGTCAATTCATCATCCACCCCCTGTTAACCAGGACATACATATCTGAACTGCCCCTCTGTTAATCTTTGTGCTACCTGTCACAAACCTGCAGCTGTTTTTCTGACCCTGTGTCTAGAAGAAAGTCTGATAAGGGATTGCTACTTAAAGTTTTCTCTATCACAAGTTTACACCACAACAATAAATAAATTTTTGTTGTAAGAATTCTGTGTAGTATAATAGAGGGGTAGGTCTTTCAAACCACCCGCAACATTAGTATTGCTTAGTTGGAATACATTATTGTTATTTCCCCCTCACAGAACTGCCATCCATCCCAAAGGAGTTCTCGCACCGCACACACTGAAAGTCACTCAGAGTTCTTTTGAAGTAAAGTGATTTGTATGTACGCTGATGTCAATAGCTATCTACTTCAATGATAAGATAAGACAATCCCCGCAAACTCTAATACAATCCTCCATTTATACAATGTCCCCCGGTCATGTCCCGCAATCCCCAGTACCATCCTGGTACCCTACTTGCCTGTCTCCCTGATTCCACATTGCACCACAGCATACCCCCAACTACTATACCCCGTTGACCCCCGCAGTCATTTGTTGCCCCTGCGTCCGCCCCACTCCTTCTGCCCGCGCTCCGTTTGCAGGCCAGGTGCCCCAAGCCCCATGGCTCCACCTGGTCCCTCCTACGTTGCGCATACTGAAGCGGCCCTTGTCTGCTCAGCCAATTGCCCGCACCAACTGTAGAATGTTGCATGCTGCACCCTTGTGCTTTTCCCCGCAAAATGTCCAGTGACATTTGGTACGTACCCCCTTCCTCAGTCTGCCGCTGAGCCCCCTGTTGCGGGCTCACCTTCAGTGCTGCACCGCCTGTATATAAATTCTCCCACAGCGGGCTTGGACACATTCACACATCATTTATGTCAGAATTATCTCCTTTCTGTCTGCTCACTCCTCAAAATCAATGCCTTTTTTACAACCATGTGGTCAGTCTTATTCCTGTACGGCCAAGTGGCTATGGTTGTCTGACCATGTGGTCAATAATTTCCTGTCTGACCAAGTGGTCCCTGTCTTCTATCCTGTCTGGCCATGTGGCCCTGTCCTGTTATTTCCCTGTCTGGCCTTGTGGCCGTGTGCTGGTTTCTCTTGTCACCTGTCCAGGCCTCCTTTGGCTCTTGCAAGGGAGATCTGATCTAGTTGTTCACTTAAGTCTGCTTCAGATGTTTGAAATCAATCATTGAGTCTGAGCATATTTCATCCCTACTAGCTCCTTGGTCCGTTACACTCCGTTGCTTACGTAATTGGTAGATAGACAAAAACCATCAAGCTGAATGTAGGTTTGTCCCACCAAGAACCAACCAACTTGACATGAACCAAGCAGTGGAACAACCAACATTACACCCGTTCTGCTTACCAGAACAAGTCATCAACTCACTTCAATTTATCAACCAGAACAGTCGAGAGTACCAACAACCAACGACAATCGAAACAATCGAAACAAGCGAAACAATAGAGCATCATGAAAACCAACGAACTAAGGATATCCTATCAAACTTCACCTGTACGGTCTGTAATACCAACTTTGAGTCACACGGCTTGCAACGGGAACACTTCAGATCAGATTGGCACAGATTCAACCTCAAGTTGACCACCACCACTTCATCAACCAGTCATAAGCCCATCGACCATGCCCGATTCACTAATATGCTCGAAGATTACCAAGACTCGCTCAGTGGTTCAGACTCATCATCCTCAGAATCAGATTCATCAGATTCCGAATCAAACCAGTCTGAGCACCATAAATTAAATGGCTCTAAGTCATCCAACAACTTTAAGCAATCTCGTTCGATCGGTCTCCAAGATCGGTTTCAACAAATGCTCTCTGTCTCATCCTCAACACGACCATCACTCGACTCATCAGACCCAATCAGACTGCCCTCAACAACTACAAGTCCACTGGTCTGGTTTACACTCTCAACCAATCCCTCAAGTCAAGAAGAGCCTGCTGTGTTCCCAGAAGAAGAGCAGATCGTCCAGCTAGGCTTCTATCGCACCATCTTCCCCAAAACCTTCCCACAAGACCGCTCTCTCTCCCAAGACCAAGAACAACTAGGTCCCATATACCGTATCGAACTCGCAGCCCTTCAACGTCCATTCTTGTCTACCGACTTCTCCCCTCCTTCCCCTTCTACATCCAACTTCATCTCCTCTGAAACATCTGCACTGTCTACTTGGACTCTCATCATGATCGGTGGAGGTCACTTCGCTGCTATGGTCGTCTCCTCAGTCCCTAAACTTCGACATATCGGTAAAAATAAAGCTCCAGAAATCGAACCGGTAATCTTACATCATAAGACATTCCATCGATACACTAGTTGGGTTTCCATTGAATGTTACTTGTTTTCTTTTTATGACTTAACTGACCCCCTTAAATCGCAAATACCAAAAGCCAGGAGGAAGCAAGGCGGAGGACAAGCCAGTCACGATGCGGGCGGGAAAGGCGCGGCCAAATCAGCAGGAGCGAGTCTAAGAAGGTACAACGAACAAGCACTCTTCCAAGTGAATACCCTTCTCTCTCTGATCTTTCCCTGCCATTAACTTGGAATTGATACCTTTGACAAGGAACTAGGATATTCATGCTCTTCTTAAAGCCTGGGAAGAACCCATCAGTCATTCCGACCTGATCTTCATTCGCTCAAGTAAATCTAACCTCAAAACTCTCTTCAAGAATAAAGACGAACCGGGGGGATATAAACTTACGCGTGGAGATCCCCGAGTTAGGAGCTTGCCGTTCGTAACTAAACGTCCTGTCAGTCTTTTTCCCCTCTCGTTTAAGGTGATAGAAGACGGAGGATTTTGGAATTAATGTTGAATTTTGCATGTGTGTGGAGAAAATAGACGTTCAATGAATTGAAGAGATGTTTCAACGAGCTTACACGAGTCAAGATCTTCAAGACGACCCGAGGAGAGATGATTTTGAAAGAGAAGACGATGCGCGAAACATTTGAGCGAGAGCAAGCGCGACGGGATTTACAAGCAGCGAAGATAGTAGAACTCGAGGCACGACAGCGAGCGGAGGAGGAGCGCAAACGATCGGAGAGGATGATGCAGAAGCGTGAGAAGACGGCGGAAGAGAAGGAGCAGGAGCTTGAAGACTCGCGATGGGAGCGGGCAATGGACATGGTGAAAAAAGGGAAACTGGAAGCTGTACAAGAATTTGTCGAGAAGCATAGCCAGACAGAATGGTTTGGCCGACTGCCTGATCCAGTTGTAGAGCGGACAGAGCTTAGTGGTGGGTTTGTGAGTCTACTACAACTAGCGTCGATGGCCGATCAGACGACGCTGGTGGAATGGATGCTCGAGAAAACGGTGAGCGACCCGACGATGGTCGCGCTGGCCCGAACCGGGGCCTCTAAAGCCCATCTAACTCCCTACGAACTGGCTCCCTCACGTCTCACTCGCAACGTCTTCCGTCGGGCTATGGCCAAAAACCCAACCCAATGGGACTGGGTCTCCAAGGCTAAGGTACCCTCAGCTCTTACTGAAGAACTCGAATCTAATCAAAACAATAAGAATAAAGAGTGGAATAAGAAGCTCAAAGAGAAACTTAAAGAACGAGATCGTCTTCGAGCTGAAAACGAGAAGCTCCTTCAGGCGCAGAAACCTCAAAAGCAAGAAGAATCTACAACTAAGAACGTTAAAGTTCTCTCCTCTACTACTAATCGATTAGATGGAGGCTCAGTAGCCCGCAAAACTAATGTCCTCTCATCCGCTTCCTTGGCCGGCTTATCGGATGAGCAGAGGCTCCGTTTGGAACGCGAGCGGAGAGCTAGAGCTGCCGAGGCTAGGCTCAAGTAATCTACCCTCCCGTGCTTAGATTTGTCTGTGCTAATTGCATATCTTTTGTCGAGCCTGTGTGGCTTTTCTTCTAATTTGGGGTTAGTGATCTGGCTACACTGCGTGCCTGCCGCGCGTTGGCACATCAGGGCGGCTGTTAGAGCCAATACATTGCTTGACTTTCCTGACATCATCAACATTCTGTTCATAGTTATCCCATGAAAGATTATGCGTGAAGGGGCTTGATGGCCTTTACCTTTGGGTAACGTGGGACTCATGTCAGCTGTGACCTTTGCTGGCAGATTTCTGTATTGCACTCTGCAGGAGAGTAGGGCTTTGGCGATGGGGTAATACCGATGAAGCTGTGCCGCTTGTCCTAGCCCTGACGGCATAATATACAAAGGAAGTTGGTGTTAAAATGCTTACACCATTCATCCACAAATAATAACACATTCGGTTCTTATTACAACGGGTAATTTTCATTGATTGTACAATCTAGCATGGAGAAAATGTCACGAGCTTCCAGGCATTACTGAGAAGAGTTGTGTTTCTGATGTTGTGTGTGCTGGCTAGCTCCAATGCAGAAAAGGGGATTTGTAGGGGCCATACTCGTATATTCATGATTGTTGTTTCCAGTGGGAGGAAGCGGAAGATTTGCTGGAGGAAGAACTGTCTGCATGACCTGAGCCGCTTGCGCCAGCAAGACCGTTGGGATGGGCTGAGGCCAAGGTTTCGGTATCGGCGGGTCCTTTGGCTTGAGCTGACGGCAGAGTATCGGCATCAGCGGAACCATTGGAGGCAGCGGAAGAATTGGGGTTGATCTGACCAGTCGAAGGTGAGCTCTCTGCACTGTCGTCGGCGGCTGCGTCGCCAATGAAGGCCAGCTGAGGGCTCTTGGCATTGGCATCAGCGTCGGCGTTAGCGGCCGCCTTGGGCCGGTGTTTCCGCCAATAAAAGCGCCAGCGCCGGAATCGGCATTCATGGAGTGGGGTCCAGACTCACGAGTGTAGTGACTCGTAGGGGTAATCGGTATGGATTCACTATAGGTGTTGCCCGGAGGAGACAGATGTGGTCTCCTCCGGCTGGCTGAGCCGCAGCCGAGTCAACCATGTGACCTAGGTCACAACACCCACCCCCTCGGCAAGGCTCCAAGACACCTGCCAGGGAGGTCGGAACTACATACAAACCAAGAGAACAAAAACATCTGGAACATGTAAGAAATAAAGAGAGAGAGAAAAAGATAATGAAGAAAGGGACCAAGAAAAAGGGTAATTTTGACTAAGGCCTTGAAAGAAGGGGAATCAAGCAGGGGAATAAAGGTGGATCAGATGTAGAAATTAAAAAACTAATAAGGATCTTCGTCATAGCCATAGAAATCCTCCTCTTGATAATTCTCATCACCTCCATCATCAAAACCACCATCATTGAAACCACCATCATCAAAACCGCTACCATCAAAACCGCCATCATCGAAACCACCATCATTGAAACCACCATCATCGAAACCGCCATCATGGAAAACATCTTCAACTCCATCAGACCTATCAAAATCATCTCCATTGTCAAAATGATCGTCCATTTGTTCAGTAAACTCGCCGCTGGCCTCGTCAATATTGTTGTAGCCACCTCCATCACTTCCAATTCCATAAACTTGATCATTGTGATTGGAATGATCAGAGTAGTTGGGATCATTCATACCTTCAATGGCGTCGGAGGTGTAATTGCAATGTTCATGTGAATCTTGATCCGGCTGAAAAGAGTGAGGATCGTGGCAATGTTTTGTCTCAGGCTGGATGTATTGTTGAAAAGCATCAATCCGAGCCGCCGGTCCTCGGTGTCGAAGGTCTTCAAACTCATCAGCAGTTAAAGTGCTGGCCCAGCGATCGACATCTTTGGCACTATAATTCTTCATATCAAAGACAGGTTCTTGAACTTGGGGATCTTCAGTTTCTTGTTTGTCCTCAAGAATAAGGGGTTCGGACTGATCTTTGGCATTGTGATGTGATATTGGTTGATCAAAATTCCTGGTGACATATTGTCGGAAAGCCTCAATCCGAGCTGCCGGTCCTTGGTGTCGAAGTTCTTCAAACTCATCGGCAGTTAAGGTGCTAGCCCAGCAATCAATGTCATTTGCACGGTAGTCCTTTATATCAAAAACAGGCTCTTCAATTCGGGTATCATCTGAATGTTGGTTGTCCACTAGAAGATGGGGGTCTGAGTCCGGCTGATCTTCAGTATTGCGCTTGCTCTCTAGAAGCTGGGGGCTTGATCGATCGGCAGCACTTTTTTCGGAAAGTTTGTTGTAGTTGCCCGCATACTGGTTTGTTGAATCGTACACGTCTGGTTGTATTTGAAACGAGTTCGGAGCGACAAATGAGGCTGAACGGTTGTCAGGTTTCACATCCAAAAGTACTACTGGTCGAGCTTCCGGAGGACTAGATTTTCTCGGCCGATCAAGTACAGGTTGCATATGCTTCTTGCGCCAAGACTTAGAGCGCCGAGTCGGGCGTCCTCTTCTGACCGTCATATTCAAAATGTGGGGAAAATTCTGAGGTTGCATCCCCAACTGATCAAACGGGTGATATTGTCCATCAAACGGTCCAATCGGCGGCACAGCGGGTAAACGTCCTAAAACGAGATTTAAATCGTCCAGGAACAGCCGAATGCGACCAAAAGCAGCATGAGCTTTGGGATCCATTAACCTTGAGCGCCTGAGAAAGAAGTTAGATCACAATAAAAAATGGATAAAATATTTTGTTCCGGAATGATTCGTCGGAAAAGTTGGAGATCGATACCGGAATGGATTCGTCGGTGATTTAAGGGATATAAGCCGGTATGTTGCTTCGGATTTTCTTCAGCTAAGCTGGGATTATGTTTAACGAGATGCCTTAAGGGCTCATAACCTGTAGTGACTCGTAGGGGTAATCGGTATGGATTCACTATAGGTGTTGCCCGGAGGAGACAGATGTGGTCTCCTCCGGCTGGCTGAGCCGCAGCCGAGTCAACCATGTGACCTAGGTCACAACAACGAGCACTCGCGGCAGCTTAGCATTGGCTGCGGCAATGTTACTGTTGAAGTAGGAACTATAGCCATACAAACAAGATTACATAAAACCTTATATTACACAAGTACAGTGCCTAGACAAAAGTTTTCGTCGCGGGTTTTTTTTTTTTTTTTTTTGTGAAATGTCAGTGAAACTTACTGACTGCTCTAATCCATCCGAGTCGGACTTCCTCCTTCAAAGTTACATACAACCAACTTCGTCGGCGATCAATCAACGGAAAAGGTAAGTTTCTCTTATTAATTCTCATCTTCAATCTTATTCTTACTGACTATGTTGTTTTCTTCCTTTTTTAGATGACTAGGCGTCATCACTCAACCAAACGAAAGGCCAACGTTGTTGGCATGGCGGCCGCAGGGATGACGACGACGTCGATCGCACATAGGCTCAACATGCCACAATCAACCTGTAACATCGATTTTAGCCCGAGAGGCCATCTGAGGCACTGTTGCCACCGCACCACGATCTGGCAGGCCTCGCAAAAAAAAAAAAAAAATAACAAAAAAAAAATAAATAATAATAATAAAAAAAAATCAATTTTTTTCTTTTATAATTACTCTTCCCCACTCTCAACACTCCCCGTACCACTTCCTTTTTTCTCTCAAAAAATTTATTAAAAAATGTAAAAAATTGGTGAAAATTTTGTTAATTTTTAGTATTTTTTTATTATCATTTGTAGTTACAAAAGTGGTAAATTCATACTCATCAGTCCTTGAGGACCCAGTAAGAAAAAATTCCCGTGCCAATCTTTTTTTCCCTTTTTTTTTTAAAAAAAAAATCCCCCTGACGAAAACTTTTGTCTAGGCACTGTACATAGCCCCCAATTTTGGGGGGAGGGACTTGTAGAAAGACACGGATTGACGCCTGAGATCTGTGATTTCCGCGTCATGCAACCTAACGGGCCGACGTTGACCCTTTAGGTTGCATGTATTGATACGGTACAAACCTTGCATGGTTTGTTTGGCTCCAGGAGCCTATTTTTTTTAGTTTTATAGTAGATAATCATGTACTTACCTCAAACCTAGTTAGTGATAGTCTAAGTAGTTTTCACCCAGTTAGGTTTGTACTTAGTATTTAACCTGGCCGAACCCGCAGTTTCAATCTCTCTTCTTCACCAAGATTGGAACCGGGATTCATCAGTGCCGACTAGCTGACCGCAATGGGACTGTTTCGTCCAGGTTAGTACCATTCATGACTCATTATGCAATAATTTCACCGAGATTGGAACCGGGATTCGTCAGTGCCGACTAGCTGACCGCAACGGGACTGTTTCTTCCAGTTTCCCATTTGCTACGGCATCTTATAGGTTAAAAGCCTGCTTATAGGCGCTGCACCGTCTCCCCGTGTTCCGATAAAGGATTTTTTCATGAGCTGGATAGTTTCGACAAGAAGATAAATTAAAGAAGATTGAAGAAGAAAGAAAGAAAAAAAAACCAACAACAACAAGATCAACCAAACATTAATCAACAATCAACAAGCTATAAAGAAAACTCACCCAATCCAATGGATGAAGATCTCAGCCCACAGGCTCGCCAACTTTTCAATGGATTGCGTGAAGAAATTGTGATGCTACGTAACCACCAAGCTCAGTACCAAGCCCCGGTAGCGCCACGGTCTCAAACCCGACAGGAAATGATTATGGAAAACTTTGTTAAGAACCCAATCCAGGTTCATCACCAACTCAACCCTCGCAAACCAATTCTGGCCTACAAGGGTACTAACTTCCCGACCTGGGAGGCTGCTTTAGACAGAACAATTTGACACATTCTAGTCCGTCAGACCCCGTTCACGGACAACTTGAATAACTTCAACCTATTGGCAATCGACGAGTCGTCAACAATTGCAAGGCTCATTTGTAACACTGTGGTGGCAACTCTTGGGGACATCCTTGATGCATCGAAGCTCACTGAGCCGAAGGAAATCTTCAAACTCCTTCAAGACAAATGCTCATGTTTGGACCGTCAAAGAAAAATAGAATTACTTGGCGAACTGGTTAATCTGATCAATGACCAAACACCGGCGACAGATGCAACTCTATCTCTTTGGGCGAAGCTGAAATCTGAGCTCAGTCAACTGAAATTGACTTGGGATGAAGCTTTGGGAATTTTCTTAAAATTGTATTTCAAACCACCCATTGGTGTGGAAAGGATGACATTCGAATTCTCAGTTAGCCAACAACTAAACAAGAAAGACGCACCACCGTTTGATGACGGCTTGACGATCATTCAGTTCGCTGCAAATAAACTCCGCAGCAAGACAAGTCTAGCCCCCAACGGGTTTACATCAACGGCTCCTGATCCAATGGCCATGGATTTAAATCGGATACAAGCAGTCCAAACACACCCTAGGTATATTGCCCCACAGCGACGGTCTGCTCAACCTCAAAGAAACCAGCCCAACCTATCGCTGGACAAAGCCGCCCATTTCAAAGGCAAAGGTCAATCCGATTCATTAGTAAACAAGTACGGCAATCACTGTATCTACTGCGGTGACAACGGCCACTGGTATTCGGATTGTGTCCATTTCTGGAAGGACGTTGCGAATAAGAAGATCAACCCTCCCAATGATGATCACACTTCAAAACATTCAAAATATTGCCCACCACCCCGACCTGAAGGGAGCCATCGATTAAAAAAAGTGAACATACCTGAGGTGACGGATGGAGTTCTTCTTGATTCAGGGGCTTCAGCACATGTAAGTGGAGCTTTGCCCCTGTTTGAGGTTGAACAAAAGCTGACAGAACCAAGGGTGTGTTATCTTGCCGTATCCAACTGTAACGTGGCTGTCTCCGAAATTGGCAGAGTGACAATCCCTACGCCGACAGGCCCTCTGACAATTAGGGATGTGTATCACTGCCCAGGGGTTGATGGAATTATCCTGTCGACGGGAAGGCTCCTATTGTCTGGATGGAAATTGTTCTATGAAGGGACTCGGGCTACTCTCTTGGATCCCTTAAACAACTCCTATGACACAGTGTTCTGCAACTACTGTTGGTTGCTCAAAACAAGTTCCCCACTGCAATCAATGAAAATCTCCCAACTACCCTCTTTTGACTCATTTGCTTGGCATGTTTGCCTAGGACACGTTTCCAATGACTTTGTAAAAACCTTTCTACGTTGCAATTATCCTACGGAAAAGATTGCCTGGAAAACTTTTTTCTGCGAGCAATGCGCAAAGTCTAAGAGTATCAATAAGAAAACCATGGGGATGGAGACCCAAATCCCCCGGGATGAACCACTCGACCTGTGTGTGTCCAATGTGATTGGCCCCCTGACCCTAGACATCAACGGGTGTAGATACCTTGTCACGTTCTGCGACCATGCTAGCACCTATACAGTACAGAAGCAATATCCCAGCCAAAATAATGGGGTGGATCCACCATCTGAAGGCCACACTTGGGAAGGTACCCAAGTATGTTCAATGCAACAATGCTCTCAAATACACCAAAAGTCTCAAGCCCCAACTCGAAGTGATTGGTTCGATCCTAGCACCCATAACTCCATACTCCCCTAAACAGAATGGGGAAGCCAAACAGGTGAACCGTACTTTGGGAGATATGGCAAGGACAATGCTTCACTCAAGTGAGCTGCCCAGCAAGTGGTGGAGTTTCGCATACTCAACCGCAGCGCACCTCCACAATAGGCTACAAAACTCGCGAACAGGTGACAAGTCCCCTGTCAAGCTACTCTATAGAATAAAACCAATAGCGTCAACCCTCTTTCCGTTTGGAGCCAGGGCCCTAGCCCACATTCCTAAGGAACGCCGTGTCAGCCTGGGTGTGGAACTAACCGTGGTTATAGGTTGTAACTAAGGTAGGTTGATGGTTTGAAGTGGTTTGGGTAATGGTTAAGTCCTGTAAAAAAGGAACTTCCTCAATCAGTAAGTCTTGTCTGAGAGGCTTGCTCTAATTGCTCTAATTAGGCTCATCCAAATCAATACAAAGTATTAATAGGCATCCAAGGAGAGACTCAACTTGGTTTTGTGGTTTCTACCTTATTGAAGGTAGGTTGTGGCCAATTCTTGAGGTAATAACAGTATTAAACTATAGATTATCCAGAATTGGGGGATTGTTGGAGAATGGAGAACTAGGCAAGGTAAATAACTCTAAGTTATGTACTGTGCTGTGGTGTTCTAAATATTCTCTGGGGATAAACAACTGTTTAAAGTCTGTTTATATATTGTAAGAGCTCCTCAGGGGGGAACTGTGAGCGCTTCCATGACCTGGGAGGTACTGTGGAACTTCAGGGACAAGACAGATCCTTTTGGGAGGATCTGTTAATGTTAATGATGTGATTTCTACTAAGGCTGTGTTATGGGACACATCTTTGATCACTAATCCTTAGTGTGATTGGATCACATCATGAAATTTGTATTTAACGATCTGTTATTAATATTATTAAAGATAATATCTTATAATGATTTCATTTATTATTGGCACATCTTATAAGTATTAATTATTAAAAGAATAATGGCCAGAGGCCTGAAACAGGGAAAAAGGTGAGCTGGGGAAATCAAGAGTGCAGGACACTCAGGGACTCAGAACACTAGGAAAGAAGTCTCCAGCGGAGCAAGTCTACCTAGTATGGGCTCAGAACTAAGTGCAGTTTGTATTTCATGTGGGAACAGATGAAATACATGGGACAAAAAGGGGCCTAGAGTGGGGGCCTAATGAGCTATGGAACACTCTAGAAAGAGAAAGAGAAAAGGAGAAGATAAGCCCTCTTCTGGGCATGGTGGAATTCTAACAATTATCATAATATTGATAAGTTCTTTTATTAATAAGATATTAAAGTACATATCTTATCCGTGAAATATTCCAATGTTAAGGAATGTGGGCGTAATCAGAGGGAAAGAGTGATATCTGTTACTCTGGATATTTCACTTGACAGGAGGGCAAAGGGCCTACAAGTTATGTATCTTGTATAACAGGAGTACATAGCTTAACCAGAATTATTCATGAGTTATTAATGAATATATTATTAAAGTATTTATATTCATTATTGTAATTAATGTACTTTAATAATAATAATAGTAATGTAATAATAATAATGAATGTATAATAATAATAAATAAGAATAGTAATTATTATTAGAGATAATAATAATTAATAATATTTGCAGTTACATGGTACATGTCAGGTACTGTGATATGTACTCAGTGGCTGACACTTCCTCCCTCTAAAAAAGGGTTGAATAAAAAAAAGTTTAATGGTTTCTTTTGTCAACTCTGTATTGTCTCAGAATTCTTTCTGAATCAGGGATCTGATCAGCTGTAAGCCATTCATCCTCTTTGGATCCACCATATCTGACTAAGTACTGTTTGACATCTTCATTATTCTTTCTAATTTTTCTATGTTGTATAACTTTCTTAACTTTAATGAGTTGGTCTTTCTCTACTGGAGGGATCACAACTGTAATGTTATCTTTCCTTAGAGGAAATTTATCATCATTATTAGGAATAAATGGTTTGATTAGACTAACTGGGAATGTGGGGTGTTTCCTTTCTAATTCTCCAGTTAATATAACTTCTACTGCATTTGCACCATGTAAAGCTTTAATTGTATAAGGTCCAACATATGAATCTCTGATCAAAACATAAAATAAAAAATATAGTATTACTCATTTAACAAAGAGTAATAAATGAATAAAAATAAGATAAAGCAACATAAAAAAGTAATATGTAAATAATAAATACATTATTACATAGTAAATTAATAATAAATAAACAAATACAATATTAAGTATAAAACAATGAATATGTTAATAAATAATAAGATAAATAGAAATATTATTTCATAATCTTAAAGAGCGTGTAAAATAACCTAGGGTACTTCAGCCAAAGTACCCCAGATAACTTAAAACTTCTAGTAGTAAAACAACTTGAAAGAATATTACCACTAAAGCGCTGAAATAAGTATTATACATTAAAATACAGAATAAAAACCATAAATACATGTACAAAACCACGAAATAAACAATTGATTTAAATAAAAATATAATAAAAATAAATACATATAACATTAATAATATAAGTATATAATACTAGTAATATACTATAGTATCTATTTATTTATTTATTTTATTACATACTAAGTACACTAAGGATGATTCAGAGGGACAAAGACCACGAACAAGAGGAAGGAAATAAAATGAGAACCTTCAGAAAATAACAATTGAACAACTGTTCAAAATAAATGTATTACATCCTTAGTGGGAAATTAATGATTGACAGATCCCTGCAGTCATGCATTCCCAAAGAGCCTGCATGACAGGGATCAAACAAGAAGCTCTTGAAGCGCCCACAGAAAAAATAAACAGATGGATTTCACATTGTAGACAACACACATTTTTTAAACTCTGACAAGTGTGATCAACAGGTACATGTGATATTTAATCAATACATTTTGAAATATAGTTAAAACCTTTGATCAACACTTCTAACAAACCTTTTCAGAGGTTCAGAAGCTCCTCAAGATGCCAGAAAAAGAGCTTAGACAGGCTGTACCCATAGTAGCCAGCCTGTACATATGGAAATTTGATTAAACAACTACATACATTTGTATTACATCTTAACCCCTTCCTTTTAAATGTTCCCATAGCCAAAAATAAATCCTGTGTTTCGCCATCAGGGCTTCAGAAAGGCATTTAAGGAGCCCTTGTTCCCCCTGTATTTTGCCTCCTCATGCTTTTACATATATACTACAACCTTTACCCACTTACATAGCTTTACAATTGTTATTCTGTCTGGTAAGGTCCTAGTATCTGTCTCTTAGCCCCTTCTTACTCTTCTGAGATTGTCCAGTGTCCACCCAGCTCTTCCAAAACCCTTTCCAAGCGCTTTCAACTGCCCAATTTCCCCCTGGAAGAACCTCAAGTCTGTAAAGGTAATTTATTACTAGTAAGTAGATAAACCTTTCTCTTGAGATTCTCCCCCCATCTTTTATCTGGGATTTCAACCACCCCTGTTTACAGGCCCCAGTGTGTTCAGGTACTTAAATCCTCTGCTTGCAAGATGCCTTTGAGGGATTAAACAACCCCTGATTTATCAGGCCCCTCATAATTTTAATTATATTCAATTTATTTAATATAATTAATTATCTTTTACCCCTCATACCTCATATCCTTATTGGTATTACCTCTTATAAATCCTCCCAGAGCTTTATATTGCTCTTTATCTTTTATTTTGCACCTTGTGTAGCTAGAAGGATTACTCCTTGGCATCACAGAGGCCGACACAAGGAGAGAAATAAATTATTTGTTTGCTGCTTGGAGCCTGTTGAAATCCGGACTGAATATTCTTCCTTTAGTCCCAAAACAGTCACCTTGGATCACAGCTCAACCAATCAGCACCATCAATTCCCACTTTAATAAATCCTCCTTGGATCTGAAGAAATGAGGCCTTTTGAGGCAGTGAGATGAGTGTGTTTTGGGCGCAAGGAAAAAAGCTCATGACCAGAGAGGAAGACAAAATAACCCCAAAAAGGGGTAGGCTGCTAGCTTGTGGGGAGGAAGAAAGCTCCACACTACAAGAGACGCAAAGATGGTCTCAGGGAACTGATGCAGAAAAAAGATGACTTTATTTCTTCTCTATCTACAGCATATATACTATAGTGACTAGGGGACAGTCCGTGGGAAAGAAGGTGTAATGAATATGCATCTGGAAGAAAGGAAATGAGTGACACATAGTGGAAAGTGAAAGGAAAAAAGACAGAGACATGAAATTTCAACAGGATCTCCTCAGGGAAAATTGACTATTTAAACCACGTTATCTTCTCACTCTCCCAACCAATTTCTTAGGGGAGCTTATTATTTTAGAAAACCTGATCTCAGAGGCTTTGGTCACTCTACTCTGTTCTTATATCTGATTATTGAACCAGTCTGACCTCACTCCTCCAATTTCTTTCCGGCAAATCCTTGCTAAAATCCTTTCTTCCATTTCTTTCATAATCAACAATAAAGATCCATCAAAAGAAAAACTATCAAACATCCTTATCAGCTACCTGACTTCAACATTGTATGTTCTCAATATTGTTCTCTGCTCTCATATACTTGCTGTTGATGCATCATTCTTTAGTATCCCTGTCTTTAACACTTCTCTCTCACTCCTGTCCTCTCTTGTTGTGTGAAACTGTCTTGTTGTGGTTTGCCTTTAGGTACATTATCATTTTATTTCATCTCTTTTTTTGCCTCTTTGTGTCTGATTGAAATCTATCTTTAGTATCTCAAACTTTAACAGAGCCACCAAGTTTTGTGCAGAAATCAAAAAATTTGCTACAGGTATTCAGAAGCTGATTTCTGTGGAGAGGGGGGAGAAGGAGGAGAAGAGGAGGTTGGAAGGAAGATTTTTGGATAAGAGGAGGGGGAAGATGGAGGGAAATGAGGTGTCATGCAACCAACCCAACATAAAAAAGGGGATTCATTTGGCCAACGCGCACAAGGAAGAGAGGTTGAAGTCTCACAGATAAATTCAATGTACTGTCAAAGATAAATAGCCTAGTCCAAGCAATAAAAATCACCAGTTCTCCTCAGTACAATCAGTCCCCAATTCTGAGTTCCCCTTGAGTCTGTTCAAACATCCTTCTCCTCCTCTTCTTCTCAAATCCTAACAGGTGAGAATTACAAATATGTTAAAAGATGATCAGTAAAAGGAGAATTAAACACCAGGGGAAAATTTCCAGCACCTGCTGTCAGGTGCCATAAATCATGTTTTTCCTAGAACTTTTCGGGATCCATTTGGAGGGTCAACATGAAACTAAACCTGAAAACATGTTGATATATGTCACAACCAATGATGTAAAAATATTGATATCAACAACAATCCACACATGATGTAGTCTGAACCCACCCACATCTCAAGCTGAATTTGATCACAACTCATCTGGAACTCCAGAGGAATTAAATTTCAAGAATGATCCATAATTTATTAAATAAGAATAGGCAAATGTTTTAATGTTTTTTTTTAATTCACTAAATTTTTGAAACAATGCAGGAAGTTATCTGCAGTTGTTCTATTGAATGGAAATAAATATTTAAGCTGGTGCTCAACTTATGTACAGCTAATGCAGAAAATGTTGCGGAATTTCCGGTTTTTTTTTTTTTTTTTGCCCACCAAAAATTTTTTTTCCCCCAAAACTTTGTTTTTTCACCCGGTGTGGTGATCCATTCCACATCATTACTATAATTTCCAAGACTAATTACCATTAATAAACCACATTTGCTTACAAATATATACTCATAAACAAAACCTTACATATATTTACTGTTATCACTTCATAATCAGATTCTACATCCCATTTTAACCCTAGTCACCCACTACAACTACCCCCAGATTCCTCATAGTTCAAGAGTTACAGGCAAACTCAGAATAATACAAGCAAATTATAGTATAAAGCAAGGTATAGAATACAATAAGTACATATTATAATTAGGTATATTTTCACAACCAAAATACATAATAAATATTACACATTATATACTACATAACATATTACATCATATACATAAACTCTACCTTTCCACTACTCATTTGTTACTGTCATGACCATTTCATATGTGTCACTGTCTATTCTACTTCATCTGTCATATTTTCCTTTCTCTAGCCTGATGGCTCATCTTCTCTCTCAGATATATGAGGACACCTGTTCCTCCCTCTTGTTCCCTGATGGACTCCCTAGCTTACTAAATTACCCCCTACATATACCAACATTACAGATCCCATATAATTAGTATACATAACTTAGTAGAGTTACCATCACCCTTATAAAATATATAAATATAAATACCAGCTTAAACCTCAATATAAGAAGATTGCCCCCTCTCTTGCTTGCCCATCTTGACTCCATAAGCTACCAACCCTGCCCCATTTTTATACTATATACTTTCTACCACTCACACCCCTCTTCCATTCCTCCCACCTTATAGGTGTAGTAGCAAAGCTCATCAGTACTAGTCATCTAAGAATAGATAGAAATTAGCCACACCTTTATTTTTATTCTTAGTGTTACACTCATCCCCATAGCATTAGTCAGGAAGGCAGCTCTTATATCAGCACCCTTGGTATAACTTACATTAATACTAGTGTAGTCATCCATTTCCCTTCCAAGCTCTATTCTGTCCCTTGAGTAGTTCCACACCGGCCCCGGCTCCCAAAGCCCAGTGTAACCGGCTGGGCGGATTCATCCGCATTGCTCTGTATTGCAATACACCCACACCAAAGGAAGCCGCAAATAACTCTCAACGTGAGCACAATTTCTCTTCTCATTTCATTTGTGCATACTAATTTTTTTCCTTTTCTGGCATACAGTTATAAAACCGGACAGTTTACAAATCCAGACAATATGATAAATATATCAGTTGGCTGCATTGAGACATTAATTGGTAAGACTATTTTGGCCCACATACCTCCTTTCCTGTTAACGTCTAGAGTTTGTTTGCAAGCAGTAGTAGATCGTGTCGAAGAATGCATCCATTGGATATGTTTGAAAGAATTGATTGGACACACATACACGGATGGTTAGACAATTGATAAGCCAATCGGGGATATTAGAGCTTCAGAACTGATGTGCTTTCTTGAGTGGCTGTGGTTGTGGACAGATAAAACAAGAGCAGACTTACCTTGACCTTGATCTGCATGTTTGTCCTATGGCTTGACGAGTGAATGGCCTGGTGTGGAGACAAACAGAAGTGCTGCTTACAACAACTCCTTTTCTCTATCTCTACACGGAGTTTTTCTTTTTCATTATCTCACTTGTAGTCATTCTTGACACTCTCTTTTCCTCATCTTGTTTTCTTTGACCGCATTGAGCTCAGAGTATTGAATGTCTGAGACTGGAAACTTGAAAGAGCCACATTGTCTTGTTTGAGATTGTGGTTCAGCCACTGATTGATCTGAGTTAGTGATGGAAGGGAGTAATCATTGTAATCGTCCAATGTGGCATCTGGAGAGGCTGTATGACAAAGAACAAATTCAGAACTTGGATACAGAATGAAAACTCAACAATCTAAACATACATACCATCAAATTTGTAACTGTTGGACATAATGAGGAGATTATTTCCGGCGGCGTCCTTTGGCGTCCGTGTATTGCAATATAGAGCAATGCGGATGAATCCGCCCAGCCGGTTACACTGGGCTTCGGGAGCTGGGGATGGGCGTTGATAAACGCACGCCAACGGCGCACGCCAACGCCAACCCGCACGCCACTTTTTTTTTGGCGTGCGGGGCCTACACGCCAAAAAAAATTGGCGTGTAGGGTCTACACGCCAAAATAAATTGGCGTGTGAGACCCACACGCCAAAAATGGAGTGTGGTTCCCACACGCCAATTTTTTTGGCGTGTGGGCCCCGCACGCCAATTTTTTTGGCGTGCGGGTCCCCCCTTGCTCACGTAATCGAATGGGCCCTCCCATTCGATTACGTGAGCGGGCCGGCTGACGAGGTTATACAACCTCGTCAGCCGGGAGGACTTCCTCCCGGCACGAGGCTGTATAACCTCGTCGGCCGGGAGGACTTCCTCCCGGCCGACGAGGTTATACAACCTCGTCGGCCAGGAGGAAGTCCTCCTGGCTGACAAGGCTGTATAGCCTCGTCGGCCGGGAGGACTTCCTCCCGGCCGACGAGGCTATACAACCTCGTCGGCCAGGAGGAAGTCCTCCTGGCTGACGAGGTTGTATAACCTCGTCAGCCGGGAGGACTTCCTCCTGGCTGACGAGGTTTATACAACCTTGTCAGCCAGGAGGAAGTCCTCCTGGCCGACGAGGTTGTATAGCCTCGTCGGCCGGGAGGAAGTCCTCCCGGCCGACGAGGCTATACAGCCTCGTCAGCCAGGAGGACTTCCTCCTGGCCGACGAGGTTATACAACCTCGTCGGCCGGGAGGAAGTCCTCCGGCTGACGAGGTTGTATAACCTTGTCAGCCGGCCCGCTCACGTAATCGAATGGGACCTCCCATTCGATACGTGAGCGGGATCCCCCCACACGCCAAACAATTGGCGTGTGGGAGCCGCACGCCAATTGTTTGGCGTGCGCTCCCACACGCCAATTGTTTGGCGTGCGCTCCCACACGCCAATTGTTTGGCGTGTGGGAGCGCACGCCAAACAATTGGCGTGCGGGGCCCACACGCCAATTTTATTTGGCGTGCGGGGCCCACACGCCAAATAAAATTGGCGTGTGGGAACCACACGCCATTTTTGGCGTGTGGGTCTCACACGCCAAATAAAATTGGCTGGTAGACCCTACACGCCACTTTTTTTTGGCGTGTAGGCCCCGCACGCCAAAAAAAATTGGCGTGCGGGTGGGCGTTGGCGTGCGCCGTTGGCGTGCGTTTATCAACGCCCGCTGGGGATGGGTGAAAAAAAAATTTTGGGGGGAAAAAAAATCCGGTGGGCATCCGGTGGGCATCCGGTGGGCAAAAAAAAACGGAAATTCCGCAACCTTTCCTGCATTAGCTGTATATGATTCAATCCTTGAAATCACATTTCAGATTTTCCACATGGATGTGGTGATTCCATCTTGAGAATTTATTGGTCTCTCGCGCAATAATGTTGGGATGGATTGATCTCACAGTCAATTCCATTATCTTAGGTCAATCTAAATGCATGCAATTTTTTGACTATGTGCAAACCAACAACGTTGAGTACAAATGACATACACTAGGCTAACAGGATTCCATAGGAATTTATGCCATGAATAAGGGATTGAAACAGAATGCACACCATATCTTTGAGAGTATTAGTGAGAAAATATGAAGGGTTTTAGAACACCAATAAGTACGGTGTGCATTCACAGACACACCAATTGTTCCACTGGAGTGCACAGCTTCACAAACAAAACTTACTGCTTTTGATGTTTACTGGAGTGCACAGCAGTGCACACCAAAACTTATTACTTTTGGAGACCAAAAGAGGTCAAGATGAATATGGCATGAGAAATCTTAATTGAATTTGGTTCCTCTTTGAGATCATCAATTCTATCAGATCTGCTGTTACCGATTTCTTTATCTTGGCTATCAAACTTAATTTCTTGGTCCTATTGGTATGTCATGTGTCCTCCTTGTCTTACTGCTTTTGATTCCCATTTTTTTTGAGTCTCCCAACCATCCGGACTGGTTTGCTTTACTAGGAAGGCGGTGTAACAATTGAAGAAGCACTTGTCTTGTAAGTGTCACATGATTTCTAAAGGCACATATTGTAATTTATTTTTCAACCCTTTGGGTATTCACAGTGTGATATAAAGATTATTGTATCACATGGTCAGATAGATTTGGTAGACACTTTTGGCGGGAATCATTTGAACTTGTTTAAACTTTATCAACCACCTCCTCATCTAGGGCTAAAGAGAATCAATGATCATCTTCTTGCATCCCACCAAGCCACTTGAAACATGAATGTCAAATTGAAAGAGGCCAAGAGCGGAAAGAAAAGTGATGAAAGGGAAGAATACTGTACAAATTTTACCAAAGAGTCTGTCAGGGAGATACAGAAAGTGGCAGAAGTAACTGGGCAACCAAGTCCATCACTGGTGTACACAGTCCTGTTCACCCCAAAAATGGCAATGGTGATTTCTCATCAGAAGATGGGCGTGATCAGCTTGGGATGAACTGCCTGTATTTATCCTTTCTTGTTTTATAAGATACTCAACCCCTTGCTACCTCACTTTTCTTGCCCCAAAACTCCAGTCCCTGGAGTTGCCTTGTGGAACTTTTTGGTTCCTGTTGGTATTGTTGGAGCTGGTTTTAAGAATTTATGGTCTGACCATCAATTCCCTATATATATAATAAAGAGTAACAAGATAGAGAAATGATTCAAATTAGACTGTTTTTTGTAACTTCAACTTGTTTGTTTTGTCTTTGGGTCACGTGGCTGCACTTACTGGAAGAGTAACAGCTGCCTGTTCTTGGTATTATTGCACTTGGATCCTTAAGGGGTGTTCTTCTGCTTGGGTTGCCTCCATGGGATCTTTTGTCACTGCTGCATTGATTACTTGACACCAGTGGACTTTGTAGCTGGAAGGGAACAAAATTTCTGGGTTGGGTTAAAATTGACACCATTTTTAATACTGTGAACCTGTGTTGCACTCCACTAATATCAGCAAATTTGGGGTAATTCTTGCCCTAAGCCAAGTTTTATGGTGTATCAGTATGGCTTGTTTGGTGCTCTTGTGTTCTAGTGTGCTATACAATGCAGGCCATTAAACACTGGCATAATACTCCCATCAATTTTATTTTGGTGTCTATGTGGTCAAAAAATTGTGTGCATTTATATTGACCAAATTCTTTTGTATGCACACATTAGGAAGAATTTTTTTCAGTGAATTCCCCTCCCAACAGGAAGGATGATAGGCAGTAATGCATTATTAGAAAGTGACGAAATTTTCAAAAGCCAGTTGGCAGTCTTGTGGAACATGAGGATGAGTACAGGTTCCACCAAGGTTCCACAAGACTTCCAAAATGGTTCTCTGGTAGGTTTGATGGCAACACCCTTGAAAAAGGATGCGCCACCGGCGCCCGTGCTAGCAAGTTGCACCTTTAGCTGACTCCTTTCTTAATATATCCCTCTGCCCTGCGCGTTTTTTTTTAGAAAAAAGAGAAATAACAGTCCATTTGATGTACAATATCTTTCTGAATTTTGCTGGA
This sequence comes from Puccinia hordei, assembly GCA_007896445.1. Taxonomy (NCBI): domain Eukaryota; kingdom Fungi; phylum Basidiomycota; class Pucciniomycetes; order Pucciniales; family Pucciniaceae; genus Puccinia; species Puccinia hordei. The sequence goes on along the minus strand of RDRW01000028.1, from coordinate 58,170 downwards.
TCTTTATAGTTGAAAGTACAACATATTTTGTGTTGAAGATGTGTGAAACCACAGTTATTGTTAAGGTTTTATTTTTCTTTATGGTTGAATGATATGCAAGTCATATTCTTGGTGGTGGTGGTTTCATAATTGGAAATAGTTACCTGAGATGTATCATGGGTTCAAGAAATCAGCAGTGCGGAGAAGTAAAAACTTGGTTGAAGAAATTAAGAAAACACTGTTCTTTTTAATCAACATGCTGAACTCTTGAGATGAGAAGTTTCAAATTACCAGGGAAAATAACTTCAAAACCATTGAGCCTTACAGTCTGCCAATCTTGTTTGCTATCATTCCTTTTGACAAGCTGAATCCAGTTGCCAGTGAAGAAGCCTAGGTTTACTTCAGCCTGCAAAAAAAAGATGTAGAGTTCTGGTACATATGTATTATGAGAGGAGGAATGAGGGGGTGGTTTCAGTTTGTGCTTGATGGGAGGTGGGTTTGTGTCTGAGGCTCATTGGGCCTGGATAGCCCCTGCCATTCCAGCCACTGGGTTAATGCCTGCTGCCTGTCCAGTGGAGGGTGTGTATGGTGAAGGTGCAGCAAACTATTGAGTTGTATGCTAGTATTCAACAGGGGTGATGCAATGTGAACCCTATGCTCTGGGAACGCTAATGTACGCGCGTACATTAGAGTTCCCAGAGCATAGGGTTTCTGGCGCTAACCCCAGGTGCGTGCCAAAGTGTGCCCGCCCCATGTGTGCGCCCACAGGTGTGTCAAAAAGAAATCACCATCCTATGTCCACCTATTGAGTCGCGACGGGAGTTGTCTGAATGGATTGGAGTATTGTACATTTCTAACATTTGTTCTGTCAAATCATACATTGGCAAAGAAAGGTGGGTCAAAAACGCATCGGTGAGGCCATGATTGCTTTCACTCGAAGAACCCATCCTTAAGCTAGCTAAACATTAGTCATAGTCAGTGATTTGATACTCAAAGCGTGAATAACTGATTATCTCCCACCTACCTGCGTGAGAAGGAGAACTAGGGGAGCTCGCTGAAGCCAAGTAGGAATAGCAACTGCTGTTTCACGAACACCCACCATTGTGCAACTGGGAAGTCCAGGTTTGAGCGGCCGCTTTTTTCTTGTGCTCTTCAAAAACGTACTTCTTACGGAAGTGAATGCAGCCTATTTCAATCAACTGTGCCCATACATCCTCAATACACGTTGGCTCTCCAAGTGAAATCTTGGCGGCAGTAAGCCTGCAGGCATTACAACTTTCAAGTATAGGAGACAATTAGGAAACAGATCTTATCCCAAGAACTGATTTCAAAGAGAGTCACATACAGGGTTTGTAAACCAGAAGGCCCTTTCCTCCATTTGGGGGTCTCCCGAGCGGGACACACTGCGCAGACCTCTGGTGGGGTTTGCTTATGGTATTGCCTAGTTGCAAGCTTTGAGGGCTTATGATAGTAAAAAAAATCATCATGCAAGATTAGCCCGATAGCGGAGAAAACGGGTTTGACTGGCTCCCTGTGACATTTTCTGATAGCGTACTTTGACGGAATTAACTTACTGGAGGGGCAGAATGAACCATTTGGGGAATCTGGCTTTGCAATAGGTGCGGTGGATCTCTGCCATCATCTCAGTTTGCATAACACTGGAAGTCATCGGGGAAGGTGGAGGCACGGTGTGGCACCCAGAATCCATGTAAAACACTCCATGGCTCGAGAGATCTTTGGCTAAAGTATAGATCTGAGACTGTGCACTTGTTTGAGGGCCTAAGGAGGCATAGGCGGGATAAGGAGAACTGGACTGAAGACTACGCAAGGAGCCTACAGAAAGAGTGGAATTTCTTCGTCGGTAAGCAGGATCATTGACGGCTGTTGGATAAGATTCCCTCCTGTTGTGAGGATGGTTGCACAAGCTACAAGAATGGCCTGAACAGGTAATTTCAAATGTTCCGTTTCTACTGATGGAAGAACTCAAGTTGGTGGGCAATAATGGTTGATGGGGCAGCTGATGAGCCAAGGGGCCATGATGGGATGGATTATGTGGCTGAGTGATTAGTGAGGAAAGGGTTGTACCGGTGCTCGGGGGGCTCAGCGGGAATGCATTGAAATCACTGTATGGACTCGGGCTGGAGTGATTAGTAATGTGGGTGCATCTGAGGGAAATGGGACACAGGGTTCATTTTAATATGGGAAAGAGATAGAGGATAGGGTTACCTGAATCCATCCTGGGTGTTACTTTGAACACTTCCTGGCATTAAGGTGGAGTGTTCCTTGATATCCAACTGGATGCAGATGTCACCCGTAGTGTTGAAGATGGAGATGTACTTGGATGGGGGGAAATTGACCTTGATAACAAAAGCAATCTTCTTTCTGAGGGAGGAGTTTGAGTTTTCCAAGTCAGCCATCTTCATGCCTGGCATTGGACCAAACTCTAGCCCCTGTTTGCCATTGCCAGACCCAGTGGAGTTCGTCTTGGGAGGTGTATACTGGAGGGATGGCTGTGCTTCTTGCACTCAACTCAAACCCAAAAAAGGGCTCAAGGCTGCCATGATGGGACCTTGCATCTTTATTTCTAACATGGTGCATTTGTTGTGGAGCCTGACCAAACAGGTTTACAGGAAGACAAAGAAGACCAGAGGGGCTGAGGAAGATGGGAAGCATAAAGTCAAATATGTAGCTTCTGGATGCAGACATCATGTGCAAGGGATCTCCCCATCATAACATGATCTATGCACTTCTCCTTCAATATTACCATCAGGCGCGGTGTGGGAGAACTTATATACCAGAGGTGCAGCACTGACGCTGAGCCCGCAGCCGCGGGCTCAGCGGCAGACTGAGGCTGAGGTAAGGGGGGGGACTTTCCAAATGTCATTGGACATTCCGCGGGGAAAAGCACGGGGCGCAGCGTGTGACATTCTATAGTTGGCGCGGGCGATTGGTTGGGCGGACAAAGGGGCAATTGGTCGAGCGGACGAAGGCCGCTTCAGTATGCGCGACTTAATGGACCGGGCGGAACCCCGTGGTTTGGGGCGCCAGGCCCCAAGCGGAGCGGGGGCAGAAGAAGCGGAGTTGTGCGCAGGGGAGGGGCGTTGATAAACGCACGCCAACGCCAACCCGCACGCCACTTTTTTTTTGGCGGGCGGGGCCTACACGCCAAGAAAAATTGGCGTGTAGGGTCTACACGCCAAAATAAATTGGCGTGTGAGACCCACACGCCAATTCTTTTTGGCGTGTGGGCCCCGCACGCCAATTTTTTTGGCGTGCGGGTCCCCTCTCGCTCACGTAATCGAATGGGAGGGCCCATTTGATTACGTGAGCGGGCCGGCTGACGAGGTTATACAACCCCGTCAGCCGGGAGGACTTCCTCCCGGCACGAGGCTGTATAACCTCGTCGGCCAGGAGGAAGTCCTCCTGGCTGACAAGGCTGTATAGCCTTGTCGGCCGTATTAGAATAAAAAGAGATGGAAAGGGGGTTTAATTGGTGGACTACTGGGTTTAGATAATTAATGTACTTTATCAACTCTCATGTCATGTTTTCCTCTTCTTCTTCTTTTCTCTATCCTTTTCTATTCTGTTCTCTGTCACTCTAGGTAAAGCTCCATCACCCGTACCATCCTTCTCTCCTGGCTCAAAGATCTGATCCTTGTATCTCAGGTTTGTTACACACTTGTTCCTTTTTCCTTCTTCAATCTCTTATCAAGTAATTCATCCTTTTCTATTCTGTTCTCTGTCACTCTAGGTAAAGCTCCATCACCCGTACCATCCTTCTCTCCTGGCTCAAAGATCTGATCCTTGTATCTCAGGTAAAGCTCCATCACCCGTACCATCCTTCTCTCCTGGCTCAAAGATCTGATCCTTGTATCTCAGCTCTCTCTATTTCACTCTAACAGATTATGAGACCGGTATAGACTCTGGTCTTTCCGAACACAATCCATCACCGCCGAATATCTAAACCAACCAATCCTCAATTTCTCAATCAACATGGATAAAACGAATTACGAATTATCTGATAAATACAAACTAAACGGCGACAATTTCATTGAATGGCGAACCCGAATGAAATCAATCCTTCAACTCAAACACCTTTGGGAACTCGTCATAGGCACCGAGTCAACAGAAGTTAAAATCGAACAAGATGGTTTAAATCGATATCGATCCACCGATGCCATGGCGTTAATCTCAATAAACTGCAATCCAATCCTAGTCGGAACCCTGATTGACGAGAGTGAAGACAACCCGTGTATCCTTTGGAAATCATTAAACGACCATTTCCTACCGAAAACGATTCAAAATCAAACCTCCTACCTAAATAAAATCTTTTCCCAGTCGTTTAACTTTGCAACGGTTCAAAAAGAAGCCGAAGACCTACAAGAAAACGCACGTCAACTCATGAACCTCATAGACGATAAAAACACTAAACCGACCGTTCTCCTGGATATGGTCATTGCTATGTGGCTCATAATCAACTTACCTATCGAGTTACAAGTTACTGGCGAATTGCTCATAAAGAAATGCGAGATCGAGAAGACCTCTCCCACCATCAAAAACACCATTGAGGAAATTCGAAACTACCTCCAACGGTACAATGGACAATCCGAAGGAAATAAAGCTCTAGCTGTCTCAAGATTCGCCTCACGATCCAAAAATTTCTCTTACCCTCGATGCTCAAACGGTAAACATAATCCGCTATCAGCTCATCCTGAATCCAAGTGCTTCGAAATCGTCGGTTACCCTAAACGAGACCAAGCCTCCGGTCCAAAGGAGAAAGCTCTAATCACTGCCTTTCAAGTGTCACAGGACGAATTCATTCTGGACTCCGGAGCGTCTACGTCCATGGTGAACGATCGATCCAGATTCATTAATTTTTCCAGTGAATCCTTGCCTATCTATCTAGCCAACGGGAAGAAAATCTACTCAGAAGGCCGAGGATCGATAGTTATTTACTCCCCAGACACTACGCTTACCTTGAAAGATGTCCTGTTCGTCCCGGAGCTTAAATTCAACCTCATTAGCATGGCAACGTTCCTGAAGAACAATCACTCTATTGTACCTGTCGGAAACGAAAGATTCAATGTCATCGACTCGGATGATTCCATTACTTTATCCGGCACCTACTCGAATGGTAATTTTATAATAAATCAATCAACTCCACCTCGAGCTCTATCGACATCCGTAGATAGCGATCAAGTAATGAATCTACACAGGGCATCAGGACACCCATCGATTGTCTATCTCAGAAAGATGTATCCATCGTTATCGATCCCTGACTTCATCTGTCCAACCTGCGACATCTGTAAGGCCCATTCCCAACCGTTCGTCGGAAAGTTTCCTCTGGCTAAACGCAAGCTTGAATACCTCCACATGGACGTATGCGGACCTATCTCACCAGCATCGAACTCCGGAAAACGCTTCATCTTGAGAGTGATGGACGGTTTTTCACACTACGTTTGGACGGCTTTCCTGAAACACAAGTCCGAAGTGGGAGGAGAAATCAAACGACTTATCTCAAAAGTCGAAAATCAATCCAAGGAGAAAGTCACCTTCATCGTTTCCGATAATGGAGGCGAGTTCAAAAACAACCTTCTGGATGACTATTTTTCCTCCAAGGGAATTCAACAGAAGTTCACCGCTCCGTATCACCCTCAAGAGAACCCTTTTTCCGAAAGGGGCAATCGGAACACAATCACCAAAGCGAGATGTCTTCTGAAACAATCAAACCTTCCTGGTACCTACTGGGCTGAAGCTACTTCTCTCGCCACCTATCTTGAAAACATTACTCCCAAAGTTTCAATCGATTTCTCCTCCCCTCATTCAAGATGGAACGAATCTGATCCCGGTCATCAGAAACTACATCCGTTTGGATGTAAAGTCATCATGAAGTTAAATCTTCCGTCGGGAAAATTTGGTGATCGTGGCGTGGAAGGAGCTTTCCTGGGATACGACGATGGGCAGAGTAACTACAGGATGGTGGAGCTGGTGACAGGTAACGTAATCAGATCTCATCATGCAGTGTTTCACGACTCCGTTTTCCCATACCTATCCGAGTCATCATTTTCTGATAATGAATTCATATTTCCTGAAACAATAGATGAACCAGTATCTCATCAGTCCATCCAAACTAGACCCCCCAATACTACGCAAACCTGTGAAGTACCTCCCCCGATCTTTCTAGAAATTGATAATGTCCCCAACGGTGGACACGATGTCATTGACACAGAAGAGGTATCTCTTCCACCACCTGCTGAAAGATCTCCCTCAAACGAAATCATTGGTGACATCGACAGCCGAAACATTCTCACTCATAGCAGGCGTTCAAATCTTCATGCCGATGCAGCGTTTGTTCAAACGGATGATCCCCGCTCCTACGCACAAGCCATGGGATGCTCGGATCAAAACAATTGGCAATCTGCCGTGACGACCGAGCTAAACAATATAGCTCGACATGAAGTCTGGGAAGAAATCGACCCATCCCCAGACAAAAGGCCTCTCGGTACCGTGTGGGTATTCAAAAAGAAGACTGACGCCGACGGCAACCTAACAAAGTACAAAGCACGCTTATGTGTCCGAGGTTTCAACCAACGAGAAGGAATCGACTACAACTCAGTTTTCTCACCAACCGGGCGTCTGACCTCTTTGCGAATCTTGTTAACCATGTGCTGTAGACTCGGTTTCGAAGTACATCAAATGGACGTACGGTGCGCATTCCTGAACGGGGTGCCGGAAGAAGAACTATACATCAAATTTCCGGATGGCGTCAATAACCCCCACAACAAGATACTCAAGCTCAGGAAAGCACTCTACGGACTCAAGCAGTCACCCAGATGCTGGAACTCAGTGTTCTCCAAAGCCCTGAAAGATATCGGCTTGACTAATACAAAAAGCGATCCTTGTTTGTATTACTCGGTTGATTTAACTCGTCCTTTCTTCCTATATGTTCACGTCGACGATATCATTTTCGGCGGCTCTTGGATAGAAGAGTTCAAAACTAACATAAACAAGCACTTTGAGATGGAAGACCTTGGCATTATCAAGTATGCTCTTGGAATTAGAATCACGCAAGTTGATCAACACGTTGAACTAATTCAAGACAAATACATCTCGCAACTATTAACCGACTACAACATTTTAAGCTCAAAACATGCCGTCTCGCCACTTCCCAACAACTGGTTAGGTCTCAAAGACCTGTCAAAATGCTCGTCGTTCACTCCTCCTTTCAATTACAGACAACTCATGGGGAAGATTCAGTGGCTTGTACAATGCACTAGGCCGGACCTTGCTTTCGCTGCAAGTTTCCTCTCTCAATTCCTTGAAGATCCGGCAGAAGAACATTTCAATGCTGCTACTCATGTATTGAATTACCTACATGGAACGAAGGCGTTAACTCTTAACCTTGGAGGGAATCAATTAAACCAATCTCAAAACGAACTCGTTGGATTTACGGATGCCGATTGGGGAGGAGGAAACAAGAAACGATCCTTCTCCGCGTCCCTAGTCTATTTTCATGGTATAGTAGGTTGGCGATGCCAAATACAACGAACTACGGCTGTTTCTTCAACCGTCGCCGAGTTCTTCGCCATGACGGAAAACGCTCTTGATTTACTCTGGACGAGAAACATAATTACCGAGATTACCCAATTAGAACCCGTCCTGAAGATGAACACCGACAGCATCAACTGTATCAACATATGCAAAAACGAAGTATACCACCACGGTTCGAGGGGTCTACCCTTCAAGCTGTATTTCTTACGAGATTTAGTCCTGGACAAGGAACTTACTCTCGAATATGTTCACACTTCGAAGCTGATTGCAGATGCACTGACGAAAAACTTGACTGGCGACAAACTGAGGGATCACATGAAATTAATAATGGGGAATGCCGGGTGTATCAAAAAGTAACAAGTGAGGGGGTGTATTAGAATAAAAAGAGATGGAAAGGGGGTTTAATTGGTGGACTACTGGGTTTAGATAATTAATGTACTTTATCAACTCTCATGTCATGTTTTCCTCTTCTTCTTCTTTTCTCTATCCTTTTCTATTCTGTTCTCTGTCACTCTAGGTAAAGCTCCATCACCCGTACCATCCTTCTCTCCTGGCTCAAAGATCTGATCCTTGTATCTCAGGTTTGTTACACACTTGTTCCTTTTTCCTTCTTCAATCTCTTATCAAGTAATTCATCCTTTTCTATTCTGTTCTCTGTCACTCTAGGTAAAGCTCCATCACCCGTACCATCCTTCTCTCCTGGCTCAAAGATCTGATCCTTGTATCTCAGGTAAAGCTCCATCACCCGTACCATCCTTCTCTCCTGGCTCAAAGATCTGATCCTTGTATCTCAGCTCTCTCTATTTCACTCTAACAGGCCGGGAGGACTTCCTCCCGGCCAACAAGGTTATACAACCTTGTCGGCCAGGAGGAAGTCCTCCTGGCTGACGAGGTTGTATAACCTCGTCAGCCGGGAGGACTTCCTCCTGGCTGACGAGGTTATACAACCTCGTCAGCCAGGAGGAAGTCCTCCTGGCCGACAAGGCTGTATGACCTCGTCGGCCGGGAGGACTTCCTCCCGGCCGACGAGGTTATACAACCTCGTCGGCCAGGAGGAAGTCCTCCTAGCCGACAAGGTTATACAGCCTCGTCAGCCAGGAGGACTTCCTCCTGGCTGACGAGGTTGTATAACCTTGTCAGCCGGGAGGAAGTCCTCCCGGCCGACGAGGTTATACAGCCTTGTGCCGGGAGGAAGTCCTCCCGGCTGACGAGGTTGTATAACCTCGTCAGCCGGCCCGCTCACGTAAATACAGCCTCGTGCCGGGAGGAAGTCCTCCCGGCTGACAAGGTTGTATAACCTTGTCAGCCGGCCCGTGATAAACGCACGCCAACGCCAACCCGCACGCCACTTTTTTTTGGCGGGCGGGGCCTACACGCCAAGAAAAATTGGCGTGTAGGGTCTACACACCAAAATAAATTGGCGTGTGAGACCCACACGCCAATTTTTTTGGCGTGTGGGCCCCGCACGCCAATTTTTTTGGCATGCGGGTCCCCTCTCGCTCACGTAATCGAATGGGAGGGCCCATTTGATTACGTGAGCGGGCCGGCTGACGAGGTTATACAACCTCATCAGCCAGGAGGACTTCCTCCCGGCACGAGGCTGTATAACCTTGTCGGCCGGGAAGACTTCCTCCCGGCCGACAAGGTTATACAACCTTGTTGGCCAGGAGGAAGTCCTCCTGGCTGACAAGGCTGTATAGCCTCGTCGGCCGGGAGGACTTCCTCCTGGCTGACGAGGTTATACAACCTTGTCGGCCAGGAGGAAGTCCTCCTGGCCAACAAGGCAGTATGACCTCGTCGGCCGGGAGGACTTCCTCCCGGCCGACGAGGTTATACAACCTTGTCGGCCAGGAGGAAGTCCTCCTAGCCGACGAGGTTATACAGCCTCGTCGGCCAGGAGGACTTCCTCCTGGCTGACGAGGTTGTATAACCTTGTCAGCCGGGAGGAAGTCCTCCCGGCTGACGAGGTTATACAACCTCGTCAGCCAGGAGGACTTCCTCCTGGCCGACGAGGTTGTATAACCTCGTCAGCCGGGAGGAAGTCCTCCCGGCCGACATGGCTATACAGCCTCGTCAGCCGGCCTGCTCACGTAATCGAATGGGACCTCCCATTCAATTACGTGAGCGGGATCCCCCCACACGCCAAACAATTGGTGTGTGGGAGCCGCACGCCAATTGTTTTGGGACCTCCCATTCAATTACGTGAGCGGGATCCCCCCACACGCCAAACAATTGGTGTGTGGGAGCCGCACGCCAATTGTTTGGCGTGCGCTCCCACACGCCAATTGTTTGGCGTGTGGGAGCGCACGCCAAACAATTGGCGTGTGGTTCCCACACGCCAATTGTATTTGGCGTGCGGGGCCCACACGCCAAAAAAAATTGGCGTGTGGGAACCACACGCCATTTTTGGCGTGTGGGTCTCACACGCCAAATAAAATTGGCGTGTAGACCCTACACACCACTTTTTTTTGGCGTGTAGGCCCCGCACGCCAAAAAAATTGGCGTGCGCGCTTGGCGTGCGTTTATCAACACCCCAGGGGAGCGACAGACGGCTGCGGGGGTCAACGGGGTATAGTAGTCGGGGACAGGCTGTGGTGTGATGCGGGATTCAGGAGACAGGCAAGTAGGGCTCCAGGGGCAGTACCGGGGAATGCGGGACATGATCGGGGGGACTGTTGTATAACTAGAGGGTTGTACCAGGGCTGCGGGTCTTATCTTATCTTATCATCAGAGTAGATAGCTATCAACTACAGCGCATATAAGAAAATCTCATTGTTTAGAGCTCTCTTGGCGATTATTCAGCGTGTGCGGACAAGCAGAACTGTGTAGGGCAACATCAGGACAACCAACGCAAGAGGAACGGTCCCCTTGCTGAGTATAAGGTGTTGCAGGGAAACCAGTTGACTATCCGCTGACAGTGTTTATCCCGCAGAGGAAATCAAAGAACCACCAGAACCAACCAGGAAGAAGGGCAACCTACCATGTCTGTCACCGAGGTCGCCATTATTTCCACATATTGGGGGTCTGGCCGGGAACTTCTTTCTGTTTCCAACCTGCGGACGGTTCAAGACATCTGTCTTTTTCTTTATTTTTTATATATATCGTTTATCATTGTCGAGGATGAGTGGTTCTGACACTTATCTTCCTACAACTGCGTCGGGCGGAGCGTCTTCCCCCAAGTTCACCCTCCCTCCCACCAAGTTTGTCCCTCCCCCTCCGAAGGGGGGAGGTTTGGGTACCTACAGCATCACGTCGGAGGTCAACATGGACGACGGAACGGAGGAGAATCGGAAGGGGAAGCAGGTGGCTGGTGAAGCGCCGGTAGGGGTGAGGAGGCAAGGGTTGGCGTCGGATCCACCGACGGGCGTCAAGATTCGGCCGTGGAATTTTCCCGCAGTCCGATTCAGTGTTGATGCGGTTGATCAATTTTTGAGCCGTTTCGAATTGGCGGCGGAAACCAAAGGGGCGTCTGACAGCGATAAGGTTCTTCAAATCGTCAACTTCATTCAGTCCGAAGAAGAGTTGCGCAATGTGGAGGAGATGGAGGGGTACGAGGCAAAGAACTGGGAGCATCTGAGGGAGGAGATGTTGGAGAAGTGGGGTCCGCGTCAGCAACGGTATCGGGAGGCGGATTTGGAGAATCTCGCGTCAAGCAAGGCGGCATCAGGTGGGGTCAACGATCAAAGGGCGTTCAATGAGTACGTCACTTCCTTTGATTGCATTGTGAAGTACCTTAACCGCAAGAGGTGATCATTGGGGAACCAGCGTCGGTCAAGCGGAGCTTCCTCAAGGGGCTTGCCACACCGGTTCAGGAGCGGGTGCAGCGGAGGCTGTATGATCAGTGTCAGCCTGGGTGTGGAACTAACCGTGGTTATGGGTTGTAACTAAGGTAGGTTGATGATTTAAAGTGGTTTGGGTAATGGTTTAAGTCCTGTAAAAAGGTACTTCCTCAATCAGTAAGTCTTGTCTGAGAGGCTTGCTCTAATTGCTCTAATTAGGCGCATCCAAATCAACACAAAGTATTAATAGGCATCCAAGGAGGTACTCACTTGGGTTCGTGGTTTCTACCTTATTGAAGGTAGGTTGTGGCCAATTCTTGAGGTAATAACAGTATTAAACTACAGATTATCCAGAATTGGGGGATTGTTGGAGAATGGGGAACTAAGCAAGGTAAATAACTCTAAGGTATGTACTGTGCTGGTGTGTTCTAAATATTCTCTGGGGGATAAACAACTGTTTACAGTCTGTTTATATATTGTAAGAGCTCCTCAAGGGGGAACTGTGAGCGCTTCCATGACCTGGGAGGTACTGTGGAACTTCAGGGGCAAGACAGATCCTTTTGGGAGGATCTGTTAATGTTTATGATGTGATTTCTACTAAGGCTGTGTTATGGGACACATCTTTGATCAGTAGTCCTTAGTGGGATTGGATCACATCATGACATTTGTATTAATTGATCTGTTATTAATATTAATAAAGTTATTAACTTATAATGATGTCATTTATTATTGGTACATCTTATAAGTATTAATTATTATAATATTAATAAGTTCTTTTATTAATAAGATATTAAATTACATATCTTATGCGTGAAATATTCCAATGTTAAGGAATGTGGGCGTAATCAGAGGGGAAAGAGTGATATCTGTTACTCTGGATATTTCACGTGACAGGGGGGCAAAGGCCTACAAGTTATGTATCTTGTATAACAGGAGTACATATCTTAACCAGAATTATTCATGAGTTTATTAATGAATATATTATTAAAGTATTTATATTAATTAATGTAATTAATGTACTTTAATAATATTAATATTAAAGTAATAATAATGAAGGTATAATAATAATAATAATAACTACAGAATAGTAATTATTATTAAGGATAATAATAATTAATATTACGTGGAGTTATTTAGAATAAATAATGATAATAAATAGTAATAATAATTAATAAGAATAGTAATTATTATTAGAGATAATAATAATTAATCATCTTTGCAGTTACGTGGTACATGTCAGGTACTGTGATATGTACTCAGTGGCTGACAATCAGAACCTTCTTTGGCGGTCGAGGGATGGAGGAACCCTGTTGCCCGACTTGGCGTCGCTTAGGGGAGCGGTCCGGGCGGAGTTTGACATGATGGAGTTGGTGGCCGAGAATTTGGGAGTGGCGATCTCGAGCAGAATCGGGCGGGTGATCTCTTCCCGGAACACGGCGCCGGTGGCGCCCGCTGAAGTGGCGGAGTTGGCTGACGCCTTGAAGGAGCTTCGTTTGTTCATGCAGAAGACGGTTCCATGGGAGTCGCAGCCTCAAGCGTCAGCACCGGCCGACGGTCAGCGGGGCGGTCCTCCGCGCGCGGGGCCTCCGGGGCTTCATTGCACTTATTGCGGGTCAAATACCCATTATAAGTCTTGATGTCAAGAGTTGACGGACGACTTAAATGGTAGGCGGGTGAGGATCTATAACGGTGATTATTTCCTCCCTAGATCGCGTGAACCAATTGAGGCGGCCGTGCCGCGCGACGTGGTCCGTGCAGCGGCGGCAGGGCAGGGGGAGACGGCGGAAGGCCGGAAGGCGGAGGTCAAATCCTCGATGGGTATAGTTGTCGGGAAGTCTGGATGGACTCCCCCGGCTGTCCAATCAGAGGTATGGGCCATCCAATCCGATGAGGTGACGGCCCGCTACGGCGGGTACGACCGCATGGATGTGGATCCTCCAAAGACGGGCAAGGCGAAGGAAGTTTCGCAGCCTGGAGGAGTGGCAGTGCCCACCGGGAAGAAGAAGGCGGCGGAGTTGGCCAAGCGCGCTCTGAACAGGGATGGCCCGCTGACTCTTTCCATCAAAGAATTGGCTTCGGTTTCCCCTCTAATGGCGGAAGAGCTCATAGCGTCTCTTAAGGAGAGTGCGGGCCTCAAGGCGGAAGGTAATCAGGTGGCCTTCGACGTGAGTTCAGCGGAGGCCAAACATTTGTGCCGACACCATCCGGAGGAGTTTCCGTCGGACTCCATCTCCTGCCCCCTTGGTTATTTTCAGATGACCATTGGGGACCAGCAAGTATGGGCGATGATTGACAGCGGGTCGATGGTCAACCTTTTGCCGGCGGAGGTGGCGCAAGACTTGGATCTCGTTACCCAACAAGCCAACATTGGCTTGCAAGGAATTGGCGGCCATGAGTGCGAGGTGGCGGGTGTGGTGGAGAGTGAGTGGGTTGAGGTGGCAAAGACCAGGCGGAGGGTCTCATTCTTGGTGGTGAGGTCCGCCGAAGACATCCTTGGACGGCCGTTTTTGTTTGCCTTCCGAGCCGGCCTTCGGTTCAATTCGGTCCGCAAGGAGGAGGTCCTTTCCGTGGCGGACTCCCAAGGGCGACGGTTCGCGACGACGATCTGGCGGCCATCGAGCGGACGATGGGAGACCCAGCTGGGGCCGGATGTGGGGGAGGACGAGTGCCGAGGGAGGGAGAAGCAGGAGGCTTCCCCCTTGGCATGGGGTTTTTAGGTGTCGGCCGGTCAATCCCCACAATGTCAGCTCTAGCATTGCGCAGACGGTCGACTCCTAAAGAGCTGGAAGGAATAGGGGATGATGGCGCGGAGGCAAAAGACCCAAAAGTATGTCCTCCCAATTGTGCACCTCTGAGGGTATCTACTACCATCCGTAAAACCCTACTGAGTGCCACATACGTGAGCAAATTCCTTTTGTCTGGTCATAGGCGGAAATCCTGGGAAGTTGGTCCGCACTCGGAGCCGGAGGTTTGGAGAGAGGGAATGGAGGAGGAAAGCGATGGAGCGGGGGCAACCTGTCTAGAAGTAAGTCCTCCCAATTGTGCACCCCCAAGGGTTTCTACTACCTTTCAAAAAACCCTACCAAGTGCCACATACATGAGCGATCCTTTTCCGTCCGATCATAGGCGGGAATCTCGGGAGTTCGGTCCGCATCAAGCGACGGAGATTTGGGAGGAGGATGGGGAGGGTTCGGAGAAGGGAATGGTGGAAGGTTCTTTTGGGGCGGGGGCAAATAGTGCAGAAGTAAGTCCTCCCAATTGTGCACCGCCAAGGGTATCTACTACGTTTCGAGAAACCCTACCTTGTGCCACGGTTGTGAGCAAATCGAGAGTCTTTGGTTTCCCAGTCCGCAGGATCTCAGCGGAAGAAGGCGTCGTTCTACGGAGGGTGGAATTGTGCGGGGCAAAGTATAAGCCGGTGGCGCGGAAGGTTAGGCCGCGGAATGAGCCAATGCCGCAAAGCTTGAACTCACCGTTGAAGCCCATCCAGTGGGGGAGAGACCCCTATCTTACCCCACTTTGGGTGCGGCCTCCGGAATTCGTGCCGACGGAGCGTATCACGGAGGAACGGATGGCAAGTCTCAACTTCAGACCTCCGGGGTGGGTGAGCCAGGAAGAGTGGAAGCTCTTAGCCCAGGTTGTCACTTTGCGGGCGAAGGCTTTGGCGTTTTCCCCTGAAGAGCGCGGGCTGTTGGACAGGGGAATAGGGGAGCCTTATTGGATTCTGGTGATACCCCACGAACCGTGGCAGATCAAGCCAATTCCAGTTCCGGCGACCATCCGCAATACCTTCACGGAGTTGCTACGGGAGCGGGTGCGGACGGGGTTGTATGAGCAGTCTTGCTCAAGCTACTCCAGCCCAATTTTTCTGGTGCCGAAACAGGATGGGATGAGTTTGAGGATTGTTCATGATCTTCAGAGACTGAATTCCGTTACCATTCTGGATGCAGGGCTTCCTCCGCGCGTCGATGAGTTCGTTGAGTCCATGGCGGGACCGGTTTGTTATGGGTTGGTTGATGTCATGGGCAGGTACGATCAGCGGGAATTGCACCCCGAGTCGCGGCCACTCACGGCTTTCGAGACACGGTTGGGGCGTATGCAGCTGACTCGTCTCCCGCAGGGAGCCACCAACTCGGTAGCGATTTACCAAGCGCAGATGGCGTGGATCCTCCAGGACGACTTACCTCATCTTGTCCAGATCTTCATTGATGACGCGGGTATCAAGGGACCGAAGTCGGATTACGGAGGGACGGTCTTGGTGGACAACCCGGGCATCAGGTGTTTCATTTGGGAGTATGCGGTCACTTTGGAGCGGATCTTGTTCGGAATCGAGACCGCGGGCCTTACGGTTTCAGGGAAGAAGTTTGCGGTCTGCGTTCCGGCTTTGGAGGTCCTCGGTCATGAAGTCTCAGTTCGCGGAAGGAGCATCACTTGGGCTAAGTTGAACAAAGTCTTGGAGTGGCCAGTTCTGAAAACCGTAACTCATATCCTTCAGTTTTTAGGGTTGTGTAGTTATGTGCGGATGTTTATCGAGCGGTTTGCGGAGATCGCAAGCCCGGTGAGGCGGCTCACTCGCAAGGGGACTGAGTGGAAGTGGACCGAGGAATGCAATCACGCGTTCACTCGGCTGAAGGAGATTGTCGGTAGGGAGATCACGCTCAAGGATCTCGATTACGGGAAGGATGGGATTTGCTTGGCGGTTGACTCCAGTGAATTCGGTGCGGGAGGCGTGCTGATGCAAGAGGAGGACGGGAAAGATCGGCCGGTTCTTTACGAGTCGATCACCTTCACGGAAACCGAGTCGCAATACTCCCAGCCAAAGCTTGAGCTGTGCGGGGTCACCAAGGTGGTGCGGAAGCTGCAACACGTGTTGTGGGGGGTGGTCTTCAAACTCCTAGTTGATGCGGAAGCACTGGCGAGGATGATCAATTCTCCTACTCTCCCTAATGCTCCAATGACTCGATGGGTGGCTTACCTTCAATTGTTTTCTTTCAAAGTGGTTCATGTCCCGGGGAAGGCGTTCACAATGCCTGATGCATTGTTGCGAGTGGCGGACGAGGAGGGAGCGGAGCGGTTCCGCTCAGCAGAGGTGTTGGACGTGGAAGAACGGCTGATGAAAGCGGGCGCGACGACAGTCGGCATCGAACTTCCTCTTTGCCAGAGCTGGAAGTACGAGCTGATGGAAACCGACCTAAGTACCCTCAATTTCCCTGATGATACTTCAACCAAATTGAAAGCGTGGGTTCGTTGGAATAGCGTCAACTTCTTCGTGCGGGAAGATCAACTTTGGTGTCGGCGGTCTCCCATACCGCTGGTGGTGGCAACTTGTCGAGCAAGCCAGGAAGTCATCCTTTGGAGCCTCCACGAGGAGTTGGGGCATCGGGGCGAGGTGGAGACGCGTGCCCGCTTTGGCAGCGTTTCTGGTGGCCTGGTATGGTGAAGTTGGTCCGTGACTGGGTCCGGAGCTGTGAGGCGTGTCAGCGTTGGAGCTCGGCGCTCCCCAAGGAGGTGGGCATCCCGACAGGGGAGGATTCGTTGTTCAGTCGGATTTCCTTGGATGTCGTTCACATCAAGGCGGGTAAGTACGCCTACTTACTCGTCGCCAGGGATGATCTGTTGGGGTGGGTCGAGGCCATCACTTTGGTCAAGCTGTTAGCGGACAAGGTTGTTCAATTCCTGGAGGAGTTCTGGTTCTTGCGGTTTGGGTGTGTGCGGCTGGTCACGGTGGATGGGGGTGCGGAATTCCGAGGAAGTCTGATGAAGCTTGTCCAGTCATGCGGGCAAAGTTTGGCAGGGTCACGGAGTATTATCCGGAAGGCGCCGGGATGATTGAGCAGGGACATCAGCCAATCAAGAACACGCTGGTCAAGATGTGCGGTGAAGACGGCCGGAAGTGGCATCAATTCCTTCCGGCAGTCCTTTTTGCGGATCGGATCTCAACCAAGCGGGGCACCGGTTGTTCGGCGGACGAACTCCTGTATGGGCGGCAGCCTGTGTTGCCGGTCGATATTGAGATGCTCACTTATCTCGCTATTGACTGGAGGAAGGTGAAGACTTTGGAAGAATTTTTGGAGGCGCGAGCAGAACAACTTCTCAGACGAGAGGAAGTTGTTGCAAAGGCGGCGAAGCGGTTGCGGGAATCTCGGGCGAAGTCGGTCCGCTATTGGGACGAGCGTTGTGCTCACCGGTTGCGGGAACCGTTACGGAAAGGCGATCTTGTCCTTCTGTACAATCGGAGCTTGGAAACCCAGTGGGGGAATTGTTCGCCAACCGATGGAACGGACCTTATCGCGTGTCAGCCACTGAGTACATATCACAGTACCTGACATGTACCACGTAACTGCAAACATTATTAATAATTATTATCTCTAATAATAATTACTATTCTTATTAATTATTATTACTATTTATTATCATTATTTATTCTAAATAACTCCACGTAATATTAATTATTATCCTTAATAATAATTACTATTCTGTAGTTATTATTATTATTATACCTTCATTATTATTACTTTAATATTAATATTATTAAAGTACATTAATTACATTAATTAATATAAATACTTTAATAATATATTAATAAACTCATGAATAATTCTGGTTAAGCTATGTACTCCTGTTATACAAGATACATAACTTGTAGGCCTTTGCCCCCCTGTCACGTGAAATATCCAGAGTAACAGATATCACTCTTTCCCCTCTGATTACGCCCACATTCCTTAACATTGGAATATTTCACGCATAAGATATGTAATTTAATATCTTATTAATAAAAGAACTTATTAATATTATAATAATTAATACTTATAAGATGTACCAATAATAAATGACATCATTATAAGTTAATAACTTTATTAATATTAATAACAGATCAATTAATACAAATGTCATGATGTGATCCAATCCCACTAAGGACTACTGATCAAAGATGTGTCCCATAACACAGCCTTAGTAGAAATCACATCATAAACATTAACAGATCCTCCCAAAAGGATCTGTCTTGCCCCTGAAGTTCCACAGTACCTCTCAGGTCATGGAAGCGCTCACAGTTCCCCCTTGAGGAGCTCTTACAATATATAAGCAGACTGTAAACAGTTGTTTATCCCCCAGAGAATATTTAGAACACCACAGCACAGTACATACCTTAGAGTTATTTACCTTGCTTAGTTCCCCATTCTCCAACAATCCCCCAATTCTGGATAATCTATAGTTTAATACTGTTATTACCTCAAGAATTGGCCACAACCTACCTTCAATAAGGTAGTCACCACGAACCCAAGTGAGTACCTCCTTGGATGCCTATTAATACTTTGTATTGATTTGGATGCGCCTAATTAGAGCAATTAGAGCAAGCCTCTCAGACAAGACTTACTGATTGAGGAAGTACCTTTTTACAGGACTTAAACCATTACCCAAACCACTTTAAATCATCAACCTACCTTAGTTACAACCCATAACCACGGTTAGTTCCACACCCAGGCTGACAATTGGGGGTCTGGCCGTTATTTATCCGTGATTTTTTCACCCTCTTACCCTTAAAAAATCATCACTAACACCTCCTTACCCTTTTATTTTTCGTGAAAATGGCCCTTTAATAGATGCCAGAGATCATTTGTGACTTTAAGAAGAACTCAAACCTATTCCAACAAAGACATTACCAATTGGACAACCCTGAAAATATTACCACGTCACAACTGGTTATCAAAACTGAAGTTATAGAAGGAGAAGACCAATTCTATAACTGTACCTGGACAAAAATAAAACAACTTAGACTCACCAACATTTATTCCCCTGACGGCACTTTAATTAATACTGAAGAATCTGACGTGTTGACTAAAGAAGAGCACACAAAAATTGTCAGAAAAGAACTTAAATCAGCTTTAGAAGAAAGGGATCCACCCTTTAATGACATATTTTGTGATATAATTTCCTCTAACAATACTTACGTGTCTGTTCCCCCCTTTTTTGATTGTGACCCCCCAGCAGTCCCTAGACATCTACTTAGAAACAGTAGAAGAAATAAAGATCCTAGATTGACTGCATTCAACTACAGAAAAAATAAAAAATCATAAAAATACCGCTTGTTTTTTTCTATATTTCTTATCTCTAAAAAATTATAAAATTGCAATAAAAACAGAGTCTGCTACCCAAATTTGAGTCTAAGAAAAATAAAAAACCCTACAAAAATTGAGAAAAAAAACTCGAAATTATAAACTAAAAAACATATAAAAAATTAAAATCCAATATCTGGCTGAAGATATTGATCAAAAACAAGAAAAAAGCGCCTTTTTTATAATAAAATCTCTTCAAAAATCTACGTTCTAGTAGATCTACTACTCATAGAGAAATTCTGAGTAGACCATTCGAACCGCAGTAGTAGGTTTACACTACTAAAATCTCGTTCCCTTACTCTCTAGAGCCTCCATTCCCAAGGCACTAGTCACATCATCCCTACAAATCCTCCTCGATCACGAATTACATAGTGGTAATACCCATAGTTACCGCATATAAGTGGTAATACACACCGTAGTACATACCGGGTGTATACTACATAGTATAAAAGTGATCGGAAGATTGATCTTCTAGCCTGATCACGTGTTACATACTGTATTCCCCGGATATTCCAGGATCTACAGTATACATACGTGCGCCGACGCACTTCTGGAAATTCCAGCATACATTATAGAGTGTAATACACGGATAAGACCCTTATATCCGATCATAAGAATCATCGACGTTAGACTTTCTCACTCAATATTTGAGCTATTAAGGTGTTGAGTAGATCAAAATAACGGGAAAAATCAGCAGAATACAACTATCTGATCTATTCCATTATTACACATCGAGAACATTGTGTATTAGCCCCGTCGAGACTTTTTCCACCTCACAAATCACGTTTAAGAGTAACTCCGTGATTTGTACATAGTAAAAGAAGGTACATTAAACTAATTAAAAGTAAATTAGATCATTTCTGATCATATTTACACATTATCTCTCACCCTGAAAGGAAGACTAATCCCCTTTCAGGAATATCTCACAAATCACGTTGAGTCTCTCCGTGATTTATCCAAAATAAAAATAAAATTAGTATAAACTAATTAAAATCAACTATAAAAACAGATCAATTGATCAGTTTACATCTATTTTTCTCCCCCTGAAAGGAAGAATAATACCCTTTCAAGGACATCTCACAAATCACGTCGAGTCTCTCCGTGATTTGAACACATAGAAAACAATTAAAAATAACAAATTTCACTGTCAAACAGATCAATTTGATCAGTTTACATCCACTCTCTCAACCTGAAAGGAAGACTAATCCCCTCTCAGGCACATCTTACTAAAATTTAGCTCAAATTTTGTCATTTCCACCTGGAAATTTAGACATAAAAACAGCCTCTTTTCAAGTCTTGTCACACTCACAACAAGCCACTTGATTTCACCGCATAAAAATCATAGTAACACTACTATTACTCTCAATAAAAGTAACAAATTCACATTACCTTATATCTCTTTTCTCCATAAAACAACAAACCTTTAAGCCCTCTTCAAAGAAAAATTCTGAAGAGTAAGCAAACATCTTTAAATAAGTAAAAATATAACACATTTTTACTAATTTTCTTTTGTTTTTAGTGTCCACCAACGTAGACAAGCTTACCCCTGAATTGGACATTTTGAAAGTGTCTGACAAGACCACTACAGCCCGTGACACCAGAGAAACCTCTGAGATTACCACTAACAGAGAAACCTCTGTTACTCCATCAGACAAGTCATCTGGTGAATTGAATTTTAACAAAATTTCATTATAAGAATCTTCTACTAACAACTTTTACGCATTTTTACCATGACTCCTCCTTCCCTTAGAAATAGAGGTTACAATGGCCGCACCAGGGAGCCAGAGCCAAGACTTGGATTTCCACCAGCGTCAGTTTTGCCCCCTGGCAAACAAGAATCTTTAAATAAAATCATTTATAGAAGTAAAAAAACTGATAATCAGTCAATTTCTTCTGCTTCTAGTAACAGCAGAGGAAAAATTCGAAAGGTTTTATTACAGGATGAAGGAGAACAAATATTGGTTAAAGGATGTAAAGAACAGGAGCAGCTTCAATGCAGTGAAAGCCCATCTAAATTACTGCCAGGAGGATTTCCGTCATATGGTCAGCCTCAAAGGGCTACCAGCAACCCTCTACCGCACCAAGGATTGGAATCCTCTTCATTTATCTCCAGGAATCCTTTTCTCTCCCCCCAATCCTTCCAACACTCCAATAAGAACCCAAAATCCCCGTGGTCCCAAGGGCAGAAATGTCAATTCCAGACATCCCAGGAACACAGGGAAGAATACCCAATGGAGAAACCAGATCTATTCAGAGATGGTACGCCTAGGGAGATCCCTCCAAGGGACTTATCAACATCTGGAGCAAGGCAAAATAGCCCGTCAAGAGCGCCAGATGGAAGAAGCCCCATAAATTGTAACACTTCCCCATCATCTAGTCAAAAAATTAGAACACAAAGTTCCCCATGTGTAGTAATTAATGACTCAAACATTTCTACTTGTACCCCTGAACAACATCAACAAATTACCACATTTCAACATGTAGTAAATGCTATGAACAATAGTAACAAAGCTCTGTCCAATGATTTACAAGAATTATGCCGTAAAATTATGAGAGCTACAGATGAACAGGTGAACTCAGAAGATAGTACATTATATCTTATTCAACAGAGGTTGACTGAAATGGATACAAAAATTGATATGTTTCATGTAGAATTGGATGATCATTGTAAAACATTCAGTAAACAACTGTCTAATTCTATGACCAGAATTGATGACTGGGTTGAAGAGCAAGGTAATTCCAACCAAGATCTTGTCCAGAAAGTGGCACAATTGGAATTAAAGATTCAGAATTTACAATCAGATACTACTAATAAAGTAAATTCTCAATTTAGAACCTTTGAAGATGTAGTGAACAGAATTGAGAAACAGTTCACATGTGTTACGTCAGAAATGACCAAAAACAACTCAGATATCATGCACAAGTTGGAAGAACTCCTGACTAGAGATGCCCAACCAAGAAGCAGACATGATACTATTAATGACATTGGAGATGACAGTCAATCTATTCCTCCAGTCATTACAACTCAATTGGCCAATTTAACCCCTTCACCTTTACAGAATACCCAAGTTGAACCAAGCAGGGATCAAACTGCTACGCCAACTCTCAATACTCAACAAATTAGAGTGGCCACATCCACCATTAATAGTTTGGATGAAGACAAGGCCATCCACAAATTAGTATTAGCAGGTCTGCCAAAGACTAATGAGTGGCTAACCTTTTCTGGAGTGGGAGAATATGACCACTTTAAATTTATTGATTGGATTGATAACTTGAAAGAAGATACTAATGCCCCTGATCAGATTATATGCTCAAAATTGAATTCAATTCTCACTGGAGTTGCAAATTCATGGTATAATTCTAGGAAAAAAGAAGTACCTGGCAATAAAAATTGGTTATTCTGGAAAAAAGAAATCATTAATAAATTTAGCACTCCTGAATGGAAGAGAAAAGTGAAAACCAACTTCAGAAGAAGCAGATTTGACATACTGAGTGATGTAGAACCATCTGATTGGGTCACACAACAAGTGAACAGAATTAAAGCCATTGAAAGAGATGTAGACAATGCCTCTATTAATGATAAATTACTTGGACAATTAGATCATAATACTGAGTACATGATGCGTAGAGTTCTACAAAGTGACAGTGATTTGACTGAATTCATCAATCAACTGGAAAGTCTTGTCAATGTTAAAAGAAAAGACAAGAAAGACAAGTATAAATCTGTCAAAAGAGATAATTACAAAGACTCCAGGAAATCAGACCAGAAGGAAACCAAAGACACTTCTGAGAAAGAAATTACGTGTTTTGAATGTGGAAAGAAAGGACATAGATCCAATAAATGTCCCAATAAGAAATCTAGTAAGAAAGTACACTGCATTGAAAACATTGATGATAACTTGGTCCCCATTAATGATGATTCCCAATCTAGTATAGAATCTTTACCAGATGATTCTGATTCTGATTCCATTGATTCTGACTCAGATATTCACAGTACTCATGCCATTGTTTCAAAAGATGAATTGATCATATCTAATATTTCTAAAATGGAAGATAAATTCAGACCTGTAAACATTAAGAAATTACACTTGTCAAATGAGATGCATTCTGGAAAAATACATAAGACTGGTGGTACTAATATCACTAATATAATATGTAACAAGTTTAAACTTAAATGTTTAATTGATGGAGGAGCCTTCTGCTCTATTATTGGTCCCAATTTATTAGATAAGATATTGCCTCAATGGAAGAAAGAATTAATCCCCATTAATTCTGAGAAATTCTACAGTTGTAACAGTAAATTGAAACCACTAGGTATTATCAAATTAGATATTATATTCCCTCATAACAAACAAAGTATTCAGATTACAGCTGAATTAATAGTTATGGAAGATTTTAAAATGAAATATATCATTTTAGGAAATGATTATATCATTAATTATGGAATAGATGTGATAAATTCTAATGGAAGATATTTTACCTTCAATGGCGACATTATGAACAAGTTTGAACTTGGAATAAGTGACAAAATGAACCTGGAGCAACTTGAATGTAATTCTATCAATAATTCTAACTTTGATAATACAATATTAGAAGCAAAGATTGCTGAGAATTTAGATGATGAGCAATTAAAGGAACTAAAGAACTTGCTACATAAAAAGAAACTTGCATTTGCCACTGCTGATGAACCCTTTGGAAGCATTAGAGGACATGAAGAATTAATCTTAATACTACTAGACCTTATCCTCCTGCTTTAAGGAAAGCTGCTTATCCTGCTTCCCCCAGAAGTAGAGAAGCTTTACAGCAGCATGTTACTGAATTAGTAAGAATGAATGTCTTACGCAAAGTGGGAGCAAATGAAAATGTAGAAGTTACTACCCCAGTTATTATTGCTTGGCATAATGGAAAATCAAGAATGGTTGGAGACTTTAGAGGTCTTAATAACTATACCATACCTGATAGATACCCCATGCCCAAAATCAGTGAAGCACTGACTCAGCTAAAAGATGCTAAATTCATAACTTGTATGGATGTACTCAAAGGTTTCCATCAGAATGTAATTCATGAAGACAGTAGATATTTGATGAGAATAATATTACATATGGGAATATATGAGTACCAAAGAATGCCTTTTGGAATTAAGAATGCCCCCTCTCACTTCCAAAGAATGATGGACATAGAATTCCACAAAGAATTACGTGAAGGCTGGCTTATTATCTACATTGATGACATCATTATTTTTAGTCAAGACTGGAAAGAACATTTGGAAAAACTTTCAATAGTTTTAGACAGAGTTACAAAAATGAATATGAAAATATCCATGAACAAATGTCAATTTGGTTTTAAGGAATTAAAAGCACTTGGACATATAGTTTCTGGACTTAGTATTGCTATTGACATGAATAAAGTGGCTGCAGTATTGCTTAAGCCCATGCCAACTAATGTCAAGGAATTACAATCATTTTTAGGTTTTGCTAGTTATTACAGGCAACACATTAAAAACTTTGCTAAAATTACTGGGCCCCTGTACCAAATTACTAGTCCAAACACTGCATATGAGATGACGTCCCCCAGAGTAGATGCCTTTAATAAAATCAGAGAAATGTTAACATCTGCCCCTATATTATTAATGCCTGACCCTCACAAGCCTTACAAATTATATGTAGATGCAAGCATGGAAGGACTTGGAGCTGCTTTACATCAAGTACAAGATTTACAGGACATTCCCAAAGAAGGAGTAATATGTTATATTTCACGCACACTTAAGGACAGTGAGAAGAAATATGGTGCTAGCCAACTAGAATGCTTATGTCTAGTATGGGCTTTAGACAAATTATATTACTACTTGGATGGTTGTGATTTTGAAGTTATTACTGATTGTAGTGCACTCAAAAGTTTACTCAGTATGAAAACTCCCAACAGACATATGTTAAGATGGCAAATTGCAATCCAAGAATGGAGAGGCAGTATGACTATTGTCCACAGAGCTGGAAATATACATAAAAATGCTGATGGTCTCAGTAGATGGTCTTTAGACAATCTACCAGAAAATCCTGCTTGGGATGGAGAAATAGCGGCAAAAATTATGTGCCTTTTTCCACTAATTAATGATGCAAATAATCCTGCTTATGATGACCCTTCTGAAACCTATGACATTCTTGGACTTCATGTTACTGAAATGAAGGAAGAATTTTGGGATGAAATACGTGAAAGTTATAACCTGGACAAGAATTGCTCCACTCTTAAAGAAATTCTACAAAGTAAACATAAAAACCTGGAATTGATTAATTCTTTAGAAGAACCTTGGTCTACTGCCTTTAATGAAAACAGATTTTCACTTCTGGATGGATTGATATATCATAGAACCAAACATACTAGCGTAGTAGTTCTGGCTAAAAAGGAACATATTAATCTTTTTCTTAAAGAATGCCATGATAATATCACAGCAGGACATTTTTCTTTTGACAGAACTATAGAAAGAGTTAAACATATAGCTTGGTGGCCCCATTATAGAAATGCAACCAAGGAATATTGTGAATCTTGTGAAAGATGTCAAAAAGCAAATAAAGCTACGGGAAAAAGATATGGTTTACTACAGGAAATTGAAGAACCAACAGAAAGATGGTCTGTAATTAATATGGATTTTGTTACAGGATTACCTCCAGCTGGAATGAATAACTACAATTCTGTACTAGTAGTAGTTGACAGATTCTCTAAAAGAGCTAAATTCTTGCCATGTCATAAGGAAAATAATGCATTTGATGTAGCTCTGCTATTTTGGCAAAAGATTATAGCTGATGTAGGATGTCCTAGATATATTATTACAGACAGAGATCCAAAATTTACATCTGAATTCTGGAAAGGTTTATATGATTTATGTGGCACTCAATTGAAGTTCTCTACAGCTTATCATCCTCAGACTGATGGATTAGCTGAAAGAATGTTTCAAACCTTGGAAGATATGATTAGAAGATATTGTACTTATGGTCTAGAATTTAAAGACAAAGATAATTACTCACATGACTGGTGTTCACTATTACCAGCATTAGAATTTGCTTATAATTCCAGTAAACACAGTAGTACTGACATTACTCCTTTTGAATTAGAAAGAGGATGGATACCTTGGTTCCCCAAAGAATTAGTTCTCTCTAAATCAGTAACAATTCACCCCAATGCCACTAATTTCCATCAAATGATGACTAAAACTGCAAATTACGCAGCAGAATGTATTAAGAAATCTTTTGAATATAATAAGAATAGATGGGACAAAACCCATAAGGTTCACCAATTTAAAGTTGGAGATCAAGTTCTTATTTCTACATTTAATTTTACTAATTTATCAGGACCCAAGAAACTCAGGGACTCCTATGTTGGACCTTATACAATTAAAGCTTTACATGGTGCAAATGCAGTAGAAGTTATATTAAATGGAGAATTAGAAAGGAAACACCCCACATTACCAGTTAGTCTAATCAAACCATTTATTCCTAATAATGATGATAAATTTCCTCTAAGGAAAGATAACATTAGAGTTGTGATACCTCCAGTAGAGAAAGACCAACCCATTAAAGTTAAAAAAGTTATACAACATAGAAAAATTAGAAAGAATAATGAAGATATTAAACAGTACTTAGTCAGATATAGTGGATCCAAAGAGGATGAATGGCTTACAGCTGATCAGATCCCTGATTCAGAAAGAATTCTGAGACAATACAGAGTTGACAAAAGAAACCATTAAGAAATTTTTTTTTAGTCAACCCTTTTTTAGAGGGAGGAAGTGTCAGCCACTGAGTACATATCACAGTACCTGACATGTACCACGTAACTGCAAACATTATTAATAATTATTATCTCTAATAATAATTACTATTCTTATTAATTATTATTACTATTTATTATCATTATTTATTCTAAATAACTCCACGTAATATTAATTATTATCCTTAATAATAATTACTATTCTGTAGTTATTATTATTATTATACCTTCATTATTATTACTTTAATATTAATATTATTAAAGTACATTAATTACATTAATTAATATAAATACTTTAATAATATATTAATAAACTCATGAATAATTCTGGTTAAGCTATGTACTCCTGTTATACAAGATACATAACTTGTAGGCCTTTGCCCCCCTGTCACGTGAAATATCCAGAGTAACAGATATCACTCTTTCCCCTCTGATTACGCCCACATTCCTTAACATTGGAATATTTCACGCATAAGATATGTAATTTAATATCTTATTAATAAAAGAACTTATTAATATTATAATAATTAATACTTATAAGATGTACCAATAATAAATGACATCATTATAAGTTAATAACTTTATTAATATTAATAACAGATCAATTAATACAAATGTCATGATGTGATCCAATCCCACTAAGGACTACTGATCAAAGATGTGTCCCATAACACAGCCTTAGTAGAAATCACATCATAAACATTAACAGATCCTCCCAAAAGGATCTGTCTTGCCCCTGAAGTTCCACAGTACCTCTCAGGTCATGGAAGCGCTCACAGTTCCCCCTTGAGGAGCTCTTACAATATATAAAGCAGACTGTAAACAGTTGTTTATCCCCCAGAGAATATTTAGAACACCACAGCACAGTACATACCTTAGAGTTATTTACCTTGCTTAGTTCCCCATTCTCCAACAATCCCCCAATTCTGGATAATCTATAGTTTAATACTGTTATTACCTCAAGAATTGGCCACAACCTACCTTCAATAAGGTAGTCACCACGAACCCAAGTGAGTACCTCCTTGGATGCCTATTAATACTTTGTATTGATTTGGATGCGCCTAATTAGAGCAATTAGAGCAAGCCTCTCAGACAAGACTTACTGATTGAGGAAGTACCTTTTTACAGGACTTAAACCATTACCCAAACCACTTTAAATCATCAACCTACCTTAGTTACAACCCATAACCACGGTTAGTTCCACACCCAGGCTGACATCGCGTGGTCAGCAAATTTCCGGGGGGAAGGTTGCCCAGGCTTGGAGGGCGGCGGCCCAGGTTGGTCCGTCGGGGAAGTTCTTCCGTTCAGGTTTTGGAGTCATTCAATCAGTTCCGACGGGGGTTCTCACTTGTTCGGAGCAATGGCGGCGTCGAGGAGGGGAAGGGGTGGAAGAAGAGATGGAAAAGTGGTCCGGAGTTTTGGAGGAATCTTCGCGGCGGCGCCGCTTCTGACGGGATTGAGTTCTGGAGCGAGGACAAGACTGGGGACGAGGAGCGTTTCTGCGGGACAGAGAGCATTGGCGATGGGACCAAGCGCAGGCCGTGCAGGCAGCTCCAGGCGCGGGTTGGACGCAGGGAGAAGAGAGGGACGCGTGGCTGGACCCTGCGGCGCAACGATCACAGGGGGGACGGGGATGGGGCATGGTGGGTATGGAAAAGGGAGGTGGGTATGGGGGAGTGTATGATCAAAGGTATGGGAAGGTGTGAGTAGTGTGGGAATTGCTGGGGACAGGATTCAAAAGCGAGGGGGATGTGGGAGAACTTATATACCAGAGGTGCAGCACTGAAGCTGAGCCCGCAGCCGCAGGCTCAGTGGCAGACTGAGGCTGAGGTAAGGGGGGGAATTTCCAAATGTCATTGGACATTCCGCGGGGAAAAGCACGGGGTGCAGCGTGTGACATTCTATAGTTGGCGCGGGCGATTGGTTGGGCGGACAAAGGCCGCTTCAGTATGCGCGACGTAGGGGACCGGGCGGAACCACGGGGTTCGGGGCGCCAGGCCACAAGCGGAGCGGGGGCAGAAGGAGCGGAGTTGTGCTCAGGGGAGCGACAGACAACTGCGGGGGTCAACGGGGTATAGGAGTCGGGGGCAGGCTGCGGTGCGATGCGGGATTGAGGAGACAGGCAAGTAGGGCTCCAGGAACAGTACCGGGGATTGCGGGACATGATCGGGGGACTGTTGTATAAATAGAGGGTTGTACCAGGGTTGCGGGTCTTATCTTATCTTATCATCAAAATAGATAGCTATCAACTACAGCGCGCATAAGAAATCTCATTGTTTTAGAGCTCTCTCAGCAACTATTCAGCGTGTGCGGACAAGCAGAACTGTGAAGGACAACATCAGGAAGACGAACGCAAGAGGAACGGTCCCCTTGCTGAGTAAAAGGTGTTGTAGGGAATCCAGTTGGCTATCCACTAACACTTGTTTATCCCGCAGAGGAAATCAAAGAACCACCGGAACCAACCAGGAAGAAGGGCAACCTACCATTTCTGTCACCGAGGTTGCCATTATTTCCACAGCGGCTTGTTATTTCTTTTGTCTGAGGTGTTTCCGTTGAGTGTCAATCTCATCAAGCCCAGCCTTAAAAGCCTCCCCTCATCTATTTACATTTTGTTTTCAACTTTTGACTCCCCCTGCCCTTTTCTGTTTTTGGATCATTCTCAAATTTCAATTACGCTTTAGTTCCAGATGAGTTGTGAAACAGTTCAGTAAGACATGGAATTTAGTTCTGAAAGATTCCCAAAGAAAACATTGAAAATATACACAGCATACTTTGGGCAGACTTCAGCTTATATTGCCAAGCAGACACATGCATGAGTTGCTACCAACATTGGAAACCCTTCAAACAAAACCCTTGCAATGACATCTGCGATGGCACCCAACAGGCAGTTGCTGGAAATTCTCCCCTGGTGAAATGATATTCAAAGGTGAACTATTGCAAAAGGAAAGCACATTACAGATGAGGATGAGTTTCAATTGAATGTCTTTGAGTCAAAGTTGAGATGACTAAGACAGAATGGTTGAG
Source organism: Puccinia hordei (assembly GCA_007896445.1). NCBI lineage: Eukaryota > Fungi > Basidiomycota > Pucciniomycetes > Pucciniales > Pucciniaceae > Puccinia > Puccinia hordei. The sequence goes on along the minus strand of RDRW01000028.1, from coordinate 27,965 downwards.
TGCAAGGCTATTTGAAAAGGTTTAAGCGCCAATCTGAGGGTTGAGAGTAAATTCAAGCTACTCTGGGAAAGTGTTATTGGACAAGCTTTGACGCTGGGTTGAATAACCGGGAATTGTAGTCCATAGTTTTGCCTTGGATGATTTGAGTAATTGTTGAAGATGAAGTCAAATGTCCACCTTGGTTAGGTGCCATGCAAATGGTAATTGAAATTTTATAAAAGCTGAGGAGAATTCAAATTTTGATGGATATGGTAGTGGTTGGCCATGGTAAGCTGGGCCCATTAGTTGCATTGTGACAGGAGGGGGAGTTTTAGGAGAAATGGGAGATGGTGGAGGAACAGGAGGGGGAGATTTGGGGGAAATGGGGGAAGGAGGGAGCTGATAAGGAAGGGGGAGAAGAGAGAGGTGGTGAAACCACACTCTTGTTTGTGTGAATTGATGTGGTCAGGCAACAGTCTCATGTTTGGAAAATGATAGTTGAAACTCTGAGAATGTAAATTATTCATAAAAACGGATTGGGAGTTTTTGTACTTTTTGACATCACTTGTAGACAAGTGACAATATATTTTTGCTATAAGCAGCTTACATTGCCCATTTGTGTTTGAATTGTGTCTGGTGCTCTTCAGGCAGCCCACCCTGAGAGCATCCACAATCATTTGGATAACTTTTCGACAACTGTCAAGCTCTTAGCGAGCTTGACTGTTATTTTGTCAAGAGTGTCACTTGTGGCTCAATAACCCGGCTCTATTGCTGGGTTATCAAGCCAGTTCCACACTTGTGCTCCTCTGCAACTCAAGTCAATAACTCGTGTTGCAGAGGAACACTACACAGGGTGGTATTTTACTGAGGGGGGAGAAGTCGGGGGTGTTGGTTGGGGGAGGGTTCACTAAAAAGTGACTTGTGAAAGCTGTGACAACTTACCTTATCAAGCTCGATAGTGGTCCATAAATTCATGGACCTCTATCAAGAATCCTAGCGATTCAATTGCTATAGCGCTATCAAGCGCACGAGTGGGCCATCGTCTCAATAAAGCTAGCTTATCGAGCCAACTTATTGAGAAGATTGTGGATGCTCTGAGAGACGCAAGCCAACCGTACACCTCCAGTTTACAAGCCCCTGCTCAAACTATCAGTGAGAGAACACAGACATTCCTTTCAAGCTATGTATTTGCTTTAAAATCTCAAGGCCCTGCACGGAATTGCGTCGGCTTTCTTGAGCCTATACCTAAGCTTACCCTCCCTCTTATCTATATCATACTGTCCGAGTGAAAGCAAGTGGTAATATTTCCCCGGAAAAACCAGGTTGGTTTTGAATAGCTGAAGAGATAACTTTGGAGCTAAATTGTAATAGGGATTAATTAGATGCCAACAAAAATGCGCAGGTTCATGGAGATGAAGAATTTTGTTTGGTGACCTTGAGGAGGTGACTTTCTTTTCATCGCAGCTGAATGTATCCTCCTTAAGATCATCCGTAACCCTGGTATTCTAGCATACATGTGTAACCAAGTAAAAATGATTTGCCGCAAAGAAAACCCCGTATAATGAGACATTCCCAGGAAAACCCACAAGGCTGAATCATATCTGAACGGTTCGACCGCTGCGTTCTTTATGGATTGGGTCAGCGGAGCAAACTTCGAGCATTTTGCAAAGAGCTATGTGGTCAACAGACTCTTCATGTAATGTCGTTTGAAGAGTAGCATACCTAATTCAATGCTGCAAGATCGTGATTAATATGGGAGTTGAAGCCCTCCAAGTCTCATTACACAAATAAGTCAACGCTCATTTTACACGATTCCTTGAGTAAGTAAAGAATTTTATACCATTTATTGGGGGTCACCTTTGCGCCAAGCTAAGGCAATGCTAGCAGCTGTTTCAAAAAACAGCATCACAGGCTCAGCTTGACATTGTCTCAATGTGACGGGTTTGAATTAGATATCAAGAGGGTTTACAGTCGTCAAAAACTTACCATTTCTTCGCGAGTGCGTGAGCGAACTGATGATGACCGATGGCCTGCTTTAGACCTTTGTTTTGTCAATGTTTTAGGTATCTGTAAAGATGATTTCAACGAGTGTCCTGGAAAAGGGGTGAAGACATGGACTCACTTCGAAAATTAACCTCTATTTCTGAAGGACCCTTCAACCGATCGAGACTGATCACAGCTCCATAGGGAGGCAGGCACACTACACTGTTAAATTGGATGGCAGTAGACTGGCACTGCTTTGACAGGTCTCCTCATCAAGCTATAATACCCAGTGCTCATTTATTCCATCGATTATGTGATGCATTATTGCTCCAGGGGATTGCCCAACCCCAATATCCAACCACCGGAGTTGTTTCGTGTATCATATAGGGTCAGTCATAGATTGTGCATCTAATATAAACACGGTTGTCACGGCTCGGAAGAATGATCATCTGCCCCATATCCGGTTATGCAAAGGAACCATCCCAAAGCAAGGGACTCGATGGAGTTGAGCTAGCTAGAGACAGCGCGAGAAAAAAAAACATGTTTACTAGAATTTCAAATTGGATAAAGAGAAAGAGTGTAGTTGTGCCCTACAAAGCAACTTCATGAGAGAGAGAGGGAATAATCATTCAGTCGACGATAAAATTGAGGACCAATACTCAAGTCATCCGTTCTTCTCACCCAAAGAAGAGGTTTTCTTTATTGCAGTTGGTTTTTGTCTCAATTTACTTTCCTCCATGAGCAGCAACAAGTGCATCAGAGATAAAAGCGGCAGTGATTTGCCGACCACCAAACCAACGATTATTGAGGCCAGTGATAGCCTTTTGAGCGGAAGGGACAGAATCGAAAGTGATATAAATATCGCCAGCCTTCAAAGAGAACCAAAAAGGTCAAGATGTGGGATCAGCAGCCAAATCCGCATGACGTTCTTTTGTTCAAAGTCGACATATATTGAGGATGAGATTGAAGACTGACAGTGGATTCTTTTTCGATAGCGATGGCCAAGACTGAGCCGTATTTCTCCTCGCATTCTCCCTTTACATCGTCTCGGAGCTCGATGTCCCATCCTTGCTCGGTCTCTTCCTCTGGATTGAACATGTTTTTCAGTAGCACAGAGCGCGAAGTAGCTGTGGGAATGTTCGGGCGGAACCTGCGGGTAGCCAATAATCAGCCCTGAGGTTTCTCCGGCTAGAGATGTAGAGGAGGTGAATGGAATCAGGGAATGGCTTACATGTCAGTGACTGGGACATTGGTTGGTTGTTCTGTCCTTGCTAGCTTGTGCATTAACTCTACCCGGGAGATTTGATTCAAGTTACCGCCAACTAACGGATGAAAAGAAGTATTAGCATTGGGTAAATTAATGATCGAAAAGGCTATCAAAACCTACTTGGGTCTTCCAAACGTTCCTCAAAATTGCTGGGTGCAGGGGCGGCAAAGTTGCCTACGGAAGGGACAGCCATTACTGGATTAGCTACACCTGGTGCGGTAGCATTCAGCAAGGCGGCTGGCGGTTGAGCTTTGATCTGTAAACAATTCACCTTCAGCAATAACATTCGACATGCAAGGAATTAAACTAGAAACGAACCTCAACCCGTAAAGCACGACCTGCCAACTGAAAACCGTTCATTTTTTCCATAGCATTTTTTGCATCATGCATGTTTTTGAACCTAGCAGCAAGCAATAAGTAATGAGACATCTCGATCGACCGACTAGTCCAATCAGATTTTAACACTTACTGAACGAAGGCATATCCTTTGCTCTTGCCTGTGATCTGGTCTCTGTGAAGGTCGACGTATTCGATATCACCAAAGGGTTGGAAAACCTGTCGAATATCATCATCTGTAAGATTGAAATTCAGTGAGCCCACATAAAGTCTGGCGTAGCTGTTGGGATCGTTCGGACCCGGTCCCCTGTTAACATCACGAGTACTCCCTCTAAGCACGATTTTTACAAGTGTAAAGGGGGAATCAGATCAAGCTGACCTGGCTTTAGGTGCAACGTAAGGGCGAGGGACAGGTGGCGGTGGAGCCGTGGCCACAAACCCAGGCGGGACATTGGGCTGAGTATTTGCCATGGCTTGTCGGTTTTTTTCCGCTTCGGTATATTGAACCATGACTGGCAGACCAAGCAATTTAGTTCCAGTTAGTGCCAGTGCTTTCTGAACACTTTCCAATTCACGAAATTCTACGTATCCGACTCTGATTTCAAAAGTAATGATAAAATAGAAAATATAACCTGGGTGAGTTAAATGAGAGATTTGCTGAATAAAGAGGAGGCAACCAACCCTTTGGATCGACGGGAAATACGATCAGTGATCAATCTGGCATCGCGAACCTTCCCGGCCTGTTGCTCGAAGAATTGAAAGAGTTCGCGATCGCCCACACGAGCAGAAAGTTGAGAGACAAAAACAGAACGCATCTCATGTTCTTCCTCTGTTAGACTGGAGCGTGGGCAGATGATAGGAAATTAGTGGGATCTTGACCGTGATGAAAGTAACTCAGACAAGCTAGGGAAGCTCACTGAGGACTCGAGGACCTCCGTGGGGGTGACCCAGCGGGCTCATAGGGGCGATAGCGAGGGCTTCGGCGGTCCGGGCGGCGACGTCTGAGAAGGATAGTGTGGACAGTGAGTTGGCAACAAGGGGTAATTTTTCTTGGAAAGTAGGAGCCCACCTGTCTTCGCCCTCAGCTTCTTCAAATCTCCTCTGTCGCTCAGACTCCCTGCCATCTAAATCCCGTGTACGTGGCTCCTTGGAGCGCTCCCTGCTCGTGCTACGATGTCTCTTGCGATGACGGTCCTTGTCTTCGTCCGGGTCGCGGGATCGATGACTTCGTTTGGGATCCCGATCACGTGCTCTATCTTTTTCTCGCTCTCTATTATCACGTTCGCGGTCCCGCTCGGAATCCCTATCTCCTCGATCTCGGTGCCGGTCTCGGTTCCTGTCTCGATCCCGGTCTCTATCATGCCTATCACGCTCTCGGTGTCTGCTACGATCAGTATGGCTTCTTTCAGTGGTCTCACGAGAGCGAGAGCGGTGTCTTCTATGACTACGACTACTATGACTTCGAATGTCTGAATCCTTTCCAGGAGAGCGGTCGGTCAGTTTCTTGGAACGGTGGCTCCTCTGACCACTCCCTGCTTCAGTCTTTCTTTCGGTCTCTACCACGTCGGCAGTGCCATTCGGAGTGCGTATCTCCTCGCCCTCGGTTCCGTTCTCGATCCCGGTCTTGATCACGCCTGTCACGCTTTCAGTTTCTTCTAGGATCGGTGTGGCTTCTTTCAATTCTTTCATGAGAGCGAGAGGGTTTTCCTGGTCTATGATGAATTCGAATATCTGAGTCTTTTGGAGGAGAGCAATCGGTCAGTTTCCTGAAACGATGAAGGACGGATACCAAAACTTGGGGGTGGGCTACCCCAGATCAGGGGCGCAAGCAAGGCGGGGTTACTTAAACAATAAGCCCCTCGATCTGCGGTGGTTACGCCCCCTTCAGAGTAATTCATAGAAACTACTGAAAACCCATGGATGTTTGTTAATTATTTGAAATATGATCAAGTTTGAATTCCAGAAAATATCTTTAACTTAAACATGAAAGCTCTTCCTCCAAATAAAAATCCATCTGATGCCAAATCCAATTAACTTTGGGGGCAACACCTACCAACAGCCAACGATTTCTGAACATAGAGCAACAAACAGCCACGCTCCAGTAATTTTTAAGCCTAATGACAAGAAAATCATGGTATTCGATCAAAAAATAGTATTAATATGCGGGGAAATAAATTTTGGACTTATAAACAAGTTGGACCACATGACTCTTTGCCAACTTTAGCCTGTTGCAAGGGTTTTTTTTTGGGTCCAGAAGACTCCAAAGATGAAAACTTAACAATGGCTGTTGTTGTGGTGTTTTATATGTGGCCAGGAGAGGCTAGGTAAAATAGGAGCAGACCTGGTTAACTCTGGTCCCAAGCGGCTATACTTCTAGGAGATCAACGGTTTTGGATTCACCTTGGAAGAAAACTGCGGGTGAGAGAGGTGGAACTCTCTGTGAAAGTTCACCACAGCTTGCTAAATAATGTATGACCCATCCCTACTATGTTGGCGGTGCTCCCAGTCCTTATAGTTTTGGACTATATGTCCATACTCCAAATAGTCGGAATCTTCATAGTGTGGATCGTAAGGCCCCATTTGGGCTCCATGCACCAGCGCTGCATGTGGAATCAATCTTTGCGGGTAACTTAAGGCCAATGGGAAGCTTTACTGCTATTCTAATAGCATTAGGTGGAAATTAACACTATGAGTAACAGTAGCACGTAAATTTTCTGCTCCCTACCATTGATTTACCTTTTTTTAGATTATATTTCTTTTCATTATACCATCAGAGACTTGCAGAATTTTATGTGTTTTTTTAAACCCTGTAGTTGGGTAGCATATGGTTGTGGTTGTGGGGGCTTGTTTTGCCATTTTGCCTGTGTAGTTGCCTTATCTCTGGATAACGCACTGATGCGTGGTATTATCTGTTTATGGGGCCAAAGAAACCAACTTTGCACTATGAGCGGAGTGAAAAACTAGGATCTACGGCAAATGATGACCTATATAACAGGGCAGCAACCAAGTTGACTATTTTACTGGGATACCCCAGATGACGCAGTTAAGTAAAGTAGAAACCCAATGCTGTTGTTGCTCAGGCATAGATTACTACTTCCAATTTGACATTTTTAATGCCTAAACACGCAATTCAGTTAAATGGGATTCCCTCGACACGAAAAGACATAATCTTAGAGTGAGTCAGAATATCTAGACTCTATCTTGCCAATCATCAAACTATCATACCTTGCCAGCAGCATGAACCTTTTGGAAAAAAAATGTGATAATTTATTTCCTGGGGGCATCTGAGGCTGTGGAAGCACAGTTGGAAAATTTGCGGATTTGATTAAACAGTTTGTTGAGAGCTTCGCATCAAATCATCTGCCAAGGTTGGGCATTGGTAGACTTTGATAGTATTCATCTTCAAAAATACCTGCTGGTGTAAATTGATTATTGGAGTGACAGAAAAACGTTTCTAAACCGAAGTTCTGTTTGGCTCTAGTGAGTGATTCCGAGGTTGGCCCCAATGTAATTCAGGTCATCCAACCATGCTCCGTTTCCGACCACGCATGCGGACGTTAGCCAACCGCACTTGTACTGCCTTCCAAACGTTTTGGGGTAAGCAGTTAGCATAAGCTGCGAGAACGATCTCGAAGAGCGGGGAGGACTGTTTGAGTAGTTTGTTGTCCGGGTCGGAGTGGGTGGAAAGAAAGGCGCGTTCGAGGACGTAGAGATCAACGGCCTTATCTTCTACTAAGGAGGTTACCGATGACAGGCCGAAATCGATCATTACCACCTCTTGGCTTGTACCATCTGTCTTGGACTTCCGCAACATCATGTTCGAGGTCGTCAGATCGCCATGAATGATGTCGGCCGAATGTAGCTTGGCAATTTGGGTACCCACGTCGGCTAGTAGACTAGTCATTTCATCCTGGGATTGCTGATGCTGTTGGTGGACTTGGAGCCATTCGCGCATACTGATTCCATCGATCCATTCTAGCATCAACCAGCCTTGTTCGAGATCGAGCCCTTTGAGAACAGGCACGCGCACTCCATTCTTCAGCGCTCGCGTCAACGATCTTGCTTCGAATGTCAATCTGTTCTTCGTCAGTTGGCCATCTAGGCTCGGATGTCGGTAGGTCTTGGGAAATCTGTACTTGAGTAGAACCGTGATCGCCGTTCGGCCTTCAGCTGCCTTAACGAGCTCGACTGTGTATACTTTGGCTTCAGCTCCCTGTTTGATCAGTTTCGAGGATTCGAGCAGTTTTTGAAAGTCAGCAGGCTTCATGTCCCTCTACTGAGGTATATGTATCTCTATTTTGAGAAGAAAGTTTATTTTGTACAACCAAATTTTGGCTTATGCCCAAACCCCGGACTCTCCTTACGGGGCTCCCGGGGGGCTTCGAGCTTCGGCTGTTTGTCTCGTGGCCGATCCGACTTGCAGAATTAAATCTCGTCACAAAGAACTCCTTCAAGACATCCTCCTATCCAATTCGCTCGACTGAAAATGTCCACATGGGCTGAACAAGATATCCGGCTGGATCCAGCCATCCGAAATTGGTGAGTAGACGGCATTAGTCACTAGAATCTTGAGGCACAACGAAAAACATCCAGCTTATTGATCTTTCATCTGTATGTCACCCCTTCAATTGGACTTTTCCTTCCTTGCTAACACAAATGATACCGAAAATTAAACAAATTAAAAATCAAATTTGGGAAGCAAAGGGTCCTACTCCCAATCACATTTGTGATGTTACTGGTCGGAATTCTACGACATTATGCGATGCAACTACTTCACACCGATCCGAAGCCGTTAGGTCTACGGCAATTACGAGAACAACGAGCATTAATGCGATCTGGATATTTCAGGAACAACTGCCACTTTCTATCACCTTCACGCTTCGAAGAGCGACGGAATCGATTGATCGACGCTTTTGCCGAGGGCCATTACCTGAGCGACAGTGGTAGCAACTCTAAGACGGTTACTGAAAAAACTGCTGGAAACACTCAGGAGCTTCCTGCTAATCCTCCCAACCCTCTCGATCCTGCAAACATGGAAGGAATGATGGATGGAATGAAGAAGCAGATGGTGATGATGATCCCACAGACTGTGGTTCGTCTGGTTTTTAAGATTTTTTCTATAATATCAGACTGTTGATCAATCAATATTTAAATTGATCAAATCATAACTTTTCACTTATTCTTTGAAGATCATGGGTTGGATCAACGCTTTCTTTTTCGGTTTTGTTTGTGGTAAGAACTCTTCAGTGTCCCAAACTGTCAATGCCGGCTGATGATCTGATCATCTTGATTTTTCCAAGTTAAATTACCTTTCCCATTACCCAATGGATTCAAGCAGATGCTGCAAAGAGGAATCGAAACCCGAGACATGGACATCAGTTGGGTATCATCACTATCTTGGTACTTTCTTAACCTTTTCGGACTCAACTCACTCTATAGACTCATCTTAGGAGATGGTAACGGTAAGTCAGGTATATACATGCTTTTGCCTTTCAAAAAGCTAACCGAAGACTTCTTTGGGTCGTTTGTTGTCTCTTAGCTGCCGATGGCACTGCTTCTCTAGCGATGGGAGGTGCATCAAATATGGGGGCAGTGATGCCGGGGCAACAGATGGACTATAAGAAGCTCTTTCAAACAGAGATCGAAAACCTCAAGTTGACCGATCATCAATACGTCTGTGACCCAATCCCCAATCTACAGTTGGACAGCATCGAAAATAGGGTCCTCAAAATGTATCAAAATTGAAACTTGAACTCCGTAATTCGGGCAAATCCACGCGTTCTTGGCCCGATCTCCTTGCGTGCTTATCCCTGCCAGAGCGGTCGTAGGATATTTAACTTGTATTGATTTCCGCCAGTAACATCAAATATGGAATTAAACTACAGAGGAGCAAGTTGAATAAGCCCAAAACATTTGAAGTTTCCATAGTTGAGTTACATCACATCACTACTGGCTTATCTGTAGATCCCATCAGGAAGACACCTCATACGGCAATGACAAAACATATTAAACCAGCCGCTCTATCAAAGTCCCTGAGAAATGAGGCTGATAGCCTGCAGATGCAGTCCTACTTACTATAGTGGTGATGAGGTGATGCTTTGGACGACAATTCCAAGCGTTGTTAGGCTAGCGGTAAACTGGGGCCTTGCCAGATGGCGAATGGCCTCGTCAGGGGTTCGACTCCCCTACAACGCAGGCTCATTTGCACCCCGGGTGCAAACCACTTTTTGGCACTAGGTCGGTATACCTTCTGAAGGACAGTGCATACCAAATCAAGGATGAAACGATTATGTGAGCCACAATTTGAGCTGAAAGAATGTCTAGCAATGGCTCAGTAGTTGATGAAGACTGAATTAGACAAAGCAGTACAGGTTGTTATGTCAGTTTCCCATGACATTTGTCATTTATATATTTCTCACATTTTATGTAGATGACATTTGTCATTTATATATTTCTCACATTTTATATAGAATGAGATTATGGGTTTTTGTCTCTCACCAACCCAAGTATGTACATAGATTTTACCTATAAATAGTTCACCTACAGAAATATTATTTCCCCTTGGGGGAGTTTCCGGTTTCAGCTCTAACACGGGTGACACCAAGCTGGAACAAAGGAGACATGGTCTGGCTAAGTAGTAAAAGCATATCAACCACCTGGCTGAGCTAAGTGTTGAGGCCCTTCTGCTATCACTAAAAGAATATCCCTGTAAGTATATAAGCTGACATTACCACTATCAATGAAGGGAATGCAACCTGTTTTTCATGTTTCAGTTCTCAGGAAACAAGGCATGGATGCAATTACAAGTAGGAAGACAGAAGAACCATCATCAATTGAGAAAGAAGGTAAATTAGAGTGGTAGGTTGAGGAAATACTGGATTGTAGAAGGAGGAAGAAGCTAAAGTGTCTGGTCAGCTGGAAAGGTGGTGGGCCAGAGGACAACTTGTGGGAACCATCAACAAATTTTAAGAACTGCAGCACACTAGGAGAAGACTTCAAGTTAAAATTTCCAGACATGCTCTCAAAGCATAGAAGGAGAAGGAAGAAGTAGGAGTAGAAGAAGGGAAAAAAACATTCCCAAGGGTTTTTTTATTGCTGCCCAAGGACAGACTGCAAAGCCAAGGAAAAGGGGTAAACAGAGAAAATAAGGAGGGTGTTATGAGCCAACAGGGCCTGTTGTATAGATGACATATCATGTACATGTTACAGATCCCTCACCATAGAGCTGCGAGGGAGAGGGATAATTAATCTTTCTTATTCAACCTAGTTGTGACAGGAACTAGGGGGGAACAAGTGACTTCTGGTACCCTGGGTTTTTCCCATGTGAGGAGAGGGAAAGGCCTACATGTTAAAGGGCTTGTCTAAAAAAGCACTGCAAAAATGATTGTATCAGATTTGCAAATCTGGCATTATGTGAGTTGAAAAAATCTTATGTTATATCAGAAAAAACTGGTATTATGTCCACCACAACTGATATTACATCTACCTGTAATGATATTATGTCTATCATGAGTGATATTGCATCAGCTCAAAATATTTAATATCAACATGACTGACTTTATATCAGATTTTTGCATCTGATATAATGCTCATGGGCCAAAATTTTATGTCAGATAAAAAAAAAACTGATATAAACTCAGTGTTTTTGATATTGAATAGGTTGAACTGATTCAATATCTGTGATGATAGAAAAAATATCATTTCAGGTAGACTTAATGTACAGTTGTACTTACTAAGTTTCATATATTTCTTATTACATGGGTTTAAAGAGCCTGGGGAAAGGTTCACATTTCAACATCAGTCTGCTCATAATTGTGAAAATGAAGAGGAAATCTCACAGAGGGTGTGATCAGTATTAGGGTTGGAAGAGCTCAAGGGTACACATTAGTGTATTCATGTTAGGTTTAGATTTTCCCTGTACTTAGATCCACTCAGTTTTATTCCCAAGTTCCTCCTTTCCTTACACACTTGTTATACCTCATTCAGGTATAAGGATCATTTCTCTTGTCTTTGTGTCTGCTCACTCAGAGTTCTTACTATCCTTGCGCTCACCCCTACTTCACTGGTGTTTCTCAATAGTTGTCAGATGACATCTGGAGGTGATTAAACTAGTTTTTCTTCAAGCAATTTTGGTTTTTCAATGGTGGTTTGCATACATAACATTATACATGCATAAATCTTGATTTGGTGGGACACCTTCAGAATACATACATAATGAGATGGGCAGACAAGATTTCATGATCATGTATCAAATGTTTCAAACCAAACTTTGAATATCTTAAATGTACAGTAAACACATTGGCACAAACAGACAGCCACATAGGAAAGACCTGTAAAATATCACTCATGGAACAAACATAGTAATCAAAGACAAAGCCAGATGAAAACCAAAACTCAAACAAGCCAAAAGATTCAAGATACATACACACATCCAAGATGCACATTGTTTGTTTTTTTGTGTGTATATATACTTTTATCAATGATATTTTGTGAGTGTTTTTTTTATGGTATGGAGAAAGGTGTGTGGATGGATGTATGTTCAAGAAAACTGGAAATTGAATGGACCAGCACCACCCAATGGCGGATGAACGACATTAATAAAAAGAAGAACGAGATAATGAGCAACAAAAACCATACAAGAAGCAAATCGCGTTTGTACAATTTAGTTGTCAAAGAATGTTGTAACAAAAGAAACGAAAGAAAAAGTTGAACGATGGGGGGGAAAGGGAATGTCAGTACGATCAAATACCACTTGCGGATCCACGAAAACGAGATCCAAGAAAAGCAATAAGTAAAGAGAACAGACCTTCCAACGACAATTACACTATCCCCAGAAAAAGACCCCCGATGAAGGGAAAAAAAGAAAGATTAGTTATTTGTGATCCATTCTAGTTTCCAACCGAAAGAGAAAAAAATCACTGAAGAAAAGATGATTAAACGTACATTAACACAACTGTATAGGAGTTGCCAATCGAATACCACTGTAGTCAGCTTTTGTTTACTTATGTTGACGAAAGATAAAGAAAGAAGAGGTAACTCAACGTGACAAAAGTCTAGAAGGTGCCAGCCAAGAAAAAGAGTCAACAAGCACGAACGGATACGCCAATACAACAAGGACGATAAGAGGGGGACAGGGCTTACAGTCATAGGTTCATCAGCGGAACGGGTCTGCATTTGATACTAGAAACCCCCGTGTAGCACGAAATCAGCATTCAGAACCAATAACAAGGAAGAGGAAGATGGTCGTACGTATGTGCATTTCCTCTGTCCACAGCGGGCGCATCTGAATGCGTCGGTCTCTGCTTGTTGAGGCCCTGCTCCACGGGCTTTGAATAAGTTCTCTTCGGCCAACTTGCGGTCCTGAGCTTTCCTTTCCTCACTCGCCATATCCTATCCAATCAACCAAACACGAACATGCAATGAAACCGTTAGTTTTTAATTAAGCGATGCTTTAGAGGAGTAAGTTTTCGCAACTTGAGGCCCCATAACACATAATCGACTGGCCGAGATCTCCCCCGAAACAACAGATTCTCGCAGCCCAGGGTTATTTTTATCCCGCAGATTGAAGATCAACGAGCGCATTTTATTTTTGTAGCCGGTAGAGTCATGGGATTTGTTGACTTCGGATTCAATAGCTTTAGCTCTATCGTGTATCAGATCGGCGGCTAGGTCGATCAAGGGAAAGAAAGATAGTTAGATAAATATGCATATATATATATATATATATAAACATATGTGTATGCAAGTGTAAGGTAGGAAGTAACTGACGAGCATCTGAGTCGAAGATTAACGCATCAAAGACCGCTTTGAGACTCCCGTTCCTGACTTTATCGTCCTTATAAAGCTCAAAGTTTAAGCCAGGGTCTTCAGTTTTCGAGCTCCGAGGGCCATTTCTCTTGATTTTATTATTAGTAGAGAATTGAGGGTTGAGTTTGGGCTGAGAGGAACTGGTAGTCTGGTTTGAGAGAGCGTTCTGAGGGGTGGTGGAAGTGATTGTGGAAGTTGTCGGCGGTAGCGGCTTGGGGGGACTAGCGAGGGCGGTTAGTTTGGCGGACTGGTCTGGACGGGGTGACTTAAGGCTAGAATGTTGTGAATTCGGAAGAGTCGGACCTATTGATTGGAATCAAAAACTTCAACTCAATTATCTTGATCGATAAGGGATGAAAGATTGGATTGGATGCGACTGAACTTGGGCCGGGATTGTCATTTTTGGTGGCAGAGGAGGATTGGGATCCGGTGGGTTCTTTCTTCATATGACTCTTCCATTGAATGATAATCGATTTTGCCAGTTTAGCGATCTCTGGATTGGCGTTCTGTCTCTGTTTTCCGACGGTTATCCCGATCTTAGTGGCCTGATCTCACAGAACATAACCATCAGACGCGTGCGATAAGGGTACATAAAGAGAGAGATGGCTATCTAAAGACTCAACTCGTATAAGTTCTTCGCTAGGATGGATCTCTTTTTTGATGCGCTCTAGACATTCTTTGATATCCTGTGAAAGCTCCAATGGAGATCAGTTTTCTCAAGATCCATCGGATTTAGCCTGGGTTGTGTTGTACCTACCTTTTCGTTTGATGAGCTGATCGAGGCTGTGAGTTGTTTCTTGAGTGAGTTTGCTATTTCGAGGTTTGATCTGTTGGGATGGCTGCTTGTCATCGTCGTTGTTCAGGTTCTCTCCTTGGTTGGTTCTCTGCGGTTTTTAATTTTTAATTTTCTCCTGGCAGAGGTATGACCGAGGGATGTCACATAGGCTGTCACAGGTCTCCATTCGGGGGTCCTCGGGTAAACATCCCTTTCGTTACCTTGCCCTCCATCCAACAACGTAGTAACTCCCATCATCAACCATCATCCCTCAAACATCCTCTCACCATCATGGGCTTGGCCACCTACACCGCCACTTGGGCAGCTATCGGCTTCGGGATCAGATGTTATCAGCTGGGCGTGATGCAGAGACCTCTTTTTACCAGTTCAGTTCTTTCTCCAATCACTCCATCCCACCACAAACCTTTGCCACTTGTACTGATTGACTCTTTTCATCTTCTCTGATCGATTGCTCATTAACTTCAATCAATCAACCAAAATCCATCACCACGCTCGTTCTTTTTTGATGGAACACAAAGATCTTTGGGCTCATGGAATTTCAACTGGCCTCTTCGGCTCCCTTGGATATTATTTCTACCATCTCAAAATTCATCAACGTAAGCTCAACTCCATCCATGAGCCGGTGGAGATGGCGAAAAAAATACACACCTTATTAACACTAACTCTGCCCGTCTGTCTTGATCTAATCGATTGTTGGGTGCAGGTGAATTGCTAGAAGAAAGAAGAGAAGAAAGTAAAATATTTCAAGAGGCTCAAAGGATTAAAATTGCACTCAGGAAACAACAACAAGAACAGCTTGATTCAACCATGTCACATTAGCAAAGAAAAAGAAAAACACATTGCTTTCTTTCTCCTTTTCCCCCGCATCATGACCATCTTTTCTTTCTTATCGATCTCATACGTCGTCCCTTGGTGCGTTGTGATGTAAAGAACCCGCACACGGTTTGATTGATTTCCTGTGAGGAGGCTGGCTAAGGCCGACACTCAAACTGACAGACTCGCCCAAACACAGTTCATTCTTTGTCTATATCTACGGCATGTCAGATTGATGATGAATATCTGGAGTGATTGATTCTGATCCACTAGATCGCAGTCTCTTCACTCAGGCTACAGTCATCTATCTAATAGGCCCAAGAGGCCCAAATTACACGAGAGAGTAAACAATGGACCAAAATTTGAGGGGCAACTTGTGCTATATTGGGGATTATATATATAGATGTCAAGAAAGTAACGACCGTCCCAAGTTCTGCTTATGATCACTGCAAAGCTGATAGCTTGACCAAGACCAACATGCGGTCCTCGTTATCTGCACCTCCAATCCGGAGAAGCCATCTAATATCGCACGCGACGAGAGAGGGGATGTTGTGCTAGAGCTGAACCCGGTGAAGCTGAAATATCCGAGGTGTAACCGAACCAGTCCCCGGCAGAAATCCGCGTTGCAAGACAGACCCTGTTCGGAGTCCGGACTCAAAATCCACAAACACGTTAATCCTCCACAGTCTCTAATACGGACTTCTCGAATGATGAAATCGTTCTATCTGCCAGTTAGTCTCATCAAGCGTCCCGATTTCTACGCCCAAATCGGAAGCTCTGGTAGCCGTCCATTCCCTTCATATCTTAGGTCAGCTCAAACATTCTTTGATTTGTGGAAAAAAAAGAAGAAGAAAAAAACAAAACCAAATTTACAATTGTTTGTTTCTTTGTTTTTCTTGGTTTCCAAATATCGTTTTGGATTCGTTATAAGAAAAGGCAGACTACGAAGTTTTATGACAAGTTCAACCACTAGATCGCCGTACTTTGATAGTCATCAATTCGTCAGTAGGTTGGAAAACGAAGGCTTGTCTCGCGAACAATCCGAAGGCTTGATGGTCGCAATCGAACAAGTTATCGATGAATCTATGAAAAACTTAATCACTGGATTGGTCACTCGCAGTGAGATGGAAAAGGTATATTCTCAATCTCACTCGGGGGTTATTGTTTTTGTAATAGTGAACATAGACATATTTATAAATATATATCTATATATATAAATAAAACCTAACTGACCAATGTTTTCCTTTCTCTCCTTAGCAACAATACACCCAAAGAGTTGATTTTGCTAAACTGAAATCTGAAATTCAATTGGTCGAGAAACAAGACTTTGCGTTATTGAAATCGGAGAACGAAAGATTGATTAGTGAATTAGAGAAACTCAAGCAACGATTACGGGAAGAAATCGTCAATAATTTTCCACTGAGGCGTCTTCCGAGAAAATCATAACCGACTGATATCACAATTCTTGTTCCTTTTTTTCCCCTTCTTGACCATACCAAAAGACTCGGACTCAAGCTTCAGTCCGACTTGATTTAAATCTGGAAAAGGGACGGATTCGAGATGAATTAGGGGTCCGAGAACTGAAGATTCGAGAAGTGGATACAAGAATCGAAGGAGAAATTGGTAACCTGCGTACTACGATGGAAAGTGTGAAATTCAACATGTTGGTTATCTCATCATCCTGTTCACAACACACATACGTGATGTAAAATAAGCTAAATTGAAAAACTATTTGGCTGCGTTCCCCGACACAGATTGCAGTATGTCGTCGGGACCGTGGCTTCTGGTGGTGCTTTGCTCTTAGCTTACATCCGAATGTCAGTGTCCTTCTTTGGTATCTCTTTCCCGATTTTCAGATCCTCAATTTCCTTCAACATGCTCCATGTTCTATTTGATTTTACTAGGTTCCGGTAATTGATGTTGCGTTCGCCAAGGGAGACTAGATCAATCGGACTGTCTATACTAGGATTAATAATATACTACACCCTCAGTCTTTCTATTGTCCGCATCATACAAATGTATTTACTCATTCAAATTGGCAATCTGTGGTCGTGGTGTACTGTGGCTTTCCTACGACGTGCAGGGGGCTATGTATGTGAATATAAGTTTACTTTTTTATGTAATTCAAGTGGAGGGGAAATACCAGATTCTAGAGCTGATGATGCTATGTATCATCACATGTGAATAGAGGGCAGATTGGGACGAAACATTTAGGCATTACAAACCTTGTTGCTTTTTTTCTTATTTCTTTGTTATTACTTATCTCATATCATACACAAGTCACATAGATAGCAGACATAAGCTGTAGCTGCAGCTGACAACTGGTGGTGTTGATCAGTGCACACCACTGGCACATGTTCCCGGCCTTGTTTGAATCATTAGAGTCATTTAAATACTAATTTAAAGGCATCTAAGCCTCAAAACAAGAAAATTTGTGCAAGGGAAAAACTTCACAATTCCCACATGATTGTATTTTCCCAACCACCTCACGCAAACTATTGGTAAAATAAGAGGGTGTTTCATCCACCCAAAACACTCTGTTCAGATTTTTCACTCCACTGGCTTGTTCCAACACATGACAGAAGAATGATATCTCTGCTAACAGTTGTATTTTCACAGGATTTTACATGTTGAAGCTACAGACAGATTTTATACAGCAGTTATTTTAACTGGTGAAATTAACAGGTAGTGGGAAAAAAATCTCCTATTTGAGCATAGTGTATCAGGAAAAAATTCAGCTAACAGCCATAAAGATTTAGTGGCAAAAAATTCAGCTAACAGCTAACATTTAGCAGGAAACAATTCAGCTAACAGATCTGATTCTGCTACAATAATGGGAACTTAAAAATGTGTTAGCAGAAACCAATTACACTACTTGTTACTTTGGCAGTTATTTTGAAAAGCTAACACTAGAAAAAACTTGGCTCAGAAAGTTCTTACTATGCCAATTGTTAGTTTAGTGGAGTGTAGCCTCAGCTACCACAACAAATTTTCCAGTGTGGGAGAACTTATATACCAGAGGTGCAGCACTGAAGCTGAGCCCGCAGCCGCGGGCTCAGCGGCAGACTGAGGCTGAGGTAAGGGGGTACCTACCAAATGTCATCGGACATTCCGCGGGGAAAAGCACGGGGCGCAGCTTGTGACATTCTATAGTTGGCGCGGGCGATCGGTCAAGCGGACGAAGTCCATTTCAGTATGCGCGACGCAATGGACCGGGCGGAACCACGGGGTTCGGGGCGCCAGGCCGCAAGCGGAGCGGGGGCAGAAGAAGCAGAGTCGTGCGCAGGGGAGCGACAGACGGCTGCGGGGGTCAACGGGGTATAGTAGTCGGGGACAGGCTGCGGTGTGATGCGGGATCAAGGAGACAGGCAAGTAGGGCTCCAGGGACAGTACCGGGGAATGCGGGTCATGATCGGGGGACTGTTGTATAAATAGAGGATTGTACCAAGGCTGCGGGTCTTATCTTATCTTATCATCTTAGTAGATAGCTATCAACTACAGCGTATATAAAAAAAACCTCATTGTTTAGAGTTCTCTCAGCGATTATTCAGCGTGTGCGGGCAAGCGGAACTGTGTAGGGCATCATCAGGACAACAAACGCAAGAGGAACGGTCCCCTTGCTGAGTATAAGGTGTTGCAGGGAAACCAGTTGACTATCCGCTGACAGTGTTTATCCCGCAGAGGAAATCAAAGAACCACCGGAACCAACCAGGAAGAAGGGCAACCTACCATTTCTGTTACTGAGGTCGTCTTTATTTCCACATATTGGGGGTCTGGCCGGGAAATTCTTTCTGTTTCCAACCTGCGGACGGTTCAAGACATTTGTCTTTTTCTTTATTTTTTTTAAAATATCGTTTATCATTGTTCGAGGATGAGTGGTTCTGACACTTATCTTCCTACGGCTGCGTCGGGCGGAGCGTCCTCCTCCAAGTTCATCCTCCCTCCCGCCAAGTTCGTCCCTCCCCCTCCAAAGGGGGGAGGTCTGGGTACCTACGGCATCACGTCGGAGGTCAACATGGACGACGGAACGGAGGAGAATTGGAAGGGGAAGCAGGCGGCTGGTGAAGCGCCGGTAGGGGTGAGGAGGCAAGGGTTGGCGTCGGACCCACCGACGGGCGTCAAGATTTGGCCGCGGGATTTTCCCGCAGTCCGATTCAGTATTGATGCGGTTGATTGATTTTTGAGTCGTTTTGAATTGGCGGCGGAAACCGAACAGGCGTTGGACGGCGACAAGGTTTGTCAAATAGTCAACTTCATTCAGTCCGAAGAAGAGTTGCGCGATGTGGAGGAAATGGAGGGGTACAAGGCGAAGAACTGGGAGCGTCTGAGGGAGGAGATGTTGGAGAAGTGGGGTCCGCGTCAGCAACGGTATCGGGAGGCGGATTTGGAGAATCTCGCTTCGAGCAAGGCGGCATCGGGTGGGGTCAACGATCGAAGGGCGTTCGATGAGTACGTCACTTCCTTTGATTGCATTGTGAAGTACCTTAACCACAATGAGGTGATCATTGGGGAACCGGCGTCGGTCAAGCGGAGCTTCCTCAAGGGGCTCGCCACGCCGGTTCAGGAGCGGGTGCAGCGGAGGCTGTACGACCAGAACCTCATTCAGCGGTTGAGGGATGGAGGAACCCTGTTGCCCGACTTGGCGTTGCTTAGGGGAGCGGTCCGGGCGGAGTTCGACATGATGGAGTTGGTGGCCGAGAATTTGGGAGTGGCGATCTCAAGCGGAATTGGGCCGGTGATCTCTTCCCGGAACACGGCGCCGGTGGCGCCCGCTGAAGTGGCGGAGTTGGCTGACACCTTGAAGGAGCTTCGTTTGTTCATGCAGAAGACGGTTCAACGGGAGTCGCAGCCCCAAGCGTCGGCACCGGCCAACGGTCAGCGGAGCGGTCCTCCGCGCGCGGGGCCTCCGGGGCTTCATTCCACTTATTGCGGGTCGAATACCCATTATAAGTCCCGATGTCAAGAGTTGACAGACAACTTAAATGGTAGGCGGGTGAGGATCTATAACGGTGATTATTTCCTCCCTAGATCGCGTGAACCAATTGAGGCGGCCGTGCCGCGCGACGTGGTTCGTGCAGCGGCGGCAGGGCAGGGGGAGACAGCGGAAGGCCCGAAGGCGGAGGTCAAATCCTTGATGGTTATAGTTGTCGGGAAGTCTGGATGGACTCCCCCGGCTGTCCAATCAGAGGTGTGGGCCATCCATTCCGATGAGGTGACGGCCCGCTACGGCGGGTACGACCGCATGGATGTGGATCCTCCAAAGAAGGGCAAGGCGAAGGAAGTTTTGCAGCCTGGAGGAGTGGCAGTGCCCACCGGGAATAAGAAGGCGGCGGAGTTGGCTAAGCGCGCTCTGAACGGGGATGGCCCGCTGACTCTTTCCATCAAAGAATTGGCTTCGGTTTCCTTTCTAATGGCGGAAGAGCTCATAGCGTCTCTTAAGGAGAGTGCGGGCCTCAAGGCGGAAGGTAATCGGGTGGCCTTCGACGTGAGTTCAGCAGAGGCTGAACATTCGTGCCGACACCATCCGGAGGAGTTCCCGTCGGACTCCATCTCCTGCCCCTTGGTTATGTTCAGATGACCATTGGGGACCAGCAAGTATGGGCGATGATCGACAGCGGGTCGATGGTCAACCTTTTGCCAGCGGAGGTGGCGCAAGACTTGGATCTTGTTACCCGACAAGCCAACATCGACTTGCGAGGAATCGGCGGCCATGAGTGCAAGGTGGCGGGGGTGTGGTGGAGAGTGAGTGGGTGGAGGTGGCGAAGACCAGGCGGAGGGTCTCATTCTTGGTGGTGAGGTCCGCCAAAGACATCCTTGGATGGCTGTTTTTGTTTGCCTTCCGAGCCGGCCTTCGGTTCGATTCGGTCCGCAAGGAGGAGGTCCTTTCGGTGGCGGACTCCCAAGGGCGACGGTTCGCGGCGACAATCTGTTGGCCATCGAGCGGACAATGGGAGACCCGGCTGGGGCCGGATGTGGGGGAGGAGGAGTGCCGAGGGAGGGAGAAGCAGGAGGCTTCCCCCTTGGCACGGGGGTTTTAGGTGTCGGCCGGTCAATCCGCACGATGTCAGCTCTAGCATCGCGCGGACGGTTGACTCCTACAGAGCAGGAAGGAATAGGGGATGATGGGGCGGAGGCAAAAGACCCAAAAGTAAGTCCTCCAAATTGTGCACCTCCGAGGGTATCTACTACCATTCGTAAAACCCTACCGAGTGCCACGTACGTGAGCGAATTCCTTTTGTCTGGTCATAGGCGGAAATCCTGGGAAGTCGGTCCGCACTCGGAACCGGAGGTTTGGAGAGAGGGAACGGAGGAGGAAAGCGATGGAGCGGGGGCAACCAGTCTAGAAGTAAGTCCTCCCAATTGTGCACCGCCAAGGGTTTCTACTACCTTTCGAAAAACCCTACCAAGTGCCACGTACGTGAGCAATTCCGTTTCGTCAGGCCATAGGCGGAGTTATCGGGAAGTCGGTCCGCAAGATGAAGTGGAGGTGTGGAGTGAGGGGATGGAGGAGGAACACGATGGAGCGAGGGCAAAAGGTGTAGAAGTAAGTCCTCCCAATTGTGCACCATCAAGGGTTTCTACTACCTTTCGAAAAACCCTACCGAGTGCCACATACGTGAGCGATCCTTTTCCGTCCGATCATAGGCGGGAATCTCGGGAGTTTGGTCCGCATCAGGCAACGGAGGTTTTGGAGGAGGATGGGGAGGGTTCGGAGAAGGGAATGGCGGAAGGTTCTTTTGGGGCGGAGGCAAATAGTGCAGAAGTAAGTCCTCCCAATTGTGCACCGCCAAGGGTATCTGCTACGTTTTGAGAAACCCTACCTTGTGCCACGGTCATGAGCGAATAGAGAGTCTTTGGTTTCCCAGTCCGCAGGATCTCCGCGGAAGAAGGCGTCGTTCTACGGAGGGTGGAATTGTACGGGGCAAAGTACAAGCCGGTGGCGCGGAAGGTTAGGCCGCGGAATGAGCCAATGCCACAAAGCTTGAACTCACCGTTGAAGCCCATCCAGTGGGGGAGAGACCCCTATCTTACCCCACTTTGGGTGCAGCCTCCGGAGTTTGTGCCGACAGAGCGTATCACGGATGAACGGATGGCGAGTCTCAACTTCGGACCTCCGGGGTGGGTGAGCCAGGAAGAGTGGAAGCTCTTAGCCCAGGTTGTCAGTTTGCGGGCAAAGGCTTTGGCGTTTTCCCCTGAAGAGTGTGGGCTGTTGGACAGGGGAATAGGGGAGCCTTATCGGATTCCGGTGATACCCCACGAACCGTGGCAGATCAAGCCAATTCCGGTTCCGGCGACCATTCACGATACCTTCACGGAGCTGGTACGGGAGCGGGTGCGGAAGGGGTTGTATGAGCAGTCTTGCTCAAGCTACTCCAGCCCAATTTTTCCGGTGCTGAAACAG
Source organism: Puccinia hordei (assembly GCA_007896445.1). Lineage (NCBI taxonomy): Eukaryota > Fungi > Basidiomycota > Pucciniomycetes > Pucciniales > Pucciniaceae > Puccinia > Puccinia hordei. The sequence goes on along the minus strand of RDRW01000028.1, from coordinate 5,582 downwards.
GATGGGACGAGTTTGAGGATTGTTCATGATCTTCAGAGACTGAATTCCGTTACCATTCTGGATGCAGGGCTTCCTCTGCGCGTCGATGAGTTTGTGGAGTCCATGGCAGGGCGGGTTTGTTATGGGTTGGTTGATGTCATGGGCGGGTACGATCAGCGGGAATTTCACCCCAAGTCGCAGCCACTCACGGCTTTTGAGACTAGGTTGGGGCGTATGCAGCTGACTTGTCTTCCGCAGGGAGCCACCAACTTGGTAGCGGTGTACCAAGCGCAGATGGCGTGGATCCTCCAGGACGACTTGCCCCATCTTGTCCAGATCTTCATTGATGACGCGGGGATCAAGGGACCAAAGTCGGATTACGGCGGAACGGTCTTGGTGGACAACCTGGGCATCAGGCGTTTCATTTGGGAGTATGCGGTCACCTTGGAGCGGATCTTGTTCCGGATCGAAACCGCGGGCCTTACGGTTTCAGGGAAGAAGTTTGCGGTCTGCGTTCCGGCTTTGGAGGTCCTCGGTCATGAAGTCTCAGTTCGCGGAAGGAGCATCACTCGGGCTAAGTTGAACAAAGTCTTGCAGTGGCCAGTTCCGAAAACCGTAACTCACATCCTTCAGTTTTCAGGGTTGTGTAGTTATGTGCGGATGTTTATCGAGCGGTTTGCCGAGATTGCAAGCCCGATGAGGCGGCTCACTCGCAAGGGGACTGAGTGGAAGTGGACCAAGGAATGCGATCGCGCGTTCACTGGGCTGAAAGAGATCGTCGGTAGGGAGATCACGCTCAAGGATCTCGATTACGGGAAGGATGGGATTCGGTTGGAAGTTGACTCCAGTGAATTCGGTGCGGGAGGCGTGCTGCCGCAAGAGGAGGACGGGAAAGATCGGCCGGTTCTTTACGAGTCAATCACTTTCACGGAAACCGAGTCGCAGTACTCCCAGCCAAAGCTTGAGCTGTGCGGGGTCACCAAGGTGGTGCGGAAGCTGCAACACGTGTTGTGGGGGGTGTTCTTCGAACTCCTAGTTGATGCGGAAGCGCTGGCGAGGATGATCAACTCTCCTACTCTCCCTAATGCTCCAATGACTCGATGGGTGGCTTACCTTCAATTGTTTTCTTTCAAAGTGGTCCATGTTCCGGGGAAGGCGTTCACAATGCCTGATGCATTTTCGCGAGTGGCGGAAGAGGAGGGAGCGGAGCGGTTCCGCTCAGCAGAGGCGTTGGACGTGGAAGAACGGCTGATGAAAGCGGGCGCGACGACAGTCGGCATTGAACTTCCTCTTTGCCAGAGCGGGACGTACGAGCTGATGGAGACCTACCTGAGTACCCTCAATTTCCCTGATGATACTTCAACCGAATAGAAAGCGTGGGTTCGTCGTAATAGCGTCAACTTCTTCGTGCGGGAAGGTCAACTTTGGCGTCGGCGGTCCCCCCATACCGCTGGTGGTGGCAAAATGTCGAGCGAGCCAGGAAGTCATCCTTTGGAGCCTCCACAAGGAGTTGGGGCATCGGGGCAAGGTGGAAACGCGTGCCCGCGTTCGGCAGCGTTTCTGGTGGCCTGGTATGGTGAAGTCGGTCCGTGACTGGGTCCGGAGCTGTGAGGCGTGTCAGCGTCGGAGCTCGGCGCTCCCCAAGGAGGTGGGAATCCCGACAGGGGAGGATTCGTTGTTCAGTCGGATTTCCTTGGATGTTGTCCACATCAAGGCGGGTAAGTACGCCTACTTACTCGTTGCGAGGGATGATCTGTTGGGGTGGGTCGAGGCCATCACTTTGGTCAAGCTGTCGGCGGACAAGGTTGGCCAATTCCTGGAGGAGTTCTGGTTCTCGCGGTTCGGATTTGTGCGGCTGGTCATGGTGGATGGGGGTGCGGAATTCCGAGGAAGTCTGATGAAGCTTGTTCAGTCATGCGGGGCGAAGTTTGGTAGGGTCACGGAGTATTATCCGGAAGGCGCCGGGATGATTGATCGGGGACATCAGCCAATCAAGAACACGCTGGTCAAGATGTGCGGGGAAGACGGCCGGAAGTGGCATCAATTCCTTCCGGCAGTCCTTTTTGCGGATTGGATCTCAACCAAGCGGGGCACCGGTTATTCAGCGTACGAACTCCTGTATGGGCGACAGCCTGTGTTGCCAGTCGATATCGAGATGCTCACTTATCTCGCTATCGACTGGTGGAAGGTGAAAACTTTGGAAGAAGTTGGAAGCGCGGGCGGAACAACTTCTTCAACGAGAGGAAGTTGTTGAGAAGGCGGCGAAGCAATTGCGGGAATCTTGGGCAAAGTCGGTCCGCTATTGGGACAAGCGTTGCACTCACCGGTTGCGGGACCCTTTACGGAAGGGCGATCTTGTCCTTCTGTACAATCGGAGCTTGGAAACCCAGTGGGGAAAGTTGTTCGCCAACCGATGGAACGGACCTTACGCGTGGTCAGCAAATTTCCGGGGGGAAGTTATCAGTTGGAAGAATTGGACGGAACCCCGTTGAAGCGGAAGGCGGCGGCATCCCACGTGAAGCGGTTCTATGCTCGGGGATCGACGTCGTTCGACGAAACCCTTGTTTCAGGATCTGAGGACGAAAATGATGAAGACTCGGAGTTGGAGCCAACTCCTTCAGAGCCGCCCACCGATAAGGCGGGTCGAGCGGATTCTCCCGGCGCCGATGAAGAGGTGGCCGGTGAGCGTTCCTTGCGGCGAAGTGCGAGGAACAAACCGCTGAGGACAGCGGCCAAAAGCGGGGGAGGATGGGGGGCCATAGGCCAAGCCTTAATTGTGAGGGGGTGCGCTAGCTGGTCCACAGCCGGGTAAAATAGCCACCCCAGGATGTCAGTCACCCTAAAGCGGGATGTATTCGTGTTTTGTGAATGGGTTTACTGGTTTCTTTGTTATATATTCAGGATGGCGAGGGGTACAGGGAATTGTGCGGAAATTCCATCTGGGGCGGTCCAGGTACCTCGGCGGGCGGGTTGGGTTTTTGTTTCAGGATTTTTATAGATTGCGGGCGTGGTTTCTTTCTCTCAGGATTGCAAGCGTGGTATTTTCTCTCAGGTTATCAATTTCCTCAAGTTATCAGTTTCCTCAAGTCATCAGTTTCATCAAGTTCTCAGTTTCCTAAGTTTTTTCTCAAGGGTCCAATCTCAGTTTCAGGATTTAGTATCTCACGTTGCGGGGATAAAAAAAAGTAAAAAAAAAAAACAAAAAGAATGGAAGTGGGGGACTAAGTGGTTCTCAATCTGGGGCGGTCCGGCACTTGTAACTTGTTTTGTTTTGTTTCTCTCAAGTACCTCACTTTGGCACAGGTGTTTGTCTCAGGTTAGCGGGGTCAAGCATATGGCGCATAGTATTTCAGCATAGGGGAATACAAGAGGGGAAAGGGATACAACGTATAGAGTAAGTGAAAGGGAAGTCCGAAGCGCTCAGTCCAAGAACACAGCGGGTCGGAGGCGGGCGCGCAGCGCGGCGGAAGACCGGTGGAATTCTCGGAGAATTTCTTGGCGGGTTTCGGCGGGGATCGTCACCGCTTTCTTCAACAATCCTTCAACCAGCGAGGTCTGACCTTCCAGGAACGGGAGGAGGTCCGCTTCAGGGACACCGGACTCGTATTCGTTGTTGGGGATTGCGGCCCGGTATGGCGACTCGAGGAAACCGGGTTCGGGGGCAGCGCCAAGAGGTCGGGAAGAGGAGGGAACGGGAGCTGGAGAAGGAGTGCGGAGAGGGGGAGGGGAAGCGGGACGGGGTGGTAGGAGGGAGGTCATAGGTGGAGGGGAGGAGGTAGGTGAAGGGCGAGGAGGTAGGGTAGTGGATGGAGGGGGGGGTGTGGGGGGTGTTGGTGGTGGTGGTGTGGGTGGAGGTGGAGAGTTGGTGGGGGAGGTGAAGGGGGTGGGGGACGGACTGGGGTGGGGGGAACAAAGAGGGGGGTTTGGGGGGGTGGTTGAGGTGGGGTGGAAGGTAGAGGAGGGGTGGATGATGGAGGAGGGGGAGCATGGAAGGGAGTCTGGGCTCGGAGGCGCGGAAGGGGAACCGGAGACGGGCGCGGCGGAGGGATTGGAGAGCGGCGAGGAGCATTTGGGTCCATTCCAGCGCCAACGTTGACGCGGTGGCGAGTCGCCCAGGCTCGGAGGGCCGCGGCCCAGGTTGGTCCGTCTGGGAAGTTCCTCCGTCATTTCAGCCTCCCTGATGCCAAGGACAAGTCCTTCTAGCTACAGGTGGTGCAAGGATATATGGAAAGAGTATATTAACTCTGGGTAAGGTAAAATGTTACAATTCCCAAAAGATATGGGGGATTGTGACGTAAAAAATTGAGAGAAAAATAGGTTAATAATTATATTAAACAAATTTAATATAATTAAACACCAGAGGGGCCTGATAAATCAGGGGTGGTTTAGATCCCTCTAAGGTATCTTACAAATAAATGCAGAGGATTTAGGTACCTGGAACACTGGGGCCTGTTGGAACAGGGGTGGTTTAATCCCAGGAATGGAAATGGGGGAATATCTTCAAGAAAAGGGTTATTACTTACTAGTAATAAACCTTGAGGGATCTTGGGGATATTCTGGGTGAAACTGGACAGTTTGAAGCGCTTGGATGGATGGATGGTGGAGCTGGGTGGTCACTGTGAAGTTGTTGGGGAAGACAGGGCTAAAGAATAACTACTAAGAAGCTTACCAGACTGTGTTATAAAGATGTATATATCTAATATGAAGTGGGTAAGGTGTTAGTGGGTATTGGGAAGCATGAGGAGCCTTCTTTGGGCGGTTAAAGAGCTCCTTAAATAGTCTTGAGTTCCCCCTGGGGACCCTGTAGGTATTATTGGCCAACTTGTGGGATCTTTGGACCACATTTTGGCCATTTTTGCTTTCTTGGTGACGCTTCAGCAGCCCCTGCTTTGAATACACGTCACCAATTGATTTTATTAGTGTATTTATTTATTTATGTTGACTTACAGTCTGTAGTACATCAGTACTGGTTGTTATAGATTTAATACTAGTGGCTTATTTGTATTTTATAATAAGCCACAGTATTGTTTGTACTGTTTGTTCAGTCAGTATATTTTATTTATATGTATAAATAATAATAAAATCTAATATAATTAATTATTTAGTCCCCAGTAGTCTTCATTACATGTGTAACATATGTAATGAAGTTACTGGGGTGTGTTTTTGTTTGCTTGGTGTACCTTGGGTGACTTTGGAGTCCACGCGCCAAGCTGAGAGTCTGTAAGGGGTCTGGGGCTTGCGCGGGGGCTTATGTTTCCAACTTTGGAGCGGGCTTTCAGTCACGCGGGTTGAACTTCAAGGTATTTGGACTGCGGTACGCGGGGTTTGAGTAAACACGGTGTATTTACACTATCTCCCCTAATTTACACAACACCTCATTTCCGTGACTGGAAATGGGGTTTAAGCATATGTATATGTATATATAAGCATAAAAGTAAATGCAATGCCTTTTATTAAGGTACTTGCTAATTCTTCTTTGCTGATTTACATAGTGAAGGAGTGAGAATTAGGGGTACCTATGAGTGAGGTACCCTAGGTTAATTTTAGTTGTAGCGTTCAAAATATCAAATAAGATTCTAACTATTATGTTGATTTTCTATGTA